>OY744537.1:45607041-45662041 GCA_963556195.1 Sepiola atlantica
GTATTTACCGCTTTGTACAATATTCGGTCTGTTTCTTAATTTCATTAGCATGGCCATTTGGGCTACTAAAATAAATGCTTCTAATATTGGCACAAGGCTTTAGTAATAGAGCATACGTGTGCTTTGATTCGGTTTCCAACTGAAGCTCTCTGCACGAAACTAAACCAGATTCGATCGCATGATTTTCGGCCTCCTAAACTTTGTGTCGGTGTGTACGTATCGCTTACGTGAGAACACTTGTTGCTTCCTATCAAAGTCTTCCTCCGTGTGTGCAGGCTTGCGTTGGATGAAAAGGCGCGCCCACTGGTTAAACATACAATAATTATTAATATTAAACAAATTTTTCATCATGCGACCCTCTGGCGCCTTTTTGTGTTTATAAGGCTTGCGAGTCCATGCTGCTCCTGCTTTGCTCTCGCAGGCTTTTTAACGCGTGTTCGGTTATCGGAGTTTGTGTTCGTGTGTTGTTAGCGTCGAGCTGGATTTTATATTCATTATGCCGTAATAACATGTTATATGTTATTCTTTCATCGTTTGTTTAAAGGCCAAATGTATTATGAATTACAAGCGGTGTCCGTGAAAATTTCACATTACTTTCTTTATTAAAGTTAATATTTTGGAAAGGTTTAAATACTATACAATATAAATGAGAAGGCCCTTTTGTAGTAAAAGTACGAGTTAAAATCTTCATTTTCTAGTTTCATTTTGACACATTTGTAAAACGAGTTGCCGTTTGCTTCTTGTTTATATAAGCAAAAAGATATATTAATACTACTATTACGTTGAGTTTTTCTTACTATTGGGTCACCGCTTATAAAGACCAAGCACCAATAGTTGATAAAGGTTAATGAGACGGAATGGCTATCACACTTCTTCTTTCGTGTGAATCAGATGATTCTGGTGTTGGTATTAGTTTCCCCGATGTTTTTCTAGTTAGAAAGGTTTCTGTAAATACATCCGGTACTTACGGGAAGGACCACGAGAAGGTTACCAACATCCCTAAGTGAAAGTGGTGCTGTGGAACCGACTGGATTCGAACTTGGAACATCCAGGTCTTCAGTCCGTGTAGTTATCCACTTAACCACCGTCACCTCCCATCATCACACTAGAACGAATGAAAGAGTTACACCCCTTTAATGTAGAGCATGCGTATTGGCAGCTTGCTAACTAATAGATGAATGCACTTGATTATTTTATAAATTACACGGATAGTTGGAAATTTGTTCATAGTTTCATATAATTATCATTTCTTACTCACACCCGTGACCCTTTGCTTGTAAAAGCTGGTGACTGTTCTGAAGTTTGGGTGACAACAATTATCTCCATATTTCAGATCTGTCCGTTCAATTACATTATTATTTTAACTCATTTTGTGTTTGCTCATCAGCCGTTTACGAGTGATATGTCGCTGATAATATCACGTGGTTTATTCTATACATTGTGTCATAATAAGCTTATCACGATTCGAATGCTCTTTGTATCCTTCCAGTCGATGACTGATTGGAGTTATATACTTCCCCGGTCTTTCAATCCTCTCATATTTTCTATGACAATTTCCCGTAGTACCAACAGATGTCCCCGTGTTTCATGATAGAGCGAGTGTGTCACCTTTATAGTATTTTCGTATATATATATCCGAGTAATTTTAACTCGTTTTAATATGCCACATCTATACCTGTAGTTGTGTTTTGAGCACAGTGTTATTTTATTTCAATTTACTCGTGGTTGGTCAGTGTCACCAGATTACGTTCGTTGGTTTCCGTGCTCGAGGATCTTTTATGATATGCCAGACGTTTTTATCCTGTCGATTCCCCCTTTCGGTTCCCATATCGTCTCTATTTGTTACACAATTTTAATTATCACATTGGTCGTTAAAATAGTATTTTGTGCTAGTATTCCTACAATTACTGGTATCACAGTAGTCTTGATACTGCACAATGTATTGGATGTTATATGTATTAAATTAGCAGGTTCTTGTTTTTCTTATTTAATATTATTATGTCGGATTTTCTGGCTTCGATTAATTGTCAGTTTATCTTTCAATGTAATAGATTATTTTACGCTTTTCCTTTGCAAAAACTGGCCCCTTCTTGTGTTTGCATCATGTGTGCGTATGATGAAAGTTGCACAGTTTCCAGTTAACTACCTTACCAACCCAATCATATCTTTTTATATTACTATTGGGCCAGCATTTAATTATGATCTGGTTTAACCTTTAATGCTTGTACCCATAACATGTTCATTCTGATTATTTCTGAGTCTTATCTATTTTGGCTTTTGTATAGTTTATTCTGATTGCGTTGTTTTGTGCGGTTTTTAAGTAATTCCGTTTTTTAAGGTAGCTCTAAACGTTCCGTAGTTTAGAGTTTTACTGTCTTCATCTCGTCGTGCCAATCTATTTACCTCTGATTTTATTCTATTTGTTTTTATTAGTGCTTTTATTTTATTTTTACTCTGCATGTAATTTCACGGCATGAGAATTTACTTATCCCCTTTCTTTTTTAGAATGAACAAAGTTTAATTACTTATAAGAACAGTTCATTACAGACGGTATTACAAGACAAATATTTAATATAATTATTTCCGTCCTAACCAAAGGAAAGATCTAGGTTGTCCTCGATTTCCGTTAATCCAAACAACATGTCATGAATGCAGGTGGACCCGAGAGATCGATTCTTAGACTTTTATTGGCTTTGATTTTCATTAAAGAATTCCCTGATGAGACTGTGTCTGAGATGGGTATATTTGCTGACGACACAACGCTCTAGTCTCGCTATGTGGGCAACACCAACGTGCACATATCGGAGGTAATGGTAGCGACATGAGGTCATACATCGATGGTATTATTTAATGTTGCAAAGACAAAGCTTCTCTCCTTCAATACATACACAACGCCTCTTACACCACCGATTACCATGGCAAATAACACCTTACCTCAGAGTCTAACGTTGAAACTCCTCGGCTTAACATTCACTGGCAACATGAATTGGAACAAATACATTGAATACATTGCCAATGCTGCTGCAAAGAATGTGATCTCCCTGTACCGTGCTAGTAAACTTCTCACCCCTGATAGTATCCTAGATCACTACAAAGTCACCATCAGCCAATGCATGGAGTATTGTCGCCACATCTAGGCTAGTGCACCATCCACTACTCTCTCTCTCTTAGACAAGGTTAAAGAAGAGTCGCTAATTTAATAGGTATCTCCCTATTTAGCAAGCTCCAGCCTTTGTCCCATCGCCGTAACGTTGCATCCTTGTGCCTATTCTACCTCAATAGATTGTGCTCGGATGACATTGCTGCTCTGGTCCACCTCGACGTAAATAGACTCGACCAACCCGACGTTCCTAGATACCGGATAGCCTTCTACTTAAATAGCTTCTTTCCTTTTGCTGCCTCCCTCTGGAAATCCCTCTCAGCTCCCTATTTCCACGACTGTATCGACATGTAGAAATTTAAAACTAATGTGAACAGACCTCTCGTTGCGCAGCTTCTAATTTAGTATGCCCCCAAAAACGTTCACCCTAATTCTCAGTAGTTACTTACGTCTACAGTGGCGTCCTGCCTTGTGCGAATTGAACTATGATAAAACATGAAAAAGTATTTGTTGACATTGGATTTAAAGACGGCCATGTTGTAACCTACAAGAAGTAACCCCTGTAATTATGTGTTCCACAAACGGGAAACACTTGCAAAGAAAATGGGTTGATGGAAAGTTCGCCTGACGCTAAGCACACGGAAGAAACTCATATTTATTATGTTGTGGTATGAAGACGTGTAATTGCTGTGCATGTTTTACAAAGAGAACCCAGCGATTGGCGCTCAGTCGAGCAGTATCTATGGAAATAACGGCAGACAGACTAACAACTCTTTTTTCTGTGAGATAAGGACTGTAAGGAATAGAAGAGATCCCCACTAGATTCTGTACTTTGCTAAGGCAGAAAGATTGCTCTCAGTGGTACCTCTTCAGATACAACAGCAGTTATGAAGCTTAAGGCATATATGACGCTTAGCTATACTAGAATTAAAAAAAACTCCGAAATAACACAATTATTTCGATCATTCCAACATAGCTACTAGCAATATAAACGTTAAGTAGATGCGGAATTGACATTGTGCCGGTCTTCATTATAGACCCATCTTTGGATAGTCACTCTTTCACAATGTATTTATGATCTCCAAAAAACATAGGGGAACAGTGGTGTACACGTCACAAAACGTGGTTTTTATCGTTATTTTTATTCTTAAATTAGATTATTTCGGCTTTAATAATTCAGTATGTATGTGTGAAAACATTATATCTGTGTGTTTTATACATACAACTTCAATTATAAACGATTCAAGAAAAAGTTTTAATAATATGTACACTCCGAAAATATACATTGACTGCTGTTATTTAATTTCATTACTTTAATAAAATATTAGAACAGCATTGAAAAGTAAGTTAATTACTTTCTGAATAGACAATATACAATATTTCTCCATTTATATCCGATATATTTCGTGTTTACTTGTCTGTCCATGAGGCCAGTAATTCTCTCAAAACGGCCCTCTCTTCTAAGAAGAAAAATAACGTGTACAGTCGCGTCAAAATTTCCACAACTCGGCCGCCTCAATCAGCAGACAATAGAACCATCCTAATTCCGAAAGGAAGAAATTAATGTATGCTCGGAAAAATTGCTTTCTAAAACCTAACATTTTTATCCTAACCAAAAAGCAAAATGAAAGTTAAATATTCTCTATGTAACGGTCAGAAACACAAGTGTATGCCCGAGTAGAACGTCGAAAATACAGTGACAAAAATGTCAGTCTTTTAAACTATGTTTTGAGTGTTATTCTCATGCCACTAACATTACAATCAGCCCCCCATCTATATATATATATATATATATATATATATATATATATATATATATATACACACACACATACATACATATATATATATATATATATATATATATATATATATATATATATATATATATATATATATATATATATATTTTGGTACAGAACAATTAGTACCAAAATAAAAAAATATTATGCTCTTAATTTTTAACTTTAATTCTTAATTAATCGAGCACTCTTCTAAGATTGTTCCTACTATATTACAAAGAAGTTATATATATATATATATATATATATATATATATATATATAAGTTTTTTTCCAAATAAGACCAAAGGCAAGAATAAGATTTTTATTCTTCCCGATGAGATCTCCGCTTTTAACAGCTGTTGATCGATAACATCGGTATGCCAGTGTCGCAGATTATGTACATGTATGTATAAATAAAGATAATAATATATTTAAAAGTACTATTTGTACATTAGGCACGGTTGAAATTTGTCAGACTTTTAACCCGTGGATGTTTATATTACCTGGATAACTATATATATATATATATATATATATATATATATATATATATATATATATATATATATATATATATATGTGGATGTTTATCTCACCTTGATAACTATATATATATATATATATATATATATATATATATATATATATATATTGTTACACCGGCCGTTCTTACACAGGAGAAACTACACCGGTTGTCACTATAAATAGTGCGAGTCACCAGAGACACTGAAGAAAAAGCACAGTCTTGTAACTGTCTAGCCAAGAGCTAGTCAGTTTCTTACTTTGTTAATACACTTGTTTAACCAACCCTCGACTTGACTTCCTTTATTTATTATTTACTGTGGAACAACTTCACAACATATATATATATATATATATATATATATATATATATATATATATATATATATATATATATATATATATATATATATATATATATATATATACATATATATATATATAATTGCATGTATTCACCTAAAATGTTATAAGGACATATAATATGAATGTACTAATTTTCAGTATTTAGTTCAACAGTGCTAGATACGTTAGTACAGCTATATATTATGACACTTAAGCTACACACAGGAAGCATTTGTGTAGCTTAATTGCCATAAATATATTTTCATAACTTACTATATATATATATATATATATATATATATTGTGTGTGTGTTTAAGGCAGCATTTTCTCATTCATGCAAACATTCTTAAAATTACAGAATTCGTCTGTTTAATTATACTATATATATTTTTCAATATCTCTGGTAAAAAATTGTATCAAAATCAAAAAAAAAAATGTGCCATAAGTTCAACAGGTTCCACGGACGTTTTTTTACTTTTCGTCAAATCATCCTGAGGATAATCCGACGAAGAATCGAAAACGTCTGTGAAACATGTGAAAACCTATGGAAAATTTAAAAATCTTTTTGATTGTAAAGTCGAATAATATTTAATTAACGAACACAAGCGAAGACAGTCTTTTCATTTCGAATCTTGTTTAGCAGTCTACTTTGTTCATTACTCAAACGAATTGTTTATACGATGAATATATCTATACGATTGATCTATTTATATATTTGCCTCATACTTACAAAATTAATGCACAAAGCAATGAAATAAATCTTGTCATATCATATTTACATTGGGTAGTATTTTCTGTTGTACAGGAAAGAATGACAACACACTGATATACGAACATATATTGATATATCTTTATTGTTAATCACGGGGAAGGAGTATTGGGTAGTGAGGAAGAAAAATCACTCATATGAATTCGATCAGCGTTTATTTCCCGGGCTAAAATTACCAACCAACTGATAATTTTAATTTTGGGTTGATATTATATTACAATTTGTGACCAACTGTACACGCCGACAATAAGAATTGACTGTTAATATAGCAACGCCCCCAAGGCGTTTCATCCGGCGACGGTGTGTTTCCTACTACCGCTAACTTTTCGTAATGGTTCCAATAAACCATTTTTTTACAATCGATCATATTTGTTTTCCCTGGCAAGTTGTCAGACTTCAATCAACGATTATATTATTTTGTACAATCAGTCAGTTTTCCTTCCAGCTATGCACGTCTTAATGCCAAGTACACCTATTTCTGTACAATCGCACTTCTGATCATTCAGGACGTATTAAACGAAAACAATTTACCTACGTAAAATTACTTACAGATTCCTTAGTTAGACATAAGGATTCCTGAATTCGACGATACGCATCTGATGAAAATGGAAAATTGCTTCAACCATAACTTTGTGAAAATAATATCCAAGATAGAAATAATAGTCTAAATCATCAAAACAATAATATTATCACTCTTTGTTTACATAATTCATATATATATATATATATATATATATATATATATATATATATATATATATATATATATATATATATATATATATATATATATATATATATATATATATTATTATATCTGATTTGTACAAAATTAATATACTTATCCAATTACTATGGGCAATATTTAAAACAAAGTTTGCCTTGACGAAAGATAAATAATTACGTCATAAAGCTATCGTTCATCCATTACGATGTCATCGATTTACAAGTATATATGCATACACACACATGGAAAAAGGAAAATCAAAAGTTGTTTAGATGTTCATCGACGTTTCGTCTTTATAACAATACTTTTAAATAACGTTGAGTTATGAATTCTATAATTATCACACACACACGCTCACACACATACACACACACACACACACATATATATATATATATATATATATATCAAGGGAGTCGCGAGAGCGCTCTATCCCTTAATAGACCTCAAAAACGGCCTATGCTAGAAATCTCAATTCTTTTATCAATCATAACTCGAAAACCGATAAACCAAATTAGTTAAAACTTTGCACAAATTTTTTTTGATAGGTTCGATAAGTGTGTAGAATCTCAGCATCATTAGTCAAGGCAACCCAGAGATCCACAAAGGTCAGGCATGATTTTGTGTTATCCGTGTGTACGTACGGGCGTATGTGCCACCCTGTATCTCATCAACTATTTGATAGATTAAGCTGATGTTTGGTAGGGATAGAGGTTCTAGGGTCTAGTTGATGGCATTTTAATTTCAGTTGATCATATACGTTAGTTTTCCAGAAAATTCCCCAAAAACTTAAAAATGACCATTGTATTGAGGCATAGCCTTTACAAAACTAGTGACATTCTATGATAAATGCCAGTATACTGAAATCAATGCCCTTAATAGGGTTAAGATGAAAATTCATATACACTAAATGTACAAAAGCTAGTAAATTCCCAAATTGTTAAACTTTTATTATCATTAAGGGTATGCGAGCACAACATGGCTATGTATTTTACTGGTAGGAATTTTTCTTCAGCGCACCTCACACACTTCATCTACTTATGCATAGAGATTTATACTGTAGTTATGTGATAATGAAATGCTTTGGTTGATATGTAGTCATACCCTTAATTAATGAAAATAAAAGTGTAAACATTTGGGAATTTCCTTGCTTTTGTATATTTAGTGTATATGCATTTTCATCTTAACACTTAATAGGGTTAATATAAAAATGCATATACACTCATATGCCCTTAATAGGGCATATGATTTCAGTATACTGGCATTTATCATGGAATATATATATATATATATATATACATATATATATATATATATATATATATATATATATATATATATATATATATGTATATATATATATAGTGGGTCAGGTCATATTGTAAAGAAATCTATAAAGTGTTCGATCGCAGAGGAGTGAGAGCTAATATAATTTATTTGAAAACTATATCTTACATCATTCAGAAACGTACCGCGGTTTCATCCAGATTAGCTGACTTTTTCACATTAAAAAAAAACGGCTATTCTCAGTAAAATCGTCGGCGTCCTAAATAAACACGATCAAAAATGACTATATCGATTTAAAAAAAACTTTATCTTTGATACTGACGTCGATATAGCTGCATTTCTCATCGTGGTTTAATCTCATTCAGTATGCCGACGATTCCATTGGGCATAGATATCTTTTTTGATGGTTTATATATATATATATATATATATATATATATGACGAATAAATAAATAAATTGGCAGAGTTATATCATAGTGTAATTTAATGTCAATTTCCGAGCAAAAAAAAAACTCATACGCCAGATTTTCGTGTGGCTACTTAAATTTATTCAATTAAGCTCTAATGTTTATCCAAATAACATGTGTAAGTTTTCTTGTCTCTAAATTGATATGAAATTTCAAAATAATATACATCTAATACGTAATTTTATTTATTCATAGCTCTACTGAAAATGCTTAAATAACAATTTAAAATTCGGATATTAAAGTTAATATAGCTTTTGAAATTGATTTCCATAAGAATCGCTCTGAACTATATAAAATATTTGTTTTTGTATTATCATAAACAGACACACACAAATCAATTGTGCATTCAAAATCATTTTTTGGGATTCTGATAATATTCACTATTGAATTAATTTTGATAATTAATGTTTTTTTTACAATGTATCTTTCCTGGTTAAGCTTTTAGTTCTGATGGACTTTGCAACCTTTTTTAAACATTTATTATTTTGTTATGAACATACATAGAATTTGTCTATATGATTGACTTGTTTTTTTTAAAATTATTGTTTCATAGTATTAAAACAGTTGTACACAATTATAATAGCTTCGTGCATGCTCTTTATTTGGAATACACACTGGAATATGATTTACCTGTTCAAAACACAAACAAACACATAAGTATATATGTAAACATATATATACATACACATGTATATGTTATATTATGACGGGCCCTATATTCTGTAAACGTGCAAAATTAGCTAGTATGAATTATGAACTGGGTGAAAGAAATAATATTCGGTGCAAAATAAGGACCAATTAAGTGCATATGTGATTTGGGACACACAGACATGTCTCATAGTGAGTCATTTTTGGGAATCATAACATACTGGCTGAAAGGAAACGCTCGGATCAAAAAGGTCAGACACAAAAGCGATTTGAGTTCTGTTATGACATTCGTTGAAATGTCAAAGGGCTCTGACGTCACAGATCCCTGGTAAGAAATTAGTTCTCTAGACAGTTCACCATGGAAGCGTGTCATGGACAGACGTCCATTAACTGAGCTCGGCAATGCATAGTCTGTGTGACATCGCCAGATATGGGCTAAGAAGTAGAAGAATATAGTCGATTCCATCCCGTCACATCCCAAGAGCAGTATGAAAAACAGAGTTTAAATGAACGAAACGACGGATGGAAAACTCTCCGACCGAAGTGTGAAAGAAAAGAACAGAAACCTCTCTCAAAAAGTCTCGTCTTCGAATGTTTTTGTCTCCGTGTATAGAAACAGAATTTGCTCACACAACAGGTACACCACTGCGATCACGAGCCAGCAACGGAGATAAGTGTGCCAGCAAACCCACGACCAACATAGGCAGAAATCTGTAAGGTAACTTTCTTTGTGCATACCTATTTGGGGTCCTAACCTGTAAAACGAAAAGAACTAAACATTGAAAGATATGCCTAACGAACAATGTTAATGAATTGTGTTTAATGAACACGAATTCAAACAAAATCTAACGAACAATGTTGTAAATGTTAAAAGAATTTTAAAGAGAACTATTCTTAAAATATTTAATTTGAAATGTTAAAGAGCAGATATTTTAACGAGAAAAAATATAAGAAAATGTTTATTAAAAGTGCCTGTAAAGAATGTCGCTTTAAAGTGCCTTACAGACAGTGTTAAAAAAAGATTGAAACCGCTTCATTATCTTTTCATAGAACTTTCGTATTGTTTTCGATCGCGAGAAGATTAATAAACAAGCGTTGTGTAACAAATGCCTTTTTGGGACCGTAAAACTTGTTTAAGTGGTTTGTGAGAACTGCCGCGGTCCAGGCAGTAGGAGGGACTATGCAATAAATTCACCTGTGGTGCCGATCCCCTTTGGGTGGCTATGCAACACATATACATATATATATATATATATATATATATATATATATATATATATATATATATATATATATATATATATATATATATATATATATATGTATAAATACATATACATATATATATATATATATATTTATATGTATATATACATATATATATACATGTATATACATATATTTACATATATATATACACATAAATATATACATATATATATTTACATATATATATATATAAATATATATACATATATACATATATACATATATATACATATGCATATGTATATATGTACATATATATATATATACATATATATACATATATACATACATATATATACATATATATATACATACATATACATATATGTATACATATAGTCATATATACATATATGTACATATATATATGTACATACATATATATACATATATACATATACATATATATATATATATACATATATACACATTCACATACACATATATATATACACATATATACATATATATATACATATATACGTGTATATACATATATATACACATATATACATATATATATACATATATTTACATATATATACACATAACTATATACATATATATATTTACATATATATATAAATATATATACATATATACATATATTTACATATGCATATGTATATATGTACATATATATACATATATATACATATATATATACATATATATATACATACATATACATATATGTATACATATAGTTATATATACATATATGTAAATATATATATGTACATACATATATATATACATATATACATATACATATATATATATATACATATATACACATATACATACACATTTATATATACACATATATACATATATATACATATATACATATATACTTATATATACATATATATACACATATATACATATATATATATACATATATGTACACACATATATATATATTCCTATATACATATATATACATATATATGTATACATATATATGCATATATATATATATGTATACATTTATTTATATATGCACATATATATATATATATATATATATATATATATATATATATACATATATGTATGGTATGTATATATTCATATATATATACACATATATATGTATATATATACATATTCACATATATATATATACATATGTATATATATAAGTATGTATGTATATACACATATATATAAATATATATATATATATATATATATATATATATATATATATATATATATATATATATATATATATATATATAATGATCTTTGTGACCAGAAGGGAAGATACACAGGAGAGAAAGGGACGAAATATTAGTAGAAGTGAGAAAAATAGAGGTAATTTAAGAAGGGGTAGAGAAAGATAGATAGAGAAACATACATATATTTAAGTACATGTATAATAAATACTGACACAACAGGTCACGGGTGCTCCAGTATATACACATTTTAATATATATGACAAATTGTTTAGGGAACGAATGCCCGAAAGAATAATTAATAACTTCTTTTTTATCGGTGCGAATATTAGTAATAAGCGAATGGCCTCTGTGTCCACTGAGCTAAGACAAAGTGCTTTTAAAAAAAGCTGAAATGTATATTGTTCCGCAGGATTTTCGATAGGACGCGCACAGATAAAATAGAGTTAATTGCAATGGCTTAACTTTTGTCGATCCAATGATACATTTGGTATATTTATTATGAATTCATACACGCAAATTGATTATTGCATGACGGAATAAACCATATACGTTGGCGTAGCCGACAGAGCACAGAAAAATCATTATCGATAATTCATAAAAGGGGGAATCAATTGAGGTCTATTCAATGTCACTATCTATCTATCTATCTATCTATCTATCTATCTATCTATCTATCTATCTATCTACCTCTCTCTCTCTCTATATATATATATATCTATATATATATATATATATATATATATATATATATATACACTCTTTGCCATATTCAATAGCATCACCCTGGCGACCGCGGTTGGACAGGGGGCGGCATTCAGTTGCAGCTGGTAATTATTAGAATGCTGGGTCGATACTCAAACTGGTTGATGAAAATAACCGGAAACACCAGTGTCTACTAAGGAACGCATTCAGCAAATGTCAGTCTTACTGACGTTTTTATTGTGCTACATGCATCCAATGGCGATTGCTACATTGAACACACGTGATTCGTTAAAACCGTTACTTTCTCTATTAGTAGCACACGACATTATCTTGACAACTCCCAACTCTCTTTTTACGTGTATATTTATTCATACAATTGATTACGTAATGTGAAGTACATATAAGTATGCCCTGTAGCAAGAAAAAAAAACAGCAGCAGATTGGTTGCCGACCTTAGGCTTCAACCAATCAGAAAGACGCGGCCATTTCAGCCGAACACATGCTGGCGTTAGCTACATAAGCAACAACCCAAGTACAGCCGCTTTTGAGAGACTCAATTTGCCAAACGAACTTCTGTCCGTCATAACACTACAAAAAGACTCATTTCTGGCGAGCGAATTGTAGCTATGACTGCTTAGCTACTGACATCTCACCAAACAACACAAAACACAATTATAAACTACAAAATATGTCAGCTGTTTATAAACATTCAAGTTCACAAACATATGGTCAAACACTTTCTTCTAACCCTAACCCTTTTAATTCATATTTACTTATTACATATTCCTTTCATTACTCTGGCAAGGTCGAAGTATTTGCTTCGTTTTTCTGCCTCCTTGATTACAACTCTTCAAACAGCTGAGCCGGCAAAATCTTCAGTGTTGTAGTTTTTCTCTTTGCTGTTGACTATTATTATGTTTGGGTAAGATTGCCTGTTTGTGCTTCCATTTCTGATATGATTTTATAATTTTCCTTTTTCCAATACATTGTCTGGTTTGTACCTGTGTGACAAAATGGCGGGACCCAGCTCGCGAACGGAGTTTTAGATAGCGAATTGCAATGTGACTGTCATCTCTCTGATCACCATAATTCATTCAATGAAAATACATTCTATTTATTGTTTTGCCGTGTATGAGTCTACATGAAAAGCATATTTTAATTAATTAGATACAGTATATAAATAAGATACATGAATAGTTTGTAAGCAGACATTTACATAACATTTTGCCCGGCATTATTTCCATCAGAATTAGCTCATTATATAATAGCAAATAAAATGAAAATATCTATAAACTTATATCTCAATATTAATGAAAGCGAATGCACACATTCATTAAACGATATATTTAATCATAACCAAACTTTAATTCAATGCACTATATCCTGAGTGACTCTACCAACTCTTCTACCCTACTTTTTTGAAACCCACTTAATGTTTTACGGTTTCGGTTAACTGAGAAGTACGAACTCCTGATTTCTTGAACAGTCAGTGGTCGTGTCCTGAATTTAGTTAATAAATTCATGCTTTAAATAAAACTATATGTCTTGAAGAAATCAACGTATCACGATATAGATCCCAGCAACGAAGAAAACATCTAAAATGGCGACATGGTTAGACACGTGGCAAGTTCATAGAATGCCACTAATATGAAAATGGAAAACCAATATACAACACTGGTAGTTTCTGTTTGCTCTTGCTAAAAATATAACCAACTAAAAAAAACAACAAAACGCAATTTAGCACAAGTGAGTTACAACGAAAGCTGCGAAAGGAAAGACAAATATTTAAAATTACCAAATTTATTTCCTCGTATACAACATATAAATATCATCACTTTGTTACGATAATAATTACCATGATATAAATGGTTTCTAATATCCGGAAGAATTTAATTGGAAGCTCACTTTTCATGAATTAGATATTCATGGAGATGCGAACAATAATTCTGTATGTGAAGATACGAATAGACATACACATGTTGAATAGGTCCTTGATGGCGGCCATAGCTGTTGGCTGCTCTTTCCTTCTTGGTGCGTGATCGACGCTGTGGTTTCGATTCTCACACATAAAAGAATAGAATATTTACTAATACGATCTATATACTTAACTTAAATTTGTTCTGCTCATCTGTAAAAGAGTGTTGTTAGATCTATCGCACCTACCTTGTTGGCCATAAAGATAACTCATGATATAAACGAATAAAAGGGAAAACAAATAATATATAAACGTATTTTTATTTTTGTAAATGTCAGATGTAAAAACAGAAAGCAAAAAAAGAACCAATTGAACAAAATACAACATAAAGTTTCTTGAGCAATGCACATAAACTGACACCACACTAACTGGAACATCAGACACCCTGAAAAATACCCTATCATGAATTGGGAAACCATTACGAAAACCTATTAAGCAAAAGAAATTATGTAAGTTAGGCATATACGAAAAACTTACCGTATTTCAATACCCTTGTATCAGTAACTTTGTGACAAAAAGACCGAACTACATAGATAAATACTTCTTGTTCCTTGTAACAGTTTCACATGTGTTTGACTTATTAGTCTGTGTATTAGATGATCTTGTTTAATCTTTTAATTTTATTTTACTAATATATATATATATATATATATATATATATATATATATATATATATGTGTGTGTGTGTGTGTGTGCATTTATGTATACTTTTTAACATAGTTCACTACAAACAAGACAGTCTGCCACTGTAGACGTGAGGGGCTACTGCGTAAAAGACTGGGAGTTTTTCGGGGGGGGGGGTCAACCTAAATTGGGAGCTACACAGCGAGATGTCTGTTTACGTTAGTTTTAAAATTTCTGCCTGTCAGTACCGTCAAGACAACAGGGAGCAGGGAGGGAGTTCTAGAGTACAGCAGCACGAGGAAATGAGCTTTTGGAGTAGAAAGCTCTTTGGCATCTGGGGGCCTTCGCAGTGAATGGATGGGATTTGGCAGATTGTCGGGTTAGTCTAGTGAATTTACGTCGTGGGGTTACCAGAGCAGCAAGCTCATCAGAGCACAATCCATTGAAGTGTTTGTCAAACAAGCACAAGGATGCTACATTGCGGCGATGTGACAGGGGCTGGAGCTTGGTGGATAATGAAAGACCTATCAAGTTGACAACTGTGTTTTTCGACCTTGTCTGAGAGAGAGAGAGAGAAAGAGAGGGAAAGGGAGGGAGAGAGAGTGAGACTAGTGGATGATGCCCCAGTCCAGATGTGGCAGCAATAATTCATACATCAGCAGATGGTAGCTTTGTAGATACACGATAATATTAGGTGTTTACTAGCGCGGTAGAGGGAGCCCACCTTCTTTGCTGCAGCATTGGCAATGTCTTCAATATATTTGTTCCAATTCATGTTACCTGTGAAGATTAGGCTAAGGACTTTGAATGTTGAAATCTCAGGTAGGGTGCCATAGCAATCGGTGGTTGAAGAGGTTTCTTGTAGTTATTGAAGGAAAAAAGCTTTGTCTTTGCGGCATCAAAAGTTACCAAGCATTTATGGTCTCAATCCACTACAGCCTGGAGGTCATTTTCTAAGGATTCAGCCATTACCTCGGATATAATCGCGTCCGTTTTGCCCACATGATAAGAGTAAAGCGTGGTGTCGTCAGCAAATAAGCCAATCTCAGACTCTATGTCATCAGGGAGATCGTTTATGAAGATCAGGAACAATAAAGGTCCAAGGATAGATATCTGGGGTACACCAGCATTTATGTCATGTTGCTTAGATGATCGGACATTTAGGACAGCCTGGATCTTTCTTTTGGTTAGGAAGGATCTAGTTATATTAAGTAATTGCCCAGTAATACCCTATGAGCGTATTTTCAGTAGAAGCCCTTTATGCCCTACCTTGTCAAAGGCCTTGGATATATCAAACACTACTAGCTTTACCTGCCTTGTCGAGTGTATGATACATGCGTTCAGAGATGACCGTTAGGATGTCTACAGTAGATCGTTCTTGTCTAAAGTTATACTGGTGGTCAGAAAGAAGATTAGCATTAACTAAGTGCCGGACTATCGCTAGATTGATTAAAGATTCAAAGATGTTAGCAAAGATCAGGAGTAAACTGATTGGGCGGTAGTTCTGAGGATTGGTTCTATTCCCAGAATTCTTGTAGACTGGTACCACAGAGGTAATTTTCCAGCTATTGGGGAAGCAATATTCATCTAGGTATTTGTTGTAGAGTTTGGAAAGGACAAATGCCAGTTCAGCAGAGAATTTCTTTATTACTATTACAGGTATGAGATCCACCCCACCAACTTTGGAGGTGTCAAGGTTTTTCATGATGTCTCTGACCTAGGTTGGGGTGATGACCAGGTTATCAAGTGTGGCTTCGATCCGCAATGGGAATTTAGGGAGGGGTTGTTTTCTGAGTCGAAAGTGGAGTTTGAGGCGAAACGCTGGGCAAGTAGTTCAGCCTTATCAGGGGGCGTGCAAACAACATCATTGTGGTTTGATAGTGGGGGAATCGTTGATTGACCATTGTTCAGCACATTGTTGCAGATTTTTCAGAAATCGCGAGTACCTAGTTCTGTGACTGAATACGTTTTTTCGTTAACTCAGTATACCTTCTCTTTGGTTCACCTATCACGGCCTTACAATTATTTCTTGACTCTACAAATTGTTGTCTATAAGTAGCTGACGTATGTCGGCCGTATTTACGGAATGCTTTCTGCGTCTTAGCAATGGCAGTTGCAAATTCCGAGGTGAATCATTGGGGAGAGTGATGCTCTCTAAAGAATTTTCGCATTGTGGCATAGGCTGCAATGCTTTCTTTGACCCATTTAGTTAACTCATTTGCACATGGTCAGCTGGGAGTAAGAAGGTTTCCCTCCATAGAGCGTCGCTAATGTGATCTCTGATTAACTAAAAATTAGCCTCCTCGTAGTATCTCTTCATTTTAAGCAACGGCTCATCAGTTTTTGGACGACTTTTTAGGGTGATATGAATGATTAGCACAATGTGATCAGCATTCTCGAGTGGGCTATGAGCTTCCGTCCCACAAGAGGTCAAGAAAAGGTCTAGAAATCAGGCTTGCTGGTCTACACGATCGGGGATGCGGGTCGGGAAATCGACAGAAAAGGAGTGAGCTAAGGGTAATTATACGTAGAGTTGCCGGCTGCGTCAGTAAGGCTGGAGAATCCCAACCAGTCACTGTGGTGTTCATTACAATCCCCAAATACATGTATCTGGGCATTCAAGTCAAGTGAGATTGCTCTATCTATGCTTTCAGAGGTACAGTCCTGGGTCGAAAAAAACAAAAAAACATGCGTGATTTAAGTTCAAATTTAAAAGAGACATTTACACCGTTAAGTCCACACAAAATCGGACGTCACTTCTACAAGAGCAGGAAGGATTGTTACGAAAAAAAGGTAAATAACTTTTATTTGTCTAAAGCTCTGATGAGGCTTGTTGTATCTAGCGAAATTATAAGATAAAAAAAGTCAAGATGAAAAATAAATATTGTTTTCATTTTTTATTTTGATTTTAATAAAAATATCTGCATCTAACACATGTTTTTTGAAGGCATTTTGTCCTCTTTTTTGAAGTTTACAATTTTAAAGATGCTTAAAAAATGAACTTTCCCAAATTTATACCTACTAGCGACCATGCGCGATTTAAGTTCAAATTTAAAAGAGACATTTACACCGTCAAGTCCACACAACATCGGACGTAACTTCTACAAAACGAGGAATGATTGTTACTAAAAAAATAGGTTTAATACCTTTGATTTGTCTAAGGCTCTGACGAGGCTTATTGTATCAAGCGAAATTATTAGATAAAAAATGTCAAAATGAAATATATATATATATATATATATATATATATTGTTTTGATTTGGTATTTTGATTTTTATAAAAAAATATCTGCATCTAACACATCTTTTAAAAGGTATTTTGCCTCTTTCTTGAAGTTTATATATATGTTTGTATAAATATATATGTATATATATGCATATATATATGTATACATATATATATGTATGTATAAATATATATATATACATATATATATGTACAAATTATATATATATATATATATATATATATATATATATATATATATATATATATAAACGGTTAAAACTAGAATTTAATTCAATAGAGCATACACTTGTGTCAAGAGCTAACCAGCTCTTTTTAATTAAAATCGAAAACTCTAACATAGCCGCGCTTAAGTGTGTTGTACATTAATTTAAAACGTATGAAATGTAGGTAAATCGAATATTTTAATATAAGACGTACATAATCTTTCTACATAAGCGGACATCACTTCCCGAAACTTCCATATAATGAAGTTTGTTTTACTATTATTATATTTTTCTATTTTCTTCTTTTCTCATTTATGCTTGATATTCATTAAGATATTTTCATTTTTCCTTCTTTTATCTTTTCTTTTTCATCGTTGTTTTCTTTTTTCATCGTTGTTTTCTTTTTTCATCGTTGTTTTCTTTTATTATGTAATATTGCTAATCTTTTTTTACTTTCCTTTTTTTAAACCTTTTCTTTCTTTCCTGATAACGAATGTCTCCTTCTTCGCCATTTGTACGCTTCTTCTCTTTCATGCATTATACGTTTATCTTTCGTCATCGTTAACTTTTTCTCTTCCGTATTTTTCTTTTTTTTTTCTGTCCGTTGACATATCCGTCATTCTTTCTTTCTTTTTTTCTGTGTTTATTTATTTATTAATTTATTTATTTCATTTTCTTATTTCCCATTGTTTTTATTTGATATTTCGCTTCACCCTTTCGTTCACTTTTCTTTCTTCCCACTCTTCTTTCTTTTCTCATTTTTAACGTGCCTTGCCACGTTTATTTTAATTTTTTCTGTCTGTTTTTTTTTACTCCACATCTTTTTCTTGTTTTCACACAATATTTTCTGTCCCTTTTCGTTCTTTTGCCAGTTCTTTATTTCGTTATTGCTAACGTTCACACTTTCTTTTTCTCGCTTCTACAATTCTGATTATTCCTCGAACGCAAGTTTTTTTCTTTTGTCCATTCAAATACTGTTAAAGTTTGTTTTCCGATATTTTATGTCAATTCATCACTGTCTGTTTACCGTCAATTACACCAGCACCACGAACCGCATCCACCGCCCACGCACGTTGAACACTCAACCTTCATTCACTGCCAAAGTTATCTCCCCCTGCTTGTTTCCAGAGTGGCGCGCCAAAATTAGAATTGCTTTCTACGTCAATTTGCTCAAATGTTATCTGTTAGACCATAATATTAGAAAGAGAAACACACACACACACATTCGATTTCAATGTACATACATCGGCACATCATTTTGTATATATAAGCATACGCACAAACATACATGAATATATACACAAGCAAACACACACACACACACACACACACATATATATATATATATATATATATATATATATATATATATATACAAGATATACAACAACTACCACTACTTCTTTCTTCTATTTTTTCATGTAAATCGCTCCAGACAAAGCACGAGACCACTTGATATTAGGATCTAAATAATACTACTTTAAGCTTAATAACTAGCACACGATAAGTGTTAGATGGATAGATACTGACTAAAAAACAGCAATTCTTCCCTCTTTGTGAGAAATATCGCTCATGGAATGTGAGGACTAAAGAACAGAATAAGGGAAGCGAGTGTAACAAGATTGCCGAAAGTAAACCCAATGTTCACTTTCTACTCTACTAAATGCTCCTTTGGAAGATCAATGCCCTTTCCCCTTCTATAACTTAAAGCAATAAATAATTTCTTGTATAATATCCATATAAGAATAAGAAAAATAGCAATTTTAAAAATAATAATTATCATCATTATTATTATTAAATGGAATGTGAGGACAAAATGACAAAATAAGGGAAGCAATAGTTACGAGGCTGTCGAAAGTAAACCCAAGGTTCACTTTCTACTCTGCTAAATGTTACTTTGGAAAATTCACGGACTTTTATAACCAAAAGTAACAAGTATTTTACTTGTATACTATGCCTATAATTATAAGCACAACAAAAAATAAAAATATATTATGATAATAATTATTACTATTATTATTAATATTTTAAAAATTATTATTATCATTTAGAAGTATCATTATTCATTATTATTCTTTTATAGAAATAAATAATTTATTATTTCGTCATCTGAGATACATAGTGTTGGTTGTTTTTACTTAAAAATAGGTAAATCGTATTGCAACGCAAAAAGAAAAAGAGTAACTTTTTCTCTAAGTGCTAACAAAGACGTTGAAAACTGTTTAAACTATTTTAAATACTGGTAATCAGTTGTCTGTATCTCAGTAGTGACAGCTCAGTCTACTGTGTGTCACTAGCAAGATATTTGAATCTGTGATAAATCAAGAATGTTTCCCACCGTACCAAAAGCCACTTACTTAGTGATACACAACATCAATGTTGTCCTGCAAGATCCATTGCTGATGTTCTGACTGTAATATCGCATACGATTAAAGAATCACTCTATTTTGGTTTTGTTTCTGGACGATGGCTCTCGGAAAATCAAATGCATCTAAATAATCTGGCACAAATAGTTGTTCTAGCAATGAAACATCTGGCAACAGCTAAGCAACTATAGAAATCATTTCTTTCTGATAGGATCATACAAATAGTTGTTATTGGAAAAGAAATCTGCAGCACATAGTATTAAAGCCTGTGTGCCTCAAGGATCTATCCTGGCCCAGAAATCTTCTTGACCTTTACCATTGATCTTCCAAATCATACCGTGCACTCATTTGGTGACATCTATCCAGACGACACAACTGTCTATGGCAGTAATTCGATGACTATCGGTTCTCCCCCTTCCGATTTGAAGCACGTGTTGCAATGGGTGAAAACAGCATGTTAACAAGTCTAACACAAGTTACTATTCTTTTCACCTCCTACGTATCGATGCTTGTTTTGCCTCTATATGAACAAAAAATGTCCTTTTGTTTGGTAAATCCTCTTGCTTTGATAAGCTATTAAGACTGAGTATTCTACCGCTCGGAAAAGTACATGACTCTAGAAAATAAGAACCATATACGTCATAAGATGGAGTATTTCTGACAAATCTAGGGAAGTGCTGTGCACAACGCCATTTCTTGCTTTAAGAAAGTGCAACGTCGATTTTGTAGATTGACGAGAGATGATCTTCACAGTAGGCTTTTCTCTACTCTATCGTTATTTAAATTACAGGTACTCGACTGAGCTCTAATCTTTGGTTTCCTCTAGTATAACATATGCAGTAAGAGTTAGTATAGGTTAACAAGAACAACTGTTCTTTTCTTCCTCGGTGTGCTTAGCATCAAACGAATTTTCATTATTAGAGGTTGTTTTCCAAGAACTATCTATCTGTGGAACAGCTTACCATGTAATTATTCCCTACGGACAAGAAACTGGTCGCCTTTGAATTCAATGTCAGCAAATACTTGCAATAAACCGTCCTTCAATTTTGTCAGTTTCCCTCATTATTTGTAGTCATCTCGTAATATTCTGTATCATTCAACCGACAATCCATTCATCTACTTAATTCTTATTGGTAACAAACAACCAATCGAGTGACCTTACATCAATGTACCGTAAATCTACATTTACAAGATTATATACTCGCTGGAATTTATGTATGCCCTTACAAATGAAAGGTAAACTTTATTTGGACATTAACAAACAGATTTGTTCAAAATAAAAATTGGACGAAGAAATTAAAACTATAACTAATAATTTGTCCAATAACGACTATCCTCTTCATGTGATTAAGGCAGTCACTCAAAGGATAATAAATACTTTTTACGAAATAAAACTAAATACAGTTACAAAATGTCCGATTTACATTCGTTTACCTTGGTTAAGTACAGTAAGTGAGAAATTCGCCAAGCAAATCAGCTCAGCAATTGAAAATTGCTATTATTCTTCGAATGTGCGTGTTGTGTTTTCTAACAAACCTTTATTGGCGTCCTCTCGTAAAGACGTTTTACATCACACCATGAAAATAATATAATTTATCATTTTAAATGTAGCTGCAGTGCTGACTACGGGGTTAGGACGACGTTGAAATTGGATAGTAGAGTCCAACAGCACATCCCGAGTAAGATCAGGAATGGAACCTTTCGGTCAACGGACGTTCAAAATAACACATACGGGTCTTCCATTACAGAGCATTTAATTAAAAACCACCGTGCGCTAGGAATTGTAGCATGGACTCCTTAACCATTTTCAGTCATGCTCACTCACTATACCATCTAGAAATTATGGAGACGATCCACGTTCGTCTTAAACGTCCTTCCCTTTGTTTACAAAAAGGGAAGGACGTTAATATCTATTGGGACAAGATGTGATCAGTCTCTAAGATTCATCCTCCATTGTACATATAACATAACGCTATTTTATTTTCTGTACTATCTCTTTTCACCCCCTTTTATGAATCCCTCGTTCTTTAATCGCTCGATACAACCTTTGTTAAGAGAGGGCGAAACCGGTCAGCTGGCAAAGCTTTTGTTTCTTGATTAACTTTTAATCATGAACGATAGAATTCGTCTTCCCTTCATTCTTGCGATTATATATATATATATATATATATATGTATATATATGTATATATATATGTGTATATATGCATGTATATGTGTATATGTATATATATATGTATATATATGTGTATATATATATGTATATATGTGTATACATGTATATATATTTATATACATGTATATATATATGTGTATATATGTATATATATATATGTATATATGTATATAAATATATATATACATGTATATATATATGTAGATATATATATATATATATACATGTATATATACATGTATATATATGCGTATTTATATGTATATATATGTATATATATATGTATATATATGTATATATGTATATATATATGTATATATATGTATATATATGTATATATATATATCATATATATACGTATGTATGTATATATATGTATATATATGTGTATATCTATATATATATACGTATATATATATGTATATATATATGTATAAATATATATATGTGTATATATGTATATATATGTATATATATACGTATATATGTATATTTATATATATGTATGTATATTTATATATATATATATGTATATATATATGTATATATAGACATATATATATGTATATATATGTATATGTATACGTATATATATATACACGTATATGTATACGTAATTATATACGTGTATATATGTATATATATATGTATATGTATATATATATCATATATATATATCATATATATATATATCATTTATTATATATATATATATATATTATTTTATTATATAAAAATGCAATAGCAAACACTGATATATAGATAAAAAGAAAGCCAGAGAGGCCGACAGACAGATAGTTATTACGTAGTAAGTATACTAAAATTCTTCGAGACAATTTATTATATTACAAAAGAGGAAATATGTATTTTTGTATTTAATGCAACATTATTTATTAAAAAAACAATCAGAGGGCAGAATTGCAACCGTATTAATGATTATTTAATATTTGTTAATGTGATTAGGTTATATTTATAATAACGTGTCTTTCATTCCACGTAAAGAAGTGATACTTTAATATTTGTTGTCTATATCGTACTTATTTGTTCATATTTCCTTTACGTCCAATAGTGATGTTGACATTTGTGGTAATTCTGATGAAGACATAATAAATTATATTTTACGTTTGGTTATTATAAACTAACATTTTTTGTACACCTGGTATTGATAAGCTAATCTTTATTTAACGTTTAGTTCGTGCTGAAATAACCGTTGTTGTACGTCTGTTAGTGATTAATTACTATTTATTTTTCTGTTTATTTACGGTGATGTAGCATTTGTTTAACGTCTGGTAGTGATTACGTAATATTTATGTTACATCTGGTCGTAATAATTTAACACTAATCGCATGTGTTTAGGATTATATTTAGACATCTGGTAATTATCATGTATTTACTTGTAATTTCTAGCATTACTTTTAACTTCAAATATCCTAAACCAAATATATTGTGAGTAGAAGATCTGTGTTAGAAACAATTGCATATACGATTATTTGCCCATCAACACTCTGAATGAATCATTTTTAAGCAACGACACTCAAGTAAAAACACATGAATCCAAGTCGATATCCGATATTAAAACGAGGCTCACTGCCGTCTATCTAATAGTTTTTCAATGACATTGAATTTTTTTCTCATAAAACATATTTTTAAAAACTTGTTTTTATTATAAGTAAATAAGTGCATTTTAAGCGTTTTATTTTGATTAGTTTTCAATCGTAAACAAATAAATCGAAACAAAATATTTAATGTATTACTAAAACATAAACCCGTTTTTTCTTCTTTACTTGTTTCTTTTATTAAAAAAAAGATTTCTTTGTTTTTCTTCTTTTTTATATATTCTTTCTTTTTTACTTCCTTTCTGTGTTATTCTTTTTTCTTGTTTTTTTTCTTATTTCTTTTTTATTTCCTGTTTCCTCTTGCTTCATTTTCCTTTGTTTATTTCCCCTCTTTTTCTTCCTTTTTTCTTCCTTTCTGTTATTTCGTATCTTTTCAAGTCTTTTGTCTTTTTTTCTTTCCTTCTACTTTATGTTTATACCCCTTTTCTACTCTATGGTTTCTTACTTTCATTTTCCTTATTTCTTATTTTTATTGATTCTTTTTGTTTTTTTCTCATTCTCATTCATTGTTTCAATTTCATCATAATTGAAGTCTTTTTCCTATTGTACGGTTTTTTATTCTTGTGTTTATATTTCCACTTTGATTTTTCTTATTGCAATGCATAAAACATGTATTTTATTGCCATACATGTTACATGTATTTTATTGCAATACATGTTACATGTATTTTATTGCAATATATTTTACACGAATTATATTGAAATACATTTTACATGTATTTTATTGCAATACATTTTACATGCATTTTATTGCAATACATTTTACATGTATTTTATTGCAATACATTTTACATGTATTTTATCGCTATACATTTTACATGTATTTTATTGCAATACATTCCACATGCACTTCATTGTAATATATTTGACATATATTACATTACAATACCTTTTACATGCACTTTATTGCTTCATATTTTACATGAATTTTATTAGAATATAATTTACTTGAATATAATTCAATATATTTAACATGAATTTTATTGCAATATATTTTACATGTATTATATTGCAATACATTTTACATGAATTTTATTGCAATACATTTTACATGCACCTTATTGCAATATATTTTACATGTATCTTATTGCAATGCATTTTACATGGATTTTATTGCAATACATTTCAAATTATTTTATTGCCCTATATTTGACATACATTATATTGCAATGTATTTTACATAAATGTTATCGAAATTCATTTTACATGTATTGCATTGTAATACAATTTACATGTATTTTATTGCAATATATTTTACATAAATTTCATTGTAATATATTTTACATGAATTATTTTTCAATATATTTTACATGAAGTTTATTGCAACACATTTTAATTGTATTTTATAGCAATACATTTTAAAGGTATTTTCTTGCAATATATTTTACATGAATTTTATTGCAATGAATTTTACATAAATTTTATTACTATACTTTTTCTATGTATTTTATTGCAATGTATTTTACATGTAATTTATTGCAATACATTTTAAATGTATTTTATTCTAAATATTTTACATTAATTTTATTGCAATATATTTTGGATACATTTTATTGCAATACATTTTATATGTATTTTATTGCTACATATATTTTATTGCAATATACTTTTCTATATATTTTATTTATATATGTTTTACATTCATTGTAATATATTTACATTGATTTGTTTGCAATTTATTTTGCATGAATATTATTGCAATGCATTTTACATTAATTCTATTGTAATATGTTTTAAATGTATTTTTTGGCAATGCATTTCTCATGTATTTTATTGCAATATACTTTTCATGGATTTGATTGCAACATATTTTACATGAATTATATTGCGATACATTTAAAATGTATCTATTGCAATACATATTACATTAATATTATTGCAATACATTTTACATGTATCATTTTGCAATACATTTTACATGAACTTTATTGCAATATATATTACATATAGCTATTGCAATGCATTGCACATGTATTTTATTGCAATACATTTTAAAATCTATTTGATTGCAATATATTGTACATGAATTTTGTAGAAATGCATTTTAAATTAACTGTATTGCAATACATTTTGCATGCATTTTATTGCAATATATTTTACATAAACTTTATTGTAAAATAATATACATAGATTTGATTGCAATATATTTTACATGTATTTCATTGCAATACATTTTAAATGTATTTTATTGCAAACTATTTACATGAATTGTATTGCAATATATTTTACATGATTATTATTGCAATATATTTTACATGTATTTTATTGAAATGCATTATAGATGAATTGAATTTTAATACATTTGAAATATATTTTATTGCAATGCATTTTACATACACTTTATTGCAATATATTCTACTTAAACCTTATTGCAATATATGTAACAGGAATTTTATTGCACTATATTTTACATGAATATTAATGCTATATATTTTACATGAATTTTATTGCAATACATTTACCATTTATATATGGCAATACATTTTACATGAATTTTATTTCTAATATATTTTACATGTATCTTATAGCAATACATTTAAAATGTATTTTATTGCAATACATTTTAAACTAACTTCATGGCAATACATTTTACATGTATTTTATTGCAATACATTTTTCTTGTATTTTTTGTAATACATTTTACATGTACTTTATTGCAAATATTGTTACATGTATTTTATGTCAATGCAGCTTACATGTATTTTATTGCAATACATTTTGAATTTATTTCATTGCAATATATTTTACATGTATTTAATTGCAATACATTTTACATGAATTGTATTCCTATAAATTGTGAATGTATTTTATCACTATATATTTTACATAAATTTTATTGCAATATATTTTAAATGAAGTTTATTGTAATACATTTTACATGTATTTTATTGCAATGCATTTTACATGTATTTTATTGTAATTCACTTTACATGAATAATATTGCAATCTAATTAGCATTAATCTTATTGCAATACATTTTAAACGTATTCAATTGCAATGCATTGTACATGTATTTTACTACAATATATTTATATAAACTTTATTGTAATGTATTTTACATGAATTTATTTGCAATACATTTAAAATCTATTTAATTGCAATGCATTTTAAATGTATTTAATGGCAATGCATTTTACATATGTTTTTTATTTAAATACATTTTACATGAATGATATTATAATCTATTTTAAATTAATTTTATTGCAATACATTTTAATTTTATTCAATTGCAATGAATTTTACATGTATTTTGCTTCAATATATTTACATAAACATTATTGTAATATATTTTACATGAATATTATTGGAATATATTTTACATTAATCTTATTGCAATACCTTTTAAATTAATCTTATTGTAATGCATTTTACATTTATGTTATTGCAATACATTGTAAATGTATTTTATAAAATATATTATACGTGAATTTTATAGTAATATATTTTACATAAATTTTATTGCAATTCATTTAACATGTATTTTATTGCAGTATATTTAACATGAATCTGCTGCAATATATTTTATTATAGATGAATTGAATTTTAATACATTTGAAATATATCTTATTGCAATGCATTTTACATATACATTATTGCAATATATTCTACTTAAACCTCATTGCAATATATTTTACAGGAATTTTATTGCGCTATATTTTACATGAATATTTATAGTATATTTTTTACATGCACTTTATTGACATATATCTTACATTAATCTTATTGCAATATATTTTACATTACTTTGATTGCTATACATTTTACATGTATTTTATTGCAATGCATTTTACATATATATTATTGCAATACATTTTAAATGTATTTTATTACAACATATTTTACATTAACTTTATTGCAATATATTTTGGATACATTTCATTGCAATACATTTTATCTGTATTTTATTGCTATATATTCTACATATATTCTATTGCAATATATTTGCCATGTATTTGATTTAAATATGTTTTACATGAATTTTATTGCAATATATTTTATATGAATTTTGTTACAATACATTTTAAATGTATTTCATTGCCATGCATTTTACATGTATTTTCTTGCAATCATAAACTTTATTGTAATATAGTGTACATGAATTTGATTGCAATACATTTTAAATGTATATTTTGCAATGCATTATAAATTTATTTTATTGCAATATATTTCATATGATTTTATTGCAATATACTTTACATGAATGTCATTGCAATACATTTCAAATGTATGTATTGCATTACACTGTACATGACTTTTATTGCAATACATTTTACATATATCTTATTGCAATACATTTTACATGCACGTTATTTCATTGCAATAATATATATGTAAATATATCTTATTGCAATGCATTTTACATGTATTTCATTGCAATACATTTTAAATGTATTTTATTGCAATAGATATTTTTAATGTATTTTATTGCAATGTATTTACATGAGTTTTATTGAAATGCATTTTACATGTACTGTATTGCAATACATTTTAAATGTATTTTATTGCAATATACTTTACAAAAACTTTATTGTAAAATATTATACATGAATTTTACTGCAATATATTTTACATGAATTTTAAAGCAATATATATTATATGAATCTTATAGCAATATATTTTACATGAATGTTATAGCAATGCATTTTCCATCTATTTTACTGCAGTATATTTGACATGAATTTTCTGGCAATACATTTTAAATGTATGTTTTTGAAATGCATTGTACCTGCACTTTATTGCAACATATTTTACATGAATTTTATTACAATACATTTTGAACGTATTCTATTGCAATGCATTTCACATGCACTTTATTGCAATACATGAATTTTATTGCATTCATTTTACATGTATTTTATTGCAATATATTTTACATGAATTATACTGCAATACATTGTACATGTATTTTATTGCGTTGGTTCAATAGCAGAATGCACTCCTTTAAGTGAGCATTGAAAGACTACATATGCTCAGGCTTCCTACTCGTTTGAGGTGAATAATGCCCTTATAAGGTATGGTCCGAAAGCCAGCACTGTGTACTCAACTATGGGTTTGAACAAGTGGCACTTATATAAGTCTGTGGCCAGATTAATGAAATATCTCCCGGTGAAGAAGATGATCTTGCGAAAATTCAATGAATTGATGATTTTAATAAGATGTCTACCATAAACGCAAAGCCTCTGCGGATGATATTATTTACAGTGGTTGTACTGGTAAAGCGATCGACAGACGATCATCAGTAAGTGCGCATATTAGTAAGTAAAACACTTTAACGCGGTTAGAGGCAGATACCAGTCCAATCATCAATTCTAAATTACATTGTATCGTTATGACTTTGTAGGTACATAACGTCGTCTGAAAACCTGCTAGATCGTTGACGTAGACGTTGTAGAACATCGGGCTGCGATTTAAGCTTTGTGGGGACGCCGCCCACCGCACTTGCTTCAGCTGAGACACAACCGATGTCATTTACAATTTCTGTTGGACGACATAAGAAGGAACTGATCCATTTCACAAATAACGGGTAGATAGTGTATGCGCAGAGGAGGAAAAGATGATTCACAGGATAAAAAAAATTGCAACGTCTAAAAACGTGCTTACCATTGTTCAGGAACTTACTCATTCACTTCCGTATAGTAAAAAGGCCAGCCATAATTGTATCTGCGGAAAACTTATCCATGTAAGGAGGTTGGTAATGCATTGGCCAGAATGTGGTAATCCATTACAATTTGCTTCAGAACAGACTCTGTGATTGTTTATAGAATGTAAGTGAGACTGAGACGTTTATAGATGAACGGATCTTCTTCGCGGTTTTTTGAAGATTTCACACATTGTCGCCTATTCCCGTCTTCAAACACAACACTTCATTGCAGGGATAGATTGAGAAAGAATCGCTAAATGTCAGAACATTGAGTACAGCTGGAATCATTACACACTTTTATGGCAATTGACTTACATTGTCGTACGAGGCGAAGCCTATGCTGCGTTTCTTTGGTAACTGACTGGTACGACCTGGTATTGGCTAGCTCAAAGCTGCTAAGTGCAACCATAACTGTTCCTCTTTTTCTCAATAAGTAGACAAAGAGCTGAAACATTAATGCTTAACAATTGATAGTCAAAAATAGTTCGTAATGTTTTATTAAGTTTACATTTAAAACACATAAATGTAAGAAACAGTTTATCATGTATATTCTAATAAAGCTTTGTGGAAGAGGTTTGAGGATATTTGTGTATTACTTGTGATCTGGCAACGTAACCTTGGAAGGGCGTTTTCATATTATACGCATAATTGTTGATAGATGTAGTGATTGTTAATTTGACACACTTCAAAGTGAGGAGCGGCAAAAAAAAAACTCTGAAACAAAGGCTGAGAGTTGTTTGGCCATTGATTAATGAAAATAGTCCAAGAGAGAAAAGAGAGAGAGAAAGAGAAAGAGAGAGAGAGAGAGAGAGAGTAATAAAAGAAACAACTCTACCGAGTTAGTTAGCTGCAGTAAACACGACTTTGATAGGGAAATTACTGAGCAAAGATGGAGACGCTTGAGCGGATTAAATATAACAATATGTGAATTCGAGCGAAAAAATCCTTTCCTCTGTAAATACATTAGAATAAGCCACTGAAGGGCATACAAAGCAAAAATCTATATCAAGCTTTTGTTTATGGCGCTAAGAAGGGAGCATTCTGACTTTACTTTATATATAAGAGGAAAAATATATTGGAGTAGAGGGCTCTCCGGCAGTTGAGGACCTCTACAGTGAATGGATCGAATTTAACTGATTGTGGTGGTTTGTATCGCATATTTACGTCGAGGGGCACAATAGCAGCAAGTTAATCGGAGCAAATGCATTTTTCCCATTTTTATTCTCATCATTTATCTACGTATAATATTGCTCTACTTCGTATATTGAGATTTGGATATTCAAGATAGTTTTTAATTTAATTCAGAAATATATTATTTACTTTTATTATCATACTTATATATATAAATATATATATATATATATATATATATATATATATATATATATATACAGGGTGTCTCAAAAAATGTACTCCCTCGTAGAATGACGAGAAAACTTTGCTTCATCGCTCCACACAATTTTGTGTGCAAACCCGACATCTTCTGCACATTTTGCCATTCTAAGAGTGAGTACATTTTTTGAGACACCCTGTATATATATATATACATATATATATATATATATATATATATATATATATATATATATATATATATATATATATATATATATGTTGTAGTTACCTACCTATACATATATTTATATATATATATATATTTAAATATATATATATATATATATATATATATATATATATATATATATATATATATATATATATATATATATAGGAGATTGATGTTCGTCCAACTCGTGTGTTTATTTTGAAAGGGAACAAGTCAGCGCTGGAAATAAGGCTCGTCTGACCGCTGGCATTCCGGACGAACATTTATGTTGCCTTTCCTTGTGATGGAATAGATGTAGAACTCCCATCCTATCAGTGGCTTGGAATGGTAACTTGTGATCGGTATCTTGAATGTTTTAGTTTTTTGTTTGGGGGGGGGGGCTCATCATTGTGCCGCCCGACGTGAAAGTGTATTATCGCACATTGTTCCTGTTTTTTGGAGGAGTTTTTTTTTAGTTCATTTCGGACTGATTATTTGCTTGTTGGCTTGGTGGCAGAAATAATGCACAAGCTACCTTTCTAAGTCATTTTCTAGGTTTTCCTTTTTATCTTTGACCTTTCTTGTTTTTTATGTTTTCCTCTTCTCTTCTTAAGTGACCTCAACTAATGCAAGGCTACATTGTGTATTGTCGGTAGTTGAAATCCTTATTCCAGACATTTAATTTCCCTGATGATCTGCCAAACAAGTACATGCTTGGTAGTGAAACACGCGTAGGAAAAACATTTAGTTTGAATTAATGATTTTGTAAGAAAAAGTCTTTAATGGTGATCATTGGTCTCCTGAAAGGAATGCTTTGGTAATCCTTCATGAAATAGTATACATATATATATATATATATATATATATATATATATATATATATATATATATATATATACATATATATATATATATATATATATATATATATATATATATACGTGTCTCATGTGTTCATAAATAAGTCTTCATATGATTATATTTTTCCAAAACGAAAATAAAAGTGAAAACGTAAAAGACAATATTCAAGTATGATGTCTCTTTTTATCTATTTGTATCCCCAATCTAAAAAAAATAAAAATAAAACTTTAAAATTGTTCATGCGATTTTGTCTGCGCAATCAATTAAAATAAGAAAACAAAGTAAACGAATGAAACAGCTTCGGCCATTTCTGACGAGAACTTCTTCATCTCCACTTGCCGATTTCTTTTGGAATTTTCATGGCGAATGAATTAGAAAATATATATATATATATATATATATATATATATATATATATATATATATATATATATATATACCTTTCTTTTTAACAAGGCACACTTCAAAAGTATTTAAAATACATGATTTTATTTGAAAATAGATGATGATATATTTATGTGTTGATAATGCTTTCGTATGAGTGAAAACAATTTGCTCTACTAGAAGGGCAAATGAATATTAAACACAGTTGAAAACGGTGCCAATCTGCGTGCCATGCTCCGCCCGATCGAACAGTCGTAAACAATGAAAGCAATTGTGTCTTATGTTCACCCAAACCGCTGAACAGAATTGCTTGAAAATTGGTATGAGGACTACTGACATCTCAGTGCAGGTCATAGGCTATATAAGTAATATATCACTTCAACGCTGGGTGTCCCCGGGATTCACCCCCCTCCACTGAAAACTGTTTTACCTGGAGATGACTATATGTACGGTATTTCAAAATGTTATTTTGTCTTTAGAATTAAATAACCATAACCGGTATTGATGTTAACATAGTTAGGATGAATGGAAAACGGTTTCCCATTCATTAATTTATATATATATATATATATATATATATATATATATAACCCACACTGGTACTTTCTTACGCCAGTATCTATCTAGGAAACATACTAGCCACACACCCGAACCCTGCTCTCTGTCGAATTGCTCTATTCTCAACACTGATCTATGCCACCGTATAATTTGAGTGCACCAAATGCAACAAATACTTTATAGGAAACACAACAAGACTACTACACATACACATCAAAGAACATATGAACACCCGTATATCCTCTTTCCACAAGCACACAACCCTATGTCACACTACTTAACGCGATATCCACGTCTCTATCATCGCCTATAGCAGAAACATTGGGGACCTCAGAATCACAGAATCGATCCTCATCTCCAGATTAAACCCCTCACTCAATCAACGTCACGAGCTCCACTCACCGTTCATTCTATATAATCTACCGTCTCACCCACACACCAACTCTCACATCTTATACTCATTGTATTCCGATTTCGCCATTTCACTGCATCTCTTAATTTCATCGTACTATATTAAGTAATCTACTACTACACACACCACCCCACACCCAAACAATCAAGTAGGCCCTTCCCCATACACACATTTATCTCAACAAACCCTGAGTCACATGAGAATAAAAACTCTTAACAACCAAATTCCATGAAGAAACAAAACATAATTCACCTTATACTCTTAGCATATCAACAACATAATTGACCTTATACTCTGGCATCATTAATTAATTAAACAACTTGCCCCTATTACCCTAAATCTAAATACATGTAAAATGTACACAAGTAATATACAAAAACAAATTACATAATAAACAAGAAGAGAAAATGAAAAATAAATAAATAAACAATAATAAACATATATATACATAATATAAGTTAATACACATACTTCTATCGACTGAATCTATAAATTCGTTCTCATGCAAGACCCAATTTAATAACATGCAGAGTTATTCCTCTTACACTGTCTTACGGTTAAAACCCGAATTTAATTAGATTTAATTAAGCCTAAACCAAATTTAAAATCCTTAATAAGTAACAAATTACATTATATCGATAAACTAATTAAATAAAACTCACAATTAGTAATACTTTGTTAGTATATTGTAACTAAAACAATTTAATAAAATTTCATGATGATAAAAAATGATTAATTAATTAGTTTATATTAAAATTAAAACAAAAAAACTAAAGTAAATCAACAAAACGCAGAAAAATAAAATAAAAAAAATAAAAATATATTATCAAAACTAACAGTTAATTAATAACCTTACAATACACAATTATTTATCAAATATTACACACATATTCTTGACCACTGCATTTATATACAAAACATAATTTTAAATTCATGAATTTCTATTCTCTGTCCAACTGGTTGACTTCGAGTCTACTCCCTGACATCCATTTTGGCGAATTCTCTACACAGACAGATTTTTCTTTTGGTGTTTATTATTTTTGACAAAGGGAAGTTTTTCCCGAAATATTAAATAAGTATTTTTTTGATAATCATCCGGAAAACACAAAATCAACTGACACCACACTTGCTGTTATGTAAGATTTGAAGAAAAAGTAAATAGTAACTCCTGCCACTTCGATTTATTATTTTTGTTCCTTCCAACTTACAACCTACCTGGCACTCTGCATCGCCCTCAGCCTTCTTAACATAGTACTAATATATATATATATACACATACCACGTGATATTCGCCTACACAAGGTTTCGAGATCATCCGGGAACTTCCAGGCACAGGAATCAGCCATCGGTAATCACCTCGTTAGTACAAATAGTTGTTCTGACAGGTATTCCGATGGGTGGTTTTCTGTTTTACACAGTGCCAGGTCGAACTACCATCTCAATATTCTTGAGGCGTTAGTCATTAACAACTATCGACCTAGCCTGTGTAGACAAAAGATTTTGAAACATCAGTTGGGGATCTTTAATGATTCAAAGCCACCATAACGTTGAGAGATTTACTTTTTTTTTTCCCCTTCTCAATCGTTTCCTCCAACTGAAATGAGTTTTTTTTTTTTTTCCTCTTTATTTCTCATTCGACTTTTAGTTTTTAATTTACCATTCTGACGTTTCCTCTCAGAGGGTCAGACGACAAGGCCTTAAGGTAATTTTAACAATTTTCCTTTTTTTTTTTTTCCCCACTCGTTTGTTTCATTGATTTTAATAATGCTTCCTCTAAAATTAATCCTACCATTTTGTTGTACACGAAATTTACTTATATATATATATATATATATATATATATATATATATATATATATATATATATATATATATATATATATAAAATACAACCAGACCACCTATCTGTCTGTGCTTGTCTGCACCTAAAAACGAAGACATACTAAGGAGTATAATTTCAATATAATTGTATTCACTGGCACAATTTGCATGTGGACATAATTGAAGTATTCTTGCGTCTCTGGCTGCCCTTTAAAGATGCTAATGACATTTTTAGACATGTTACACAATGAAATTGATCTATCTATTAGCGTTCGTTTAAGAGTCTTTACATATATCTGAATACCTCGGTGAGTAAGATATCAAGCTGACCATATGAAGGTTGGTGATGAAGTAATCTCTCCTAACCATGATTTAGCATGTGATGCTATCCCACACTCTAACTCATATATATATACATATGAATATATATATATATATGTATGTATATACATATATGTATGCATATATATGTATATGTATATATATATATATATATATATATATATTTAGGACATTCATACACAGATATGCATGCATATATATATGCATATACATATCTATTTAGGACATGCATATACATATATATATATATATATATATATATATATGCATATACATATATATTTAGGACATGCATATACATATATATATATGCATTCATATATATGCATATATATAGCGCATATATATATACATGTATATATATATATGTATATATGTATATACATATATATATGTATGCATATATATGTGTATATATACATGCATATATATAGCGCATATATATATATATATATATATATATATATATATATATCAAGCGAGGCGCGAGAGCGCTATATCCCTTAATAGTTTACAGAAACGGCCTATGCTAGAAATCTCATTTCTTTGATTAATCATAACTCAAACACCAATAAACGAAATTAGTAAAAACTTTGCACAAACACTTTTTTGATAGGTTCTATAAGTGTGTAGAATTTTAGCATCATTAGTCAAGGCAACCCAGTAATCCAGAAAGGTCAGGCATGATTTTGTGTTATCCGTGTGTACGTACGTACGTATATGCCACCCTGTATCTCATCAACTATTTGATGGATTCAGCTAATTTTTGGCAGAGATAGAGGTTCTAGGGTCTAGTTGATAGCATTTTAATTATAGTATACCATATACCTTAGTTTTCCAGAAAATTTTAAAAAAAACCTTGAAAATGACCATTGTATTTAGGCATAGCCTTTACAAAAGAAGTGACATTCTATGATAAATGCCAGTATACTGAAATCATATGCCCTTAATAGGGTTAAGGTGAACATTCATATACGCTAAATGTACAAAAGCAAGGAAATTCCCAAAATTTTACACTTTCATTGTCATTTAGGGTATGCGAGCCCAACATGGCTATGTATTTTACTGGTAGGAATTTTACTTCAGCGCACCTCACACACTTCATCCACTCATGCATAGAGATTTATACTGTAGTGATGTGATAATGAAATGGTTTGGTTGATATGTAGTCATACCCTTAATTAATTACAATAAAAGTGTAAAAATTTGGGAATTTCCTTGCTTTTGTACATTTAGTGTATATGAATTTTCATCTTAACCCTATTAAGTGCATATGATTTCAGTATACTGGCATTTATCATGGAATATATATATATATATATATATATATATATATATGCATCGTGAAATATTACAGATTACTTTTGTCTGCATATTTTTCTATAATTCTTTTCTAGATGTCTGATTAATTTTTTAGTTTTAGGCTGGGACTGGCAGATACATTTGCTGTACTGTTGTGTACCCGTGTATTTCGGTCCCTTCTGGGAGTAGATATTCAGTAAAGTATATACATATTTTTCCTGTTCAGTCATGCTGTTGGCGGGATCCATGTGGTCGTTTGTAAGTATTAATAGAGTATTTGTATCAAAAGCATTTATGGACATTTTCACTGTTATCAACATTAAGTTGCGTAACTGCTGTCTTTTTAGTTTTTATGTGTAAAACTTCTAATATTAGTGGTTTTATTTCATTATTTAGTTTGCTTACATAGTAGTTTTGTCTACGAGTGTGTTCCTTTGTTTCTATTCAATTTAGTGCACAACATCTGTTTAAATGACGGAGAAATATGCTTCGCTAGTATTCGCACAAATATTCCTATTCATCTAAATTTACGTCTCAGACAGTGAAATTTAAACAAAAAGAAATAAGAAAAAAAGAACGTCTAAAACTTAAAAGTACAAAAAATTTTTTTAAGATAAAACCGTATCAAACGATATAGAAAAACAAAGGAAACATTAAGGAAAACGTCTCATTATAGAAATGGAGTGCGCAGATTTTTATCGGAATATATTTTAGACATGAATTAGTTTTCGAAATCGTTATTTGAGTCCTACATTTCCATAAACATTTGAAATTGTTTTATCCGACATTTTTGACGCGGTAGATTTTGTGCGATTTAAATTTGAAGTTAAGAGCGGGGTAGGGGGAGAATGATTAACTTTTAAGTGTTGGGCTACTGCGCCTGTATAAGATAAGTACATAAGTAGGCGTCTCGATAGGGTTGTGGAAGTTAAACCTTCCTATATGGTTTTTCTTCTTTGTCGGAGACAAAGTTTCCCAAAGGTTTAATTGAATTCATATACGATGTTTGTCTGATCCAAAACGTTTGTCGAGGGCGTAGACTTGTTGGTGATCATAAGGTTACTCATGTATATATATATATATATATATATATATATATATATATATATATATATATATATATGTATCGTAGTAAGCTATGAAAATATATTTATGGCAATTAACCTACATAGAGGCTCTCGCGTTTCATCCCCGGGGGGAATCTTCAGGCTAAAATGCCCCCGGGGATGAAACGCAGGAGCCTCTGTGTAGCTTAATTGCCATAGATATATTGTCATAGCTTACTACCTAGCTTTACTTACGTATTGAGCACTGTTGAAGTAAATACTGAAAATTGATACATAAAAATATATATCTCCTTATAAAATTTCATGTGGATACATGAAATACTAATATATATATATATATATATATATATATATATATATATATATAGATTATGCCAATATATGTATTAGCATATACTATCAGTACCTTTTACTTAGCACTCTCTACAAAAAGATGAAGTTATGATTATCAACTAGTAACTACGAAGCATATATAAATTGGTCATGTGCATTTCATATTCCAATAACCATGTTTTTTTATTTTTTATTTTTTTATTTCTATTTTTTCACATTTCAAAAAAAACATTTCTGTGAGATATATTTAGAGCCTTGAGGTTGGCTAAACAATGTTATGTGGGTTGGTTTCAAGACATTTCAATTCGAGCATTTTTCTTTCTTTGTGGTGTTTACTGATGATCTAGAAGTGTTACAGAGACGATATTGATATATCAAGAGAAACGGACAGTAAATATACATCTCACAGAAATATTATGTTTTTTTGAAAATGTGAAAAAATAAAAATTAAAAATTAAAAAACAGAGTTATTGGAATATAAAATGAACTTGACTTATATATATAATATTACATTATTTTTAGTATTTTTTACATATGTACGACATTGTTTCGAGATTATGGCTCTAATTAGCACAGGGAAATAACAATCTCAGACGGTCATAGGACACGAACCCGCTTCACAGATACAACTTAAATCCGTGACCATTCAACTTAGTCCCATTAGGCCACGAGTGATTGCCACGTCATAACGGAGAAATAAAGTGTTATTTATACTGAAATCGGCGAGTATAGACATCTAAACATTCGAATAGCAGTCAATGACAGAGTCGGAGCATCGCACTTAAGCTTTAAGGTGAATGTTTATTTTTAATCTTTCTGACAGGACTCAACTTTCAACTTTTCATGGAAGGGGCCTATAATAATATTAAATTATGTTTAATATTTTATATATATATATATATATATATATATATATATATATATATATATATATAAATAAATGTTTTGAGGTACAAAATTTATAAATACATTTAAAAAGAATACGCGGAAATCTCTCTAAGGCCCTTTCGACTATCATCTCGTCAGGAGAAAATCGATAGTTTTGATTAATAATAACTTCGAAAGAAATAGCAAAATGGGGAAATTGAGTGTGCCAAAATTAACGTTAAAGCGATTAAAATTCAATTTAATGATTTCGTTAAAAGTCGATTAAAAGGCACTACGCTAGGGGATTAAAAAATAAAAATAAATAAAATTGGGAAGGAGTTCAAAGTTCCCCAAAGAGATTAAGCGATCTTACAAATTCCTTCTGCCGGCACAAGGAAGGTTTTCGAATGGCAATAGAGACAGATTCCAATATTTTCAAATGGTTCTTGGAATCTGCTCGATGCAAGACCTCAAAACGGTCTATTTCATAGCCACTGGCACAGCTAGGGTGTTCAACCAAATGCTGGCCAATAGCAGAGTCCAAAGAATTAGAGGAGGGGTAACACAAGGACCATACCCTTCCCTGACGTATTTTTGATGGAACGTGCTGGTTTATGCGAGTCTGCAAATGCAAGGAAGTGCGCCCTATATAGCCAGCATCACATTGCTCTTTCTTTCGACGTTATTACTAATAAAAACTATCGATTTTCTCCTGAGGAGATGATAGTCGAAAGGGCCTTAGAGAGATTTCCGCGTATTCTTTTTAAATGTATATATATATATATATATATATATATATATATATATATATATATATATATATATATATATATCCCCAACTTCGATACCATTTGGTAAGTAAGATTAGCGAGTAAGTATACATCTTTGTAAAAGAATAGAGCAGTCTCAGATCTTGATAATGCGTAATATGAACATTAACTTATTCCTTAATGCATTCGTTCTGATATGTTAATGGATACGAAGTCTGCTAACCAAGTAGTTGTGTTTCGATATCAATTTGAAAACTACATTCATTGAGGATCTCTGATATGACGAGACAGTTTACCAGTGAATGTCAGAAATGCCAGATATATTGCTATTATTATTCAGATCCCTCGTACACTATTTAAAAAATATTGAATAAAAAGCTTCGAATGCGTAAAATATTCTACCATTTTATTCATCGTGAGAACGCATTTGGAAAAATCGCTGCTTTTCTATCTTCTTTATTTTAATGAATGTTTTTTTAAACATTTATATGTTCTAGAGTAAAAGCGAGTTAACTTACTCGTTCACTGATTGCTTTTCTGTATTGAGGTTGATAGAGAAAATTACCTGCCCACTCATTCCTGTCTTTATCGACTTAAAAGTCGTCAATTGCTGCCTTGTGATTGCGGGTGTAAGAGACCACTGATCTTCACAAAACGAACCCAGGAACGCTTGGGTTTGGACAAATAGTCGAGTATTCATTATCATCGGCTATGCAAATAATCAAGTCACTGACTATGCGAATGAGTTGTTTCACTAGCAATCACTGGCTGTAGTTGAGTGTGATAAGCGTAATAAAGTCGAAACTTAACACAAAACAAACTGCATTGAATGTATGGTCGTAGTGATGTGTCAGGTATTCTGCCGTTCCGTGTTTTCGGTGATAGTTTTATTTTTGTCTCTAATTTTTATTGTTCTGTTGTTCTGTTTCTTGCCACTCTCGCTTAAAAAAAATCTAAACGTCCCTGGTTCATTTCCAGATCTTTGTGACAGTCAACCCTTAAGTTACCTGGTTAGAAGTCCTAGATTTAAGTGTCTCCTTCTGTACACCCTGTCTAAAAGTTTAGCACATTGGCTTTATATTCCATGTATAACTTAACTCCACCACCGACAATAAATATTTATGTGCTCTTAGCATATTTCTCTATCTGTTCTTAAATTAGAAAGAGAAAAAAGATTAAGATATTAATAATAAAAGCAATTTTGTAAATAACATATTTCTGAAATTTATCTTAAATTCCCTTCTAAAGAACAACCTTTTTATTCCATATATATTCATAAAACCTTTAGATTTTGATCCATTGTCCCTGCAAATAAAAGAAACAAAAATTATAAAAGACAGTAATTAATTATATCTGGACAAAATATTACAATTTTTGAGAAACTGATTGTTCGAAATATTAATTTTCTATATAAATCCTTTATTTTCTAATGATCTTAAATTGTTTAATTATTTATTATAAATCTGCGAAAAATGGCACTAAACTGAATTCTGGCATTTAAATTTCCTAAGCAATGGAAGGTTGCTATATATAAATTTCAGTAGGGAATAGAGGATCTGAATAATTTCATTTTATACATCAATGTATTGAAGTATTGATGATCTGAAATCTTGCGCTTTCTAGTAATATGAATGTTATTCTCTCAACGTTTCAGCTGATATAACCTACAGACTTCTTCAGGTGTATCATGTCGAACATGAGAATCCTTATCTTGAACTCGGAAATACACATACACACGTGACGCAAAGTATGAATAATTTTGGTTACAATCAATTCTTAGTGAGCCTCTTCTGAAGGTTGAAGGTAGAATTCTCACTACACGGGATGCTAATTACTTACTTAATATATCTAACCGTGAATGGCTGATGGGACGAGAATAATCTACTCCGTAGATAAAATAAAGGGCATTTATTCCTGAGTTCAACATCAATATTTTCAAGTTCGATGTGATGCACCCGAAAAAGGTCGGAGGATACATCGGCCAAAACGTTGTAAGAATAACTTCTAAAATGAGAATAGTAGTCCGCGTTATATAACGACCGCGTTTTTTTTATTATATATTTTTTTTTAACAAGGCAGGCCGCCACTGTAGACGTAAGAGGCTACTGAGAAGAAAGAAAAGGGAAGAAGGTTTGGGGGGGGGGAAACATAAACTGGGATCTGCGCAGCGAGATGTCTGTTTACATTAATTTTAAATTTCTGCATGTCAGTAGTGACGGGGAAACAGGGGACATGGAAGGAGTTCCAGAGGCCAGCAGCACGAGGAAAGAAGCTATTTGAGTAGAAAGCTCTCCGGCATCTGGGGTCCTCCACAGTGAATAGATAGGATTTAGTTGATTGTCGAGTTGGTCTAGTTAATTTACGTCGAGGGGGCACTAGAGTAGCCAATTCATCAGAGCATAATCCATTGAAGTATTTGAAAAACAAGCACAAGGATGATACATTGCGGCGATGGGACAGGTACTGGAGTTGTGTTGACAGTGAGTGACCTATTAGGTTTGCGACTCTTTTTTGGACTTTGTCAAAGAGGGAGAGAGTAGTAGATGATGCACCTGCCCAGATGTGGCAACAATACTCCAAACATAGGCGCATGGTGGCTTTGTAGAGAGACAGGATAATGTCAGGTGTGAGGAGTTTACTAGCACGGTAGAGGGAGCCAACCTTCTTTGCGGCAGCCTTTGCAATGTCTTCAATGTATTTGTTCCAATTCATGTTACTTGTGAAGGTTAGGCCGAGGAGTTTGAATGATGAACTCTCAGGTAGGGTGTTATTTGCCATGACAATCGGTGGTTGGAGAGGCTTCTTGTAGTTATTGAAGGAAAGCAGAGGAACGGAGCTTCGTCTTTGCGGCATTAAAAGTTACCAACCATTTATGACCCCAATCCACTACAGCCTGGATGTCATTTTCTAAGGATTCAGCCTTTGCCTCGGATATAATCGCGTCCGTTTTGCCCACATGATAAGAGTAAAGCGTGGTGTCGTCAGCAAATAAACCAATCATAGACTCTATGCCATCAGGGAGATCGTTTATATAGATCAGGAACAACAAAGGTAAAAGGATAGATCCCTGGGGTACACCAGCATTTATGTCCTGTTTATTAGATGAACGACCATCGAGGACAACCTGGATGTTTCTTTTGGTTAGGAAGGATCTAATTATATTAAGTAATTGTCCAGTAATACCGTATGAGCGTATTTTCAGAAGTCCTTATGCCATAACTTGTCAAAGGCTTTGTCGAGTGTATGATATATGCGTTCTGATATGACCGTTAGGATGTCTGCAGTAGATCGTGCTTGTCTAAATCCATACTGGCGGTCAGAAAGAAGCTTAGCATTAACTAAGTGCCGTACTATAGCTAGATTGATTAAGGATTCAAAGATTTTAGTAAAGATCGGCAGTAGACTGATTGGGCGGTAGTTCTGGGGATCGGTTCTATTCCCAGAATTCTTGTAAACTAGTACCACAGAGGCAATTTTCTAGCTATCGGGGAAGCAAGATTCAGCTAGGCATTTATTGTAGAGTTTGGAGAGGACAGGGGCAGTTCAGCAGAGCATTTCTTTATTACTATTACAGGTACAAGATCATGCCCACAAGCTTTGGAGGTGTCAATGTTTTTTATGATGTCTCTAACCTGGGATGGGGTGATGACTAGGTTATCAAGTGTGGCTTCGGTCCGAAATGGGAATTTGGGGAGGGGGTGTTTTTTTGAGTCCAAGGTTGAGTTAGAAGCGAAACGCTGGGCAAATAGTTCAGGCTTATCAGTGGCCGTGCAAACGACATCATTGTGGTTTGATAGTGGGGGAATCGTTGATTGACCATTATTCACTACACTATTATAGATTTTCCAGAAATCACGAGTACCTAGTTTCTGTGACTTAATGCGTTTTTTTGTTAAATCATTATACCTTCTCTTTGGTTCGCCTATCACGGCCTTGGAACTATTTCTTGACTCTATAAACTTATGTCTATAGTAGCTGACTTATGGCGGCCGAATTTACGGAATGCTTGCTGCCTCTCAGCAATGGCAGCTGTACATTCCGAGGTGAACCATTGGGGAGAGTGGGGCTTGCTAACGAAATTTTCGAATGGGGACATAGGCTTCAATGCCTGCTTTGACCCATTCAGTTAATTTATTTACACACTGGTCTGCAGGGAGTGCGAAGGTTTCCCTCTATGGGGCCTCAATCTCTTATTGATTTGAAATCAGCCTGCTTGTAGTATCTCGTTGTTTTGAGCAACGGTTCACCAGCTTTCGGACGACTTTTTAGGGTGATATGTATCATTTGCGTTAGTTAACACATTTAGGTAATATTTTGGCATTGGTTATAAACGTAACGAATTTCTGGCAAAAAAGACGCGTGTTTCAGGCATCACTTTTTCCCAAAGACTATTGTACAACTTTGGTTGATAGGGCAATGTTGTTTAGTGTTGATATTTGTAGCGGTGTTGCTTTGAATAGCTTCAAATCTATATAAAAACACTCAGAGATTAGTCTCGTTTCGAGTTATTTTAATAAAAGTGGCAATCTTGCTCTCATATATAAATGAAATGCTTCTCGTAATTATTTTGGTTCAGGTATCCGATAATAAGGAGGAGATAACGCATAGAAAATATTTGCCGATACATGGCACCACAAGCCAATAAAAAAAAGAGAAAATGTAATCATCAAAATGTGTCTTTTATAAAAGCCGTTGATACGTCCATTTACGTACGTCGACGTGTAAAATCTTGAAGCTGCTTTTGTGCTATTCTTTCTGTTATCTCATTATGTCTCGTTTTATTGAACGTAAAGCGTGTGGAAATTGGGTAATTCAAGCAGTTCGGGGATGGGTGAATAAGATTACGAAAAGAAAAACGGGTGACAAAATTAATGGAAGAAAAAGAGGCATAGAAAAGCAATACAATTAAGAAGAGGAATACATAAAATGAAAAATAAACAATCAATATATATATATATATAAAGTAAAGAACTAAAAGCGAACTTTTAGGGAAGGTAAAACCTATTGTGAAAAGCATACCGCTCAATATACCGGATAAAGCAAATAGATAGGTAGACTCTTTGACACCCGATTTTTTTTACAATCGGACACTTGCTTGCATTCGGGCAGCTTTTTTCCTTGTTTGTTCCCTATAATCTTTGTTTTACTTTTTCAGATTTTAAATCTTGGCTTTTGCCAAATTATCTATCCCAGAAATTTCCTCTGATAATAAGATGTTAATCTTTGAAAAGCCTGGCTTTAGGAAAAAAAATAATTCTATAAATTGCCTTTTTGCGGAATATACCTTGCATTGAGTAACTGAATTGAAAAAAGATCTGCCTCCGTCGCTTTTCTAATTCATATTCATCCTTATATATATATATATATATATATATATATATATATATAATCCAGGGTTTGGAATCGCATGACCGGTAGTGAATAGTCATATCTCTGACCCTGATGAGTCCAGATTAAAAAGGACCGAACGTATACGTACATAGATAATAAACAATAACATATATATACAGGGTGATTCATAAGTCACTTAGCTATTTAAAATGATTACCGTATGAAGCACAAACATACTATGAACTTTTGATAATTGTTATCGTACTCTTTAAGTACTGCTATTTGTTATTTTAAATTTGTTCGTTTATATCCTTGTTTATATATATATTTATTTTTATTTATTTAAATTTGTGTAAATCATCATATGTGCTTTTTTCAGGCAGTATGTCATTTACAATTGAAGAGCGAATTTTTATTGTTATTCATATGGCCAAATTTGATGAATCTCTCACACTTGTTTAAAGGCAATGACGACCTCAAATAAAAAAAACGCTGCCGAGTTTGTTAAAATTAATCAATCAAATATGCTACAAAGAGTCGTAAATTCCTTGCAAAAAAGAACGGTGGTACGCATGCAGAACGAAGGTGGAGATTTTGAAAATTTGCTGTAATTTTAAACTCCCATAAATGAATTTGTTGAATAAACTTTCTGTTTTGTATTACCGTATTTTTTAACTTTAGAATTTCAAAAATAAATAGGTAAGGTACTTATCAATCACCCTGTATATATATATACATTGTGTAATAAAGCTTACAGCTGCATTTGTTTTACAAGCATTACCCTATCCCGCCGCCTCACCATGCATCTTGTAAACCCTGGCTCAATTTACCAGCATATACAAAAATATAACTGCCCTCTCTCTTATTTAAGACAAATTTCAGTTAAGAACACTAAAATCATACATTCCGAAACCAATTTAAAAAATAAAAATACTCGGAGCTATCTACATACAAACGCAACAACCTAAAATTAACAACATCACATATGTAACAAGTGGTAAACTTTTTAAAATGCATAACATAATGCGATTTTATTCTGTGATGCCATCCAGTGTTGCTGAATTGAAAATCGCCAAATACTTCAATGCGGAAAACGTTCTATGTACATTCTCCACCGTCTTTTTAAAATTCTCTTCTTTCTCCAGCCTTTTTGTTCATTTGCTTTTGACACCTGATGATGATTCGACAAAGAATCGAAAACGTTCGTGAAACGTGTGAAACCTATGGAACATTTATTATTTATTTTTTTAATACAAAAAAGACCATCAGAAAAAATAAAAACATAAAAAAAGTTATAATTAAGCTGACGAATTCTGTTATTTTTAACAATGTTTGCATGCACACATACATACATATATGTATGTATATATATATATATATATATATATATATATATATATAAATTCAAAAAGTTAAAAGCCAAAAAATATTATTCATGTATTCAGCAACGTTTCGTCTTTATTATAAGATTTCCTCAGGATGATTGTTCTAAAAAGTCATCACACTAGTACATTGACTGTAACAACCCTCGCACTTTCTATTGATTTTAAATCCTTAGCGCTACTTACGACTACCGTCACTTATTTGTATCTTATATGATTTTTTGTTCAAAGTGGCCACATGTTCCGAGCTGGCTGCCAAATATTTTGTACTTGTGTTATGTTTTCTTCAGAAAAAAACATCCAGAGGAAGTCTTATAATAAACACAAAACGTTGATGAATACACAAATAATATTTTCTTGTTTTCCTTTGTCAATTTGCTTGTAGAAACTTTAAAATTTCATTGATGCGAAAGCAGTTCGATTGTCCGAGACTATAGTTTCTGGGACTCCGAATCGACTGAAAATGTGTTGCACTTTTAGAATAGTTTCCTGGAAAGATTTCACCCCATTTTCTGTAGACATCTACAAGTTGTAAACTAATATTTTTCTCTCACTGGGTTCTGCAAAATTAACGTGAAGACATGACCAGGGTTAACCTAGAAATAGGGCAAGAAAAAGGTTTCGTTTTTTTCGGAGCTTTTGCAGCAAACGGACATTTTGAACAGTTATAACTCAGTACTTCCAGTTGTTTGTCCATGTTTTGTCAGTAGACATAGCTTATTGCTAACGATTTAATCCGGGTAGTACCTTTATGTCAAAAATGAACTTGTTTACATACACAGTTTTGCATTTTTAATGGTGCAATCACGCGTTATCCCGAAAAATACATCAATAAACGTTAGAAAATGATAATTGACCCTGGAAAAAGGGGTAGAATGTTTTTTTTCTTTACATGCTTCAGGCCATCTTATACGGTGTAAGTACAACATTGCCTGGTGTAAAGGTCCGGAAGCTGTACCCTCGGGGATCATCTGTAAAGTAATGGCAGTGCTCGGACAGTTGAGGCGAGCACTGAAATAATTTCTGGTCACACAGATAATGCTGAAATGACTGAATCCTCTTTGACTTTAGTCTGTTTATCCATGAGTCTGCATAAAGCATCTGCATACCCAGTTGCATCAGTTAAAAATATCTGATGGACAAAAATCATAACTTAACAACATAGTGGCCCATTCTCGCACACGGTTAATTGTTTAAACTATGGTACCGTTCTCGGATCAAAAATTGCAAACACATTGTTAATTATTTCTATATTTATGTCTATATTTCCCTGCTCTACCTAGTATAGACCATTTTAAGTTGTATTGTATGTGTTTGCTATTTAGTTCTCTTACATGCTTAGCTAAAGTCGTAGGAATCTTTTTTGAATTTGTATTAGGTTCTTTAAAAGAGTGTATATGGTTTCGATATGTGTCCTTAAAACTACACCCGTCGAACCAATGTATGCTTTAATTCTGTTTTCCTCTAAAACGTTACACTGATACACTATATCTGAGGTTAAACAATTCCCCTCTAAAGGGCATTCTCTATCTGACTGTTGTTTCGCTCGCCAGGTGTCAGTAACTTGGACGCATGAGCTCTTGCTTTATGGCTGCCTTCGGAGAAGCTATGGGAAATGACAACTCCAACACCATAAACAGATTAATCAGAAACCACAATAATAGCCATATATATGTTGTAATATGTGAACAACATATCTAACGAAAGTAATGATTTTACATTATTGAAGACAAACACATATTCGGTTGACCATTTACATGGCACATGTTTATTTAAGGTAGATGTGTACGAACTCGATGAAGTTATGGAAAAATGCACTGTAGTTTCTAACCTTCCAATAAAAGGGGTACATTTTAATGTTTGTCGGTGCCGGTATTTTTAGTATTGCCGAAATATTTTCGTGGGTCTGAACGTCGACCATTTTTTGCTCAAAATATATCTCAGATATTTCATTTTTGTTCAAATCTATTCACATTTTCAGCATTTACATGTAGTTCATACTGCTAAATTCGCTCAAATGTAGAAATTGAACGCTGTAGAAGTTCATGTTTTGTAGCATCTGTAATGATGATATCATTACTAAATGCAGTAAATCATGTCAGTCGTTTAACATTGATTCTTTTTTTTGCTGGTATATGGCTGGAGCGGTTTGTACTCCGAAAGGAAGGCGCTTGAATCTAAACATTCCTATGTGTGTGTTGATTGTCAGAAGCTTTTGTGACTCCTCATAAACCTCCAACTCAAAGTAAAGATCAGAAAAATAATTCTTTTGGTGAAGCTAAGCATTGCGTACCGGCCGTTTTAGTCTGAAAATAGGTTTTGCATCAGACTTTCATTTAAGTGTCGCATTTGACTTTGTGCAAAATCCTAGACTCTCCAGAAAAAGATTACTAAATTTAGCATTGATTATTCTGTGAATTGTTTTTCAACATCAGAAATAAAATAAATATTTAAAGTGTTTAAAATACGCTTGAGAGGAATATCGAACGATTCAATTTTCTATCCAGTCTAAACCAAGCAAATTTTGATCAAAATAATCAGAGAGATAGCATGTTCCGGAAAATATTTTTCTTTATAAGATCTATTGCTATTTAAATCACTCGTCAGCTGAATTAAATTGCATGACGCATTTCGAGCTATATGATATGTTTCTGTTAAAGCTCGCTTCTCAATATTTTCCGACGTGGAACGTGAGATAAGAGTAATGTACGAAACCGTGCCAACCTGAAAACGAAATTGACTGCTATTTACAAAAAAACAGTAATTACTTTGCTTTGAGATTCAAAATTCATTTTGAATATTGCAGACACATAATTTTAATTTGATTTCTTCCAGCCCGTTTTATTTTAATTTCTTGTGTCAAATGTTAATAAGCTGTGTGTGTTAGACGTTTTGCCTTTCTTAAGATTACAAAATCTTTCTTTGTGTCCATAATTTAAGAATTTCTGAGACTTCTTAAATGGACAAAAGCTGGAAAAATGCAGGGAGAGGTTGCCTTGTCGGAAGGTTTATTAACCTTTTCCCGGACACTGCTTGTAGTAGATGGGGTACAAGACTGTTGTACCATCATATTATCGCGTTTAAGGCTTTAACGGTAGCATTCTGTAGAAAGAGCTTTGAATGTGATATTTTTATCCTGGTCCTGCAATGAATATCAGAGATGTAAACTGATGCTCTGCGAGGGATTTCATTTGAAATATTTTGCATTCATTATTTACATAACCAGCAAAGATAATATAATTGTCAACATCGTTTATTTGTGAATTTTAGCCAATTATAATAGACGTTAAAAAGTCAGTTGCCGAACGCTTAAAATGTCTGTACGTTGTTCCACTGTTTAAGTGAAGGTTTAATTTTTTGCCTCTACCAGAAGAATATAAGCAATGTATAATCGTAATTTACTTACTACTAAACGCGATTTTTAAAGTATTGTCCTTGTGAGAGAAATAACTTGCGAAAGTGTTTCTTCCAATTTAAAAAGCGTGAAATAAAAGAAATTCCTCGAGGTTCGTCATAGATTAATTCTTTAAATTTGCAGATGAGCTATCTGCCCAATCATTAATTTTTGAGTGTAAATGATTTACGTTTTAAGTGTCTGCGATAATTTTCCGTTACACTCATTACTTGTAATTCCTCAAATATCTTCTGTTGATTTGTTAAGATCCTTTCTAATAAGTTTTTAGAAATCACCATGCTCCTTTTATTTTTTACCTTAAAAGAAAAATCTTTTAAAAATAAACTGTCCAGTAAAGTTGTAGGTTGGGTTCTCTTTGCTTATCTCATAGTCGTCGCCAGTTGAGTTGAGAGAGCTCTGTGACAGTGTTAATCAAATATGTCTACTGCCTGGAATGTGCAAGAGGCATAACACTATTCTCCAAATGTTTTAAAGGCAATGGGAAATACCCAAGGGAAAATAGTTACTTATCGTTAAATATATTTTATAGATGAAACATCTGTTTCATTTAACAAAGTTAAGCTCAGAACAGATCCCGACAGAAAATACATTTCTTATGTTTGTTTTTCCTTTCAAGTCGATGAAAATAGTTTGAAGAAGTGTATTTTAGATGTTTAAACGAATCAACTTACGTTAAGTCTGGGTGTCACTAGTATATGAGAAACAACTAACTAAGACATGGCTGGTATCCACAATAGGAATAAACATAAGCAACCGAGAATCGAACCAATTGGGGTAATCTCCAAGAAAATAATTGATGCACAACCACTATACAACATATTCATGTTATAATAATGATGGGAACGCACGGATTGCATTTTTGCAATAAATATTACCCTGATCAATAGAAAGCTGTCTAAAATTTTAAATGCGAAGTCTTATTTCAAGTTATTATTGTCGTATGTAAGTCTGCAAACAATAATAAACAAACAGGATGAAAATAATAATAATAATAATAATAATAATAATAATAATAATAATTATTATTATTATTATTATTATTATTATTATTATTATTATTATTATTATTATTATTATTATTATTATTATTATTATTAATAATAATACTAATAATAATAATAATAATAATAATAATAATAATAATAATAATAATAATAATTATTATACCTATACAAAGGACGGAAATGATCAAAACAGCTGCAATATTAAGAAAAATCTTCGAATGCGGAAACCAACCCGCATAAGCTACGAAGGGTCACATTGAATTTACAACAGGAAGAAAACAAAATCACAGAAAGAACACCACATCACAAACCGGGGAACAGAAAATACAAGAAACATTACTTTATGATCCCCCCCAATAACTTACACCGGCTAAGCTGACACGACACAAAAAATGAACCAATGAACAGAAATAGCAAGATACACCATAAGCTCCTCTTCTCCCCCCCCCCGATCTCCAGTCCCCTACGTCCCCAAAAAATATTTAAGAAATATAGAGAAATACAAAAATAAAAATGGTACCAGCTTTGGCTGAAACCACACAAAATATTTGCATATGGTCAAGGAGTATGAGAAGACCGATGAGGGACAGCACAAACAAGACCTCCACTAGAAGTGCAGAGAGGGATGGGACCTTGGGGAGGCTTATTGCTACCCAATTCTCAGAGAAGACCAATGGTTCTTACCAGCAAGAAATCAATGGTACACGGCTGTTGCGATACTGCAAGGTTATTTGTGGTAGCTATCGAAAAGAGGTGGAAAATACTGGACATTTTGGGAGAATTGTTGTCACTCAGACTCCAGGGAATATCACCGGTTATCGGCGAGCAATCACTGATGACCTGTGTGAGAACACCTAGTTAGTACAAATAATACTAATAGTTATGAACATTAGTAATAACGTATTATTTTAAGTTAAATATCGAATTGACAATTTCCAAAGAAGTTAAAATTAGGATTAAATAAGACATCAACATATTAAATCTGTTTAAACTTAATCAAATTGAGAGATAGTTGCTTCGGACTGCAAAAGACGGTTTTGTTTATTTAAATATTATGTACAATAGAAACAAATTTAATGTGAATAACGCAGAGCACGTGTCATTTTCGATAAATGCTCACTATTGGGCGACCATCTTGTGTGCGAGTGCGCTTAGTTTGAAAACTTTGTATACATTTTCTTTGAGATAGTAACATGAACTGGTATTGTCCTGGCCTTTGGGTCTGGATTTACGCCGGTCTATTGGGGGTTGTCTGGTCCTGTGCAGTTCTAGGAGGTGCACCCTCCCAGGCTTCGCCTCCCCTCTTTGGGAAGGAGTAAGTTTATTGCTTACTGTCTGAGGCGCCCCTACCGGGGAATGCCCACGGGGCTGCCCAGGCAATTTTTAAATGGTCAGATTGCTCACCTCTCGAGCTCTGGCTTATCTAATCCCACTTTCCCGACCTTGTGTCACATTTTACCTTGTGGGAGGTAGATAAATAGTAGTAACATCTTGCCAGGTTTTGAATTCATGGAGTTCAATCGCTCGCCACATGTTGACTGGGTATGCTTATGATGAACTTCAAACGGACTCTTAAAATGACCCCCGCAAAAATGTATCATCTAGGTTATTTAATTCTCTTCGGAAAACGTTTATCTTCTACTCGAAATCACTCTCATACAGGTAAGAAGTAGTAACGAATATTAGGGAGACCATGTCTCTATTAAATCATTGATTACCCTTAATTCTGTCTTCAAATACAAACAACTCATTGATACAGATTGTGCATGTTATTAGCTCAAGAGGCCGAGATATAATTGTTTCACAAAGCAATTTCTTTGTACTTTTCTATTTTCTACTTTTCGTTGTAACTGTTACTTGGCGAATTATTGTAATATTCGTAGCTCGCATTGGGACAAATATTCAAATTTTCATGTGTATGTCTTTCTAAAGAAATTTTCTTTGTCTACTTTAAAACAAATTTCATACTTATTGTTCTTTCTCTCTGTCTTTTTTATTGTTCTATCTTTACAAACTTGGGAAGCTTCTAGTAAACTGTTTATATCTTCATGTCGAACTTCGTAAGTTAGAGAAGATATTAAAGAAAAAATCGCATAAACTGACACCCCATCACGGTTGAACTAGCACCTGTTTGTACCACATAGAATGTTCGGCAAGTGTCTTATAGGATGGATCGATTAAGGAGGGAAAAACACATCCATACTTAACCGTTGGTTTATTGTCACTCAAATTCTCAAGAAAACAAACGGTCGTTATCATGTGACAACTCTGTAGTAAACGCCTATTTCGAGCACGCAAGATGATTTTCAGCAGTTATTTACAGACGCAGAGATTACTTAAAATTAAAGGAAACTTGTTTCGCCCAGATTGCAGGAAAATACGACTGTTTTTCCAGTGAGCTATAATTTGTCATTACTCCTATGAGAACTCATAGTGACTACGTGATAGATACGATTTTGGTGAGGCTAATTGTCAGTCAGTTTCCAGAAGAAAATGTCGGTTGTTATAAACGACAACACGATGAGTAACGGCTGGAGATGAGAACGTAATCGTTCATTTCAATGATCATATAAAGAATCGAAGAGGTGTTTAACTCTGGAGAAACTTGCTGTTACTTGGACACGAGGAACCCTCGAGTGACAGAAATAATACTATTACTATTTCTATTGCTGCTGCTGGTGATGATGATGATGATTTTACTGCTTGAGTTGTTAGTACTGTTTTTGTTAGAGGTCACTAACATTGTGCCTCAGTATTGTCTGCTCTGCTCTGTCTAAAGCCCTCCTCGTTGGTTGCAGCTATTCATTAAGCAACGATGTTACAGGTGTTTACTCCGGGCAGCGAGAGCAGCAAGGCCCAGCGGTTGCATGCGAAGTCAGGGAAGGTTTGTCATAGAACAAACAAAGAAATGGCGCAGAAGAAGCATTGTTACTATCACTTCATTGAT
>OY744537.1:45664541-45812041 GCA_963556195.1 Sepiola atlantica
AAGATTAAAAGGTTTGATTGATTTACCGTTAGGAATTTGATTACGTTCTGAGCGCGTTCACGATTCAAACGTATAATTGCTTAATGGCTACGAATTTGGTAACGTTTATTTCTATGCTAGACACTTTGAAATATTATGACTAGTTTCGTAATTCTCATTATTGATTTTGGGATGTTTAGTTTTTATGTAGAGGGCTTCAAGAATTTTTAATCTTTTGGTGTTATTATAGGTATATCGAAACCTACTCTCCTATAGACTTTTTTGTCTTCTAACAAGTTTAATGTTTTTTAATTAATCTAAAATATAGTCTAACATTTTATATAAAAGATAAAACAATACAATTAACTGTTACTTTATTTATTTATCTATTTTACCTTTTTATTTTCTCTTCTTTATAAATTTTTAACAAACTTTTTTCTTTTTTTCTTTCATCATCTATTTATAGTATTTCAATTCATTTATATTGTTTTTATCTATTAGTCATTATTATTTAATTATCTTATATCCTAAATGTTGCTAAGTTGTTCCACAGTAAATAATAAATAAAGGAAGTCAAGTCGAGGGTTGGTTTAACAAGTGTATTAACAAAGTAAGAAAGTGACTAGCTCTTGGCTAGACAGTTACAAGGTGGTGCTTTGTCTTCTGGTGACTCGCACAATTTATAGTGACAACCGGTGTAGTTTCTCCTGTGTAAGAACGGCCGGTGTAACACTAATCGTTCTTTCTTGTATACCTTAACAACTCTTCACATCAATATATATTATTTCATTTTATTGTAATTACAAAAAAATGTTCTGATTCGCTCCTAATAATGTTCAATGCTACAAGTGTTTACATCTCTATTTTCCATTTTTTCATTAATGTATTTTTCGTTTATGTATTTTTTCTCTCATGTAAGTTTCACCCCTTTTGCAATCCTCATGTAAAGTCACCAATGTGTTTCTAAACCCCAGGGATAAATCTAACTTTAACTTGAATTTCATCACCTTCGACATTAACAATTATGATCAGTCTATTTCCCCTATCCTACTAAACAAAGCTTTAATCTTCGCTAAAAATAACTCAGATATCACAGACTTAGAGATCAAACTAATAATTTTGACCAGGAGATCCTTATTAGAATTTGACAATACATTTTGGACCAAGGAGGATATCCCCAATAATTTCGCTATAACTATGGGAGCTTCGGACTCTGCTTAGGTTACTGACCTTGTAGTTTTATACTTATTGAGAAAATTGAAGTTTCACTTCAGACATTTAAACGGTGGGCTATACAGGGACGATGCACTGTTTGTTTCTAGGGAGAGATCTAGACAATACCACAACACCATGAAACACCTACACACTTTTTTAAAAAACTTCGGCTTAACTATAACTATAGAACCTGAAAAAAGAATATCTAACTTTCTTGACCTAACACTAGACCTCAACTCCGAATACTTTCACCCCTACTACAAACAAAATCTAACCCTTTTCCACGTACATAAGCTATCTAACCACCCACAATCTATCATTAAGTAAATAGTTCCGTTAGTTTCTAATAGAATCTCAAGATTATCCGCCAATAGATCCACCTTCGAACAAAATACCAGCTTCTATAATAACGCACTTCTTAATTCGGAATACACTGACAAATTTAAATATGAAAATAATCCCTCTATCCAGAAGAACGAAACTTTAAATGTAATTACATACAAAATGGCACTACAGGATAAACAGCGAGCTAACGCCACACTACCCAAGAAACCCAAGACATATATAAATAGACCCACTAAAACTATCAATATTGATAAACAAGCTAACCTTCAAGAAAACAGTAAAAATAAAAAATAAAATTAGAAGAAAGAAGAGTATTTAGTTTAATCCACCTTATAATTGCAATGTGAAAACAAATATAGCTAATGAATTTTTCAAAATTTTAGATAACTCATTCAAGCAGACGCATAAGTACAGCACTATTTAAAATAAAAACTCTATTAACATTTCCTACTCCACAATGCACAATATACCACTAACTATCATCACATCTAATAACAAAAAAAATAAATCTGCCCAACAACCATCACCTACAATACACCCCACTAATAACTGCAACTGCCAGAAATCTACAGAATGCCCATTAAATGGTAATTGCATACAAAGTAACGTTATCTATGCCTATACTGTCAAACAATTTGACCAACACACCATTGTGCAAACCAATACCAACACACAAATTCCCCACTCACCCTATAGCCCTCCCTATCTACAACTCCTTGTATCAAACGAAACCCTAAATAACACCTCTCACACTAACCAACAACCCTCGCTAACTAATAATAGTTTTGATCCCATCCCTCAAAATATCTCATCTTCTCCAACTAACAATCCCGACTTAAATTTGGCACAGAACTTGAGCATACAAAACATTCCTGATACTATAAATAACACAAATACTACAACAACAACCCCATACAAAATAACACTTATATTGGGGCAAGCGCCTTCCCCATTAAGAAACGAATCACAAACCAAATCTACTCTTTCAAACACAATAATAACAATGTCACTATCACCTCTCTATCTAATCTAATAAAAAAACTTTAACATTAATAACACTCCCTACTTCCTACGTTGGACTCTATTAAAAAGATCCAATTCCTACACTCCAGGACCCAATTTCTGCCAACTATGTACACTAGAAACATTTATGATAGCCACATCATCTACAAGCTTAAACATTATTAACTCTAAAAATGAGCTCATCTCAATATGCAGGCACAAACGAAAATTTAAATACATTAACTTCATTACTCCCTATGACACCCCTTCTCCTAGCCAACAACCACCTTTCTAGTATCAGACACATTTTTAAATTCTATAATTTGTTAATTTGTTAATCTTTAATTCTTAACTCTTCCAACCTTACAAATAACCATCCCAACATCATAACATATCCTCCCTAGTACACCTAATAACTATATTAACCCATAGCACTTATTTTAAATTGAAAACTAACTTTACTCTCCTTACACCGCACCGACCATTAACCGCCATAACCTCAATGCCGTTATTCCTACTCTACACTAGAATTCATATTTCCTTTTTCATTCTTCTTTTTTTTCTATTTGCAAACCTTCACATACACTCTTCCATTTCTTTTTATGCTTTTTATTTTTATCTCCCTTGTATCGATTCCATCGACCCTGTATATGCTCCTATCCACTGACAATATCTTCATCGTAGATTCCATCTATCTCACCTTCAACTACGCTCCTAGGTTACTCCTTCAATTGGTCCATTTGCTTCCCCTTATGAAGCTGTGTATAACTTTAATGCACTAGTAATACATTTAAATTTGACATGATTCAACGCAACCTTACCCTATAATACGTATAACAGAAATCAATTGTTACAAGCGGTCTAACTTCATCTCCAACTTTATCCCCAACCCGAAATCTTAATTAGATTGAGTGGGACAGGCTTAATGTTTAACTATGCATTGAGCTTATCTTATTTATTTATTTTCATTTAATTATTGTATTATACTTTTGGGCTTGTCTAATTTAATTATATTCTTAACCAACTGAAAATCCCTTTTAAACTCTTTAGTACTTTTAACTTTTTAAACTATGTAACACTATGTCTTTGCCCGTCTTAGTACATTTTAACCATTTAAACTACAGATTCCCATTCATTGGAACCCCAACTTTTCCCATCGAAATTATTTTTGTCTCTCGCTCTAAACCCGTTTTAATCACGGCCCCCCTCTTTTCTTTTTCAAATAATATATACATTCAATGACCTAATTCTTCACGTACGGCACATCCCTACTGCATTGGATCTAGTATATACCAAACATAACCTTATCACTAGAACCCTTCCTCCACTCTCCCATTCCCTTCCAGCAGCATCTTCTGCCTTACCTTCCTCTTTTCCAACCCACCTCCTAATTTGACCTTGTTTTAAACTTAAGGACTTCTTCTCAGAACTGCCTCAATATTTCTCTGCTAATGTCATTCATTTACGATTCTAATTCGGCCCAGGAAGTATTGTTTAAAATGGCCCGATTCCTTCATGTTAATTTCGTTTAAGTGCGCTCCATCTACGACTTGAACTCAACATCTCACTATTGGATTTACTTAACTTTTGAGCGCTTTCCTATGCTACCTTTACGAAACTTCTTCTTCTCCATCTCAATCTCCATCTATTGGACACCTTATCAACGGACAATTACCATCTGGACAAACCCCATTTTTTTACACGAACGTTTTTTCACCCTTCATTTTCTTGATGATATTTTTTCAAATGTTGAATTTTGGCTTTCCTACGGCCAACTTATCTATCTGTATAATTCTTCTGATGATAAGATCTCGATCTTTGAAAAGCCTTGGCTTAAAGTAAGAATAATAAACATAATTTTATTAAAGAATATACCTTGCATTGAACAATCGAAGTTTGAAATAAATCTGGACATTCGTACATGATTATAACTCTTCGTTCATCTATCTTTATAATTGCTCTATCTCGTATATTGAGCTTAAACCATTTCACTATACGTTCTAATTAGTAAAAGCTAACTTTTAGTTTCATATCTTTTATATATATATATATATATATATATATATATATATATATATATATATATATATATATAAACAGAGGGTTGACTGAAGATTAATCCAGGTGATGAGTACCAGTCCAAATACGATAAATTGAAAGAGATGACAAAGTTATCCACTAATTATAAGATATTAGTTGACGCTTATATCTTTTGTTGGATTGCTTCTATACATATATATATATATATTAAATGAATAAAAAAATGTTTACAATAATTGTTTGACACTTTATATATACTTTATAATATATAAATCTATATATATATATATAAATATATTACTGCTACATATATATAAGCACATATGCAATTACCCTGACGATTTCCTTTTTGTGTTTCCTACTGCTATAAGTGTATTTTATACTTCTATATATGTTTATGTGTATATGTATATGTGTGTGTATAGATGTATATGTGTGCGCATGTGCATATTGCTTGAAATGAGAATAATGCGTCTCATCTGAATCTATTAAAGTTTACATGTTGAAGATATTGGAACCAGTTTCTCATCTTTTTTATTGTTTCTTCCTTTTATATACTCTTTCTATTTCTTGACTTTCCCATCATCAGTGTGTGTATAACCGAATCAGTTGAGATTCTATCTCCTCACTTTATCTTTACACATTCTACTCTTCTTTATTATCCTATTTCCGACAGGGAAAAGCAAAACAACATTCGAGAAACAATATGAAGCAGATGTGTCCTGCCTTCCTTATTTAATACAGAATAAAAAAAGGAAGTCGTTGTCAACCGGATGTATCAGACACAGAAAATAATACAGGAAAAACAATGCTTTTTCCTTTTGTACAAAAAATGCAGCCTTTTAATTTTATGACCAGAAACGATAGTCAAAAATCCGTCTAAAACGCGCCTGTTTTTTTTTTACTTCTACTGTTAGGCCTATATCCTTCATTTTACCTCTGTTTCTAATAGAATAGACATTCATATGACGTAACTATGTTTAGTTTACAAAATACTATATTTCATTTAAGTATGGTTCAATAATGTATTTCTATGTAGAATCAGTCGGGGAAGGCAATGGAAATGTTCAGAAATCTCTAAGTTCACACTGAAAGAGGCTATCAGGTTATAACCATCTTAAAACTTAATAACTTATTTTTATGAAATTAAAATCATATTTATTACATTTTCTGGTGAAACTAATGGAAGTGATCCCTAATCTTAAAGTGCCCTTAATGGAGATATAGGGTCCAATCTTCTATTACAACTTTAAATATATACCATGTTGATGAAATTGATAGGGAAGACAATGTGTATGTTCCTGGCTTATATTTACGTTCTGCTCCATTTAAGTGAACCATGGGAACATAACTCTATTAAAACTTCAAATGTATATAGCTGAATTTAATGGAATTTAAACCCTATGTATAAGACACTAATTCAGCTTCATGCGACGATATTAGGGGGCGAAACATGAGGTGGGAGCACTAAAACAGAGAAAGGAATATGGTGTCCAGAGCATAGTACACAAGTACGTAGTAATGATTATTATTCAATCCCGAGCAACGTCGGGTCTTCCTGCTTGTCTGTAACTAAATTCATAATCCCTTCTACAATTAAACCATATTTGGCACAAATAAACGTCAGGCTGTGCTTGACTTGCGCACTAAGAATCAGTCATGGATGTCCAACTGTTTTTGTTTTATCGCCGTTCACTGATATGAACTAAATATACCTCTCTGTATTTCAAAATTGGTAATAACACTGACACGCTCCTTTCTTTTCTCTGCTCTTGTTTTGGCTGTAATGGTCCGCTTCATTTAAAAAACAACATATTTGACCCCAAACAAGGCAGGCTGCAACTGTAGACGAAAGGGGCTACTGAGAATTAGGGTGTAGGTTTTGGAAGTTGAGAGCTTACATTAGTTTTAAACTTCTGAATGTCGGTACAGTCGAGGAAACAGGTAGCAATGTGGGAGTTCCAGAGGCCGGGAGCACGTGCAAACAAGCTATTGAAGTACAAGGCTCTCCGACACCTGGGGACCTCCACAGTGAATGGATGGGATTTACCTGATTGTCGAGTGTTTCTAGTGTATTTACGTCAAGGGGGCACCAGAGCAGCTAGTTCATCGGAGCACAATATATTGATATATAAAAAAACAAGCACAAGGAAGCAACATTGTGGCGATTGGACAGGGGCTGGAGCTTGGTTGATAGTGAGGGATCTATTAAGTTGGCGACTCATTTTTGGACCTGATCTAGAGGGAGAAACTAATGGATGATGCACCAGCCAAGATTTAAGGAATAGTCTAGAGACTCTGTTTATTTATTTAACTTTTGGGATAAATGTTATATAACGAGGGACGTGTTTGTGTAGAAGGGTTTAAGTGACACCTTCAAGTTAATAAGTCACTTCAGTGGTAGTCGATAAACCACGTGATTTACGTTTTGTTAAATAAGCTTTTTTTCATAAACAGCGATGTCCGAGTGAGTTTATAAGCAGAAGAAAAGAACCTTGGTTAAGGACGACGATACTAGCGTATAACTGTTTATACACCCATCGGTAAGCTAAGATATAACATTAACTCACAGGTATAAATATGTGGTTTTAATGTCCGGTTGGTACGAAGACTATTCAATAGCTTACCTTCTACCGATAAGACGATAACCAAAGTATCGCTACAATCATTTCATCGAAGTGCTTTAAGTGTGGGGAGTTGCAAATCTACCAGAAAATTGTCGACAAAAGCCACTGTATCCTATTATGTGCACTGAATGGGTCCATTGGTCATTGCTGATTTGAAGATGATAATTGAAACTATATTTTCCTTCAGCTTCTAAAATTATTCGATATCCTACTAGTTGAAATACCAGAAAAGTGTTCTAAATCATAAGGCACTCTTGTACTTTTTTAAAAACTGTACGCGAGTTGGACGTCAAAGTCTGAAGTTACGATTTTATTCAAATGTTTTATTTTATCCAATTGAAACCCTATGAGAGAATCTCAAAATAATCGAAATTCCGTTATATTTTGAGAATTTATATAATTCTGTATATTTTGGATTTTTTTTTATTATACACATTATCAATCTCCATCTGAAAAATTAAAAACATTATATGATTGTGTGTTATTTATACATAGTCTAATATCCTTAAAGTAACATCTTTAGTGAAGATATTTTACTCAGTGTACTATCTCTCTCCCCTCTCTCTCTCCTTCTCTCTCTAATATATATATATATATATATATATATATATATATATATATATGATCTCTTTTTATCAATCTGCATATGTAGGCAATAATATATCTACTAAATTCCACGTGCTTGTATTTAATAGCCTAGTTGTAGAACGCATGGGCAGACAGACAGATAGAGTCACGTTCTACTTATGAGTATAGAGTTTTACTTTCCCATTTATCTGTCATAATCCGTCAGTAACAATCTATATTAATTTATTATAGACTATCTAGTCTTCTTTTCTCTATAGATCCAAAAACAACACGGAATTTCAACGGAAACGTGTGCTGTGAGGATCTTATACAGGAAGCTGTTATGCAAACTTTTCATTGATCAACATTGTAACCAATTTTGATTATAAGGTTTACAGAACATGGTTGACTAAACGAAATCAAAGCTAATCTTGCTATTATGAGAAAAGCATGGAGGTCTCAGTTGTCGTGAAATAATATAGAAAAGATTGAACGTCTTTGCTCATTAGAACATCTAGTAAGTCGTTACGAGCTTTTCTGATTGACTTTCCGCATTTATCAAAATATGTTTTTTTTTTAAATCCCTTAAAACAGAAACAAATATTTATCCTAGTTATTCACAGACTTTTCTTAAATTATAACCTGTCAAAACAATCTTGTTTTGGATTCCAGGTGAAACCAGATCTCACCTCGTACATTTTATTCGCTAACCTATATTTTGTGTAACGTACTTATTTTACGTTAAATTTTGTTACACAGTAGAGTAATTGTTAGTAGTTAAATTTTTAAAAATCGTAATCGCTTCATAAAATTACGAAAGAATATAAGACATGTGTAATAACTGTCAGCTTTCGAATTCTTTATCCCGGAAAATGCCGTATTTTCATTACAATCTCAAATAAAAGTCAGCCGAAATTGAGGTTGGCATCAATAATTGTGTTAGTTTTTTTTAAGACCAAATGTATCCACGAGTTATATCACTGTACACAGCCAGCTGATTTTGTAGAATGATAAAACAATCCGCTTGAAGTCTAATCGTTTCTATGAATTATTAAACCAAAATAACGGAAAGAGCCTTCAAATGATGTTCCACAGAATACGACTGGAGGTAATCCTGATTTCACATTTTTTACACTATCAGACATTTTTTTAATTTTCGCAGAACCTAAAGCACATACAAATATGTCGAAAAATGTCGATGAATTTCATTTGAACGGAATAATCGATTTAAGTCTACCACATTAACCGCCTGGTTCATACGGCGTTGGATGACCCAGTGAAACGAAAAAGAGCTCTGAAAGTATTGCATGATTTGACTGTTGCATATATATATATATATATGACATATTTTCCGTTGATATATATATATTTATAGGTACATAAAAGTTATCCATGGAACGTGTTTCTAGCTATCAGTCGTCATCAGCATGCCTAACTTTTTACATGTACATATAACATATATATATATATATATATATATATATATATATATATGTTACTATTTCACGTATCCACATAAAATTTCCTAAGGAGATATATCTTTTTATCTATCAATGTTACGTATTTACTTCAATAGTGCTCGATACGTAAGTAGAGATAGGTAGTAAGCTATGAAATATATTTATGGCAATTAAGCTACTCAGAGCCTTCCGCGTTTCATTCCCGTTGGAATCATCAGGCTAAAATGCATGGAGTTAGTTTTGCCGGTCGTTTTGATATACACGGCTAGCTAGTTAACCAATCAGATTTTTTCTTGTTCTCTTAGCCAATTGTTGAGCTTCTCATGAACATAGGTCCGGTTAGTTTTACGTCCTAATTCATGTTCTATTGTTCTGTTTTCTATAGGATGTCCTTTACCCTGTTTGTTTGTTGTGTCAATATAATGAGTGAACTTATTTTTACACGTGGTTCCTTGTATTTCTATTTATGTTTTAGTTTTTATGTTGTTAGGTTTTAGTTTAGTTTTTTACTTATTTGTTTGTTAATTTATTTATGTATTGTTAGCCTAAGGTGAATTTTATTCTGTGTAGACGGCTGTTTGCTATATCACTTCTACAGTTTTATAGATTGTGGGTCTCTTTAAAGTTCAGGATTTCAAATTTCCTATTCATACATAATCTACACGGGTCGTCTAAATGTCTACATGTGCTGGCCTGTCGTGTTATTTTCCATTCAATTATTGGTGAGCGTCAATTTTCTTTGAGGTCCCAATAGTTGTTTGCTAGTGCTGTTTTAATTCGACGTTCTCTGTTTTTACAGGTGCTTTTGTAGTCACAATATCTGGTTTTAAACACTAGGAAGCTCATACCGACGTAATAGTTCATGTTATTCGGTCTTTCCTTGGCAAATATTGTGGCTTGGTAAACAACACTTTTGGTTAGGAATTTATTTTGTAGTGGATGAAGCGTACGATTTATGCAGTTATATCTTTTCTCTTAAATGCTAACTTTTACAGTTTTATTCAAGTGATTACTATTAGGGTTTTGTTTATTTCTATTTGTAGTGTTTATATTTTTGTTCTTCTTAGTGTTATTTTTCTATAGTTTTCACTTTTTATGTAATTTGTTATTTTTTCTTCCTCTCTTTATTTCTCTTTTAGTGTTTTGTTATTGTGTGCCTTAATTTTCATTTCCAGGCTTTCACAGCAGTTGTAGGACACTTTTAGGTTATTTTTATTGAATATTTTATGCAGGGGATTGGTTACAGGAAAGTGTTTTACTATCAGATTCAGGATTCTTTTGCCCAGTTTTGTTTTTAGCATCTAGTTATAGGGCTGTGTATAATAGATTATTTTTCTTTTTCTAATTTTTTATTTTATTATTATTACTGTTCTCCTGTTTCTTATATTTAATTTTTGTATTGTGGATACCACTATTTTTAGAGCTGTATTGTAAATGTTGCTTAACCTTTTTAAAAACATTTTCGTTGCTAGAATCATTGGTAAGCCTACGTTCGATAGAATTCGTAATATGTTTTAAGATTGATGGGGGTGATTAGACTTTGGGTTTACGTATATTGGATTGGCGTTATCCTTTAGGTATGGTTAATAACTATTTTTTATTTAAATTTTACGTGACGTGTAGAAAGTGAGTTGTTTTTATGTTAGCCAGTACTACTTTTAGGCCAATTGTTTTTTTAAATTTCCATATGTATAATTTTCTTGAAGTTTTCTCCCTTGACTTTGTTGGAATCTCTTATTATCGCTAATCCATCATCTCTATCAAGGCCGATATCTGTATTATTAAATATATTTGTGAGTGTATATAAAATAAATAACCCCACCAAGTCTGATGCCTCCGCAGAGTCAAGGGTACCCATGGCCAAATCAAAGGAGTTTGTCATATTTGTTTTAATCCAGTGACCATCATTATTGATTAAAACTGATCTCCTACATTTTTTAATGATGTGGATTTCATCCTTGGATATATCAGTATACATCTCGGCAAATTCTTGGGCGATGTTGAAGAGTTCTTCTGATATAAATGGGTATAAATCTACTATGTCAAATTGTAGGAAAGTACATTTGTTATTTTCGATATTATTAAACCAAGTGATTGCTTCGGCATTATTCACATATTGGTTTAATTCTAGGTCCGTTTTAGTTGTGTGTTGATTCTAGATAGAATTGTTTTACTAATGCTTTCTATTTCTGGTTTGGTCGGATTAATTAAGTGAGTGCTAGGGTTATTGGTAAAGTTTCTTTTGTGGTCTTTAAATAAAATAGAGGTTTCTTTTGGTTTTAATTTACTAACTTTGTCGCTAATTTTTAGTTTATCGGTGCTTTGTTTACTTTAATTACGTTCGCTTGTATCTAGTTTATTGTAGTTTTTCGTAAAGTTAGTTATACTCTTGTTCATCTATTTTGTAAAAATTCTTAGTTTTATCTTCTACGAAGATTTTGTTAGAGTTGTTTATGTTTTTAACGATGGTGTGTAATTGTATTTGGAAATCATTATGTTGTTTGTAAAATTCTTAATCTTTAATTACATTTAAGAGGTTATTTTCAAAGCTAATGATGAGATCTATTGGTTTTGCGTTTTTAGGCTTTTGAATCCGTAAGATTCTTTTGTATCTGGGTGTTTATCTTTATTATTAAGGAAGAAGTGCGCTTGACATCGCATTCGGCGTATTCAGCTTTTTAAAATAATTTAATAATGTATCCATGTCTAGATGTTGGAATATTCTTGAGTGATGTTTCTAAGTTATTTTTTTCCATATTATTTTTCAGTGGTGAAATAGATTCTTGTAAAAATGCTCAACTGCTTGGGGAGCTAAATATTACTATTTCATGTATCCACATGAAATTTTATAAAAATATGTAATCTTTTATGTATCAATTTTCAGTATTTACTTCAGTAGTTCTCGATACGTAAGTAGAGCTAGGTAGTAAGCTATGCAAATATATTTATGACAATTAAGCTAAACAGAGGCTCCCGCGTTCCATCCCCGGGGGAACCTGCAGGCTAAAATGCACGGAGTAAGTTTCACCGGGCATTTTTATATACACGGCTAGCTAGCTCTATATAAAACATAACGATAGAACAGGAATTAAGAAGTAAAACTAACCGAACCTTTGTTCGTGAAAGCCCAAGGATTGGCTAAGAGAACAACAAAGAATCTGATTGGTTAACTCGCTAGCCATCTATATAAAACACCCGGAAAAACTAACTCTATGCATTTTAGCTTCAAGATTCCCTCAGGGATGAAACACGGGAGCCTCTGTGTAGTTTAATTGCCATAAATATATTTTCATAGCTTACTATATATATATATATATATATATATATATATATATATATATATATATATATATATATACAACGGTAGTACAACTAATGTAATGAAATAACATTTTAAACACTTTTATTCACCTCAAACAATGCATAGTACCACTGAAGCGTAAGGGGATACTCTGGTAGGGGCCAGATTTATAAGGGAAACCCGGGTGGTGAGTTGGGCTGCAACATGCTAATCCACATCACATTACATTTGAATTTCTGCATGTTGCGTCTGTCAGGGAAACAGTGTGCATGAAGGAAATTCCAAAGGCAAGTGGTCCGAGGATAGAAGCTATCAGAGTAGAAACTATTCCTGCGTCTCGGGATTTCTACAGTTTCGGGATCAGATTAAGCCGCTTGTATGGGGTATTTTGCTTGAGGCTCTATAAGACATGTTAGTTCATCGGAACACATTCCCTGATAGAAGAGAAGCATAAGATGCAATACAAGAAGCGCTTGAGCTCAACAAAAAGTACGGGACTTATAAAGTTAACAATTCTATTTTGCATCTTGTCAAAGAAAGAGATGTTATTGCTTGTTGTTCCAGCCAAGGTGTGGCAACACTACTCCATGCGCGGACGAATGGTGGCTTTGTAGATACTGGCAAGTGTGATAAGTTTGGTGGCCCGGTAGAAGGAACCTACATTCTTTGCAGCAGACCTTGCCGTATCTTCTATGCACTAATTTCATTTCATCTTATCGAAAAATGTCAGATCGAGAAGTTTAAACGTTTGACACTCGGAAAAGGTGTCATCGGTCATCAAAATCAGCGGTTGAAAAGATGTATTATAGTTTTACACGGAAACCAGCTTTGTCTTGTGAAGCACTTAATGTGGCCACTCATATTTGGCTCTGCTGTTTAAATTAGCATTCAGCATTTACTGAAAAATGAATCTGAAAGTTTTTAAAGTGTAAATTAAAACAAAAATATTTATTTTCTTTTGTTTTATATTAAATAGCCGCATTTGTGGAGGAAGGAAGACGACTAAGACAAAATAGGAGATAATTGTTTTTCAAGATGTTATACTTTAGGTTAGCAAGTTGACTTTACAACGTGCATTTGTCTGTGCGAAACTGTGGAACCATGTAATGCATATCTGGCAGTTATCAATTTTCAATTGAGTATTTCCCTTTATTATTACTATTCGAAATACGCCTGGCAAAGGGCTGCGCATATATTTATTGGAGGTAGATTTTAATTTGTCCAACCCACTCTGATAATAAGTCCTTCAAGGCGACCAGACTTGTTTCAAAACCTGAGGCTTTGTGCAAACATTGTAAATGAATAGTTAGATCTGTTTATTTTAACACCGCGGGCAGAAATTATAGAATAAGGAGTTCCGCAAATAGTAAAAATGAATGTATGACCTTTGAAGAGTTAACCCATCCTTCAAGGCAAGCAGACGTATATCAGAACCTTTCGCCTGGGGCTGATATTTCGAAGACTACTTTAGTCTGTCTTTTTAAAGCTGCGGTGGAAATTATATTTGGATATGTCAACTTGACTATGAGATTAACACCTTACATACACATTTTACAATCTCTGTATATTTTATTATAACGATTATAAAATACCAGACTGCCAAAATATCTCGACGAATATAACCACTTATAAAAATAGAGCAATAACCAAGCAAACGTTTATTGATTATATAATAAATTGGTTAGATTTGTATAGCAGTCTATTATGAGTTTATTTAATCCTGAAATAATGTTTATTCCACACGATTCATTGTATGTGATTAGTTGAACGCAAATTGTTATATTTATAACCGAATAGATATTGTTAATGTGTACCTTTCCCAAGGATATTAGTACATAAGCTTTATACTTGCGATCGGATTTGAACTCGAAATATGATACAATTACCACTAATGAATTAGCTAAGGCTGATCAGTATATAACAAAACCCGTTGAATATATAGAGCAAAGTTGTTAGTATGTGTGTTGCAGCATCACAGTTGAAGGGTTGATCTGAGAGCCTTCGTAATTGATGTTCTTATTGATAACAGAAGTTCGTTAACGTTTTCTCAAAACTCACTATTCAAAATTACATGTACGTAGAAATAAGACATGAAACAAATGTTACCACATTTTTTAACGTTTGCGTTAAGCACACCGAACAACATACTAATAATAATCGTTCATATTTTTCACGTCCAATCATCGTACGTATCTGCCGCATTACTCGAAAGCAGGACCGGGCAACATCCGGCCCGTGGGCAACATCCGGCCTGCGAAGGCTTAGCGTCCGTCCCGCCACCCTGCTATGCTTTATTATTGTAATCCGGCCCGCGGACCTCCCAGTAGAACTCATATCATTTTGTGACATATACGTAAAAGTAGGTTTCGATTAAGATTTACAGTTTGATGAAAATGTATAAATATCAGCGAGCGATGATGCATGTATATTTCATTTTTCTTTAACTATTAATTTCAGATCCTTAGCCTGAGAGAAAAATAGAAAAAGCGAAAGAGAGAGGCAAAGAGGAATCAGGGAACCTATGTGGGGTGCGTCAAAACGAATGCGTGATCAACTTTCTACTTTCCCCATCATTATTTTTTATGATTCCAAAATGGCTCTTCGTCGGCGCCTTTTATAAAATAACATACAGAAGTCTCATGAGAAAACAGTATCAGATTTGTAGAGTGTTCAATGCAATTTTTGTACAATTTATTCATGTAAACAAAATATTGTAATTCTGAGATTTCGTTTTTCACTCCGGTCGTCGTTCTCCTTCCAAAAGTCTCATCCGGCCCTCACTCTGAAAAGGTTGCCCGCCCCTGCTCTAAAGAGAAAACATTCATCCTTTGTTATTATTAAGAATTGATAAGCGTCAGAAATATATATTTTAATGTAATGAGAAGTTTTGATTTAATATTCATGTTTCTGTTATTATTTTTGACAATCGAACTATTTTAGATCGATGCGGAGAGGCGAAAAATCCATACGCCAATTTAATTTAAGTTGTAAAAATAAGAGAAGATATTTTCAGTGGCTCAATCGCTAAGTGGATAAAATGTGGTCTTTTAATTAATTGTTATGCTATCGTGGTTTGTGGCGGAAGTGATGGTCTTAAGCCACAATCGAGCGGTGAAGGTGGCCCCGACTTACTTCATCCTCGCAGTAAAAGGGTCCGCTTTTGCCTGGCTTGCAGATAAAAAAGGAAATACGTTTTGTCTGTATAGTTTTCTAGTGAGAATTGAACTCACGACCTCGAATAACAACTGAACTGATTGCCGCACAATAATCAGTGGATAAACTTTGACGACAAATAGTGAGTCAGGGAATTATGTTTTTTTTTTATTGGCTAAATGGAATTAACTGAGAAGGGAAATCTAAAATAAGAGAAAAGACATAGAATCTGAAGAAAGTAGAGTGTCAGAGTGAGATTTTGCTGTGAGCCGAATTATTTTCGTTTATTGGAGCTCGAAATTGTACGGAAGTTTTTGGTGTTTCTACACGATTTGAATCGAATTGCGTTTTTTGTTCTTTACCGTTTGGAGTCTAGTAATAGATTTCCAAATTCCTGTTTCGAATATCACATCAAACAATTGTCTTTTGTTTTTTTTTAGTATTATTAGGATTATTCGATCTACTGTTCTTATCTTTGGTGTAATTCTTACAACTTTCCGGTCGATGTAACCTCAGGAATCTTTGTCGAACTCGGGAATCTGTACGGAATTTCGAACGGAAGCGTTTACTTGCTATCGTTCTATTAGCCATGGTCGAATATACGTTTTAAGTACTTTATAAGTGTATTCTTTGTAACGACCGAACTGAACGTTAAACCTTCAACCTGTCATTTAGAACCGATTAGAATTAGCTCTTATATCCATTGCGCCACGGGTCATTGCGGGCAATTCTAGTATGAATTTTAAGAGCCTTAAACATATTCTTGTGTTTAGATATGTAATCTAACTACTTATTACCATGTATTACTGTTTATTACCATGTTTTACTACGTATTGCCATGTATTACTACGTATAACAATGTATTACTACGTATTACTATATGTATCTTGTTTTAATGTATTATTTATTATTAATGGTTCCCATATTGAATTAAATTGTATACTAGGTCTACTTACAAGCTCTTTATCGCCCAACATGTATGCTGTTTCTTAAGTCGTCATCGTAATAGTGATTACTAGATACCACATTATTATTATTATTGATTTCGCTACTTCTTCACGGGTAATATCGTTTCATATAGTGGAGACAACGACCGCATATGATCAGGCATTACTGATCTCACAGAAACTAGTGTCGGGCTTTCTCGCTCTACGTTGATATCTAAACTTGAATGTCGCACTTCCCATGTGATATTCGGTTTCATTTTATTCTACCCATTGAACTACCGTTTCAATATGTCTGTATTATAAGGGATGTGTATGCGAATGTTTATGTAACTTTATATGAGATAAAATTGCTAGTACGTTGAGGGGATTCTATAAAACGTTTTTCAAACGTCTATGTAACTTTGTAGCAATGCCACTCTGTTGGCTGGTAAATAAAGTTGAAGGTTCCAACTCCTCGGCCTAACATTCACACGCAACATGAATTGAAATACAAAGAAGAAACTGGCAAGTCTGCTACAAAGAAAGTGGGCTCCGTCTACACGCCTAGTAAACTTCTCACAGATGCCAGTACTTTATAATTCTCTAAAACTATCATTTGGCCATGCATAGCATATCATTGCTACATCTGAGTTTATACAGCAAACCCTAGTCTCCCCCTCTCTCTCTCTCTAATAATACATGAAAGAGTTGCTAACCAAATAGGTCCCGCGGTATCTACTAAGATACGGTCCCTGTGCAATCGCCGCAACGTTATCTTCCTGTACTTCCACAGAATGTGCTCCAATGAACGTGTACCTTCTCAATGTAAATACCTCTTACCAACACAACTAGCAGCAAAATCGACCTCCACGGTGGAAGAACCCAAATGCTACGAAACCCCTTACTCTAATAACTTTTTCGTTGGATTGCTTCCCTTTGGAATCCCCCTTCTGCTCACTATTTCCCCGACTTTACAAACATGCCGAAATGTAATATGAACTAATCCCTACTTAGGATCTCTTCAGTGACAATATGGCTTGTTGGGTTGAATAAAAGTTTTTTTAAATAATTAGTAAAAAAATAATTAGTAAAAGCCGTAACAATTAATAAATAGTCGACTAAATATCTCAAATACGAGTGAACGCCAAGATTCTTAAGTGTAATTGTATGCACCTAAACATATCTAGAATAATGATATTTTACTTGAAATTTAAATAACAATTTAACAAAACTGTTTTACTCACTGAATGATTTATTCGTAGATAACGATTATAAATAACTTATTTTAACTAAATAAATAATATTTATCAATAATGAAAATAATAATAGAAATTATATGTTTAGTAACTCAATAAAACACAAATGCTATTGGATTCTTACCATAGTCTTAGATAAATTATACAAAGAAACATACGTGCTGCATGTGTATTTGGTTAAGTATAATATTTTGCCTAAAATTTTCCACCATCAAATTGAACTAGAAATAAAATTTACACGTATTTATTATAGAATTAATCAAAAGATGCAACTAAATTGTATTTCTTGTGTACAGTTTAAAATAGATAATTCCTTCTTTATCATTAATATCCTCTAAGCCAATGTTTCAGTGTTTAGCTTTACAATCATTCAATGTCACAGCATGTTTTATGTTAGGGCTGCATTCGATAACGGGAGAGTGAGAAGCAGATAGGCGGAGATCAAGACGGTGAACTTTCATCCTTTATATACACACATTACAGAGAAACCTCGGGTACTTCTGTTTCCGAAGCTAAACTTTCATATCACTTTTTAAATTTTTTTAATAATTTTTAATTTTAAAGATATACAGAAAATAAACTAAAAAAATATACTCTTATAGATGACACACCATGTTTCCGTGACTTCGCGTCGTCAACGTTCGGACAGGGTACGGAACGCCCGAGAGTTTACGAGGCAAAACCTGCCAAACGATAAACTGAATACTAGCAGCTGATAAATTACGACGAAGAAAATCAAACTAAAATACATATATTCAAATAAGAACGAACAAACCATAGCTAAAAAAAACTCTTAGCAATTATATGTTTATTTTTGTTCTTTTTTGTAAAATAAAAACATTGTTAATCTAATGTTTAAACACATAAGTTGTTTTCTTTGTGCACCGAGAACCTTCAAAATGATGATTTTGTTGATTTTGTTGATTTTGTTGATTTGTTTTTTTTTTTTCAATGTATTTTTTTAACATTTTTTGTAGATTTTTTCTTGTTAACATTAAAACCGCAACAACTGTTTTTAAGCAATTTTATTTTCTTATCTTAACGAAAAAAAAACTGTTTTTAAACAACTGTTTCGTGGTTAATAGTTTCGTAAACTTTCGGACGCTTCCGATAACTACTCGAACGTTGACGACGCGAAGTGACGGAAACATGGTAAGTCAGCTATAAGAGTACAAAAAAACAAACAACTAAATTCGTATGAATCAGCATAACACAACTTTATGTTAGGGTAGTGGTGATGATGAAGTAGATAACTGTTATTTTTTTAGGGTAGTAGTGATGATGAAGTAGATAACTGTTATTTTTTTAGGGTAGTGGTGATGATGAAGTAGATAACTGTTATTTTTTTAGGGTAGTAGTGATGATGAAGTAGATAACTGTTATTTTTTTAGGGAAGTAGTGATGATGAAGTAGATAACTGTTATTTTTTTAGGGTAGTAGTGATGATGAAGTAGATAACTGTGATTTTTTTAGGGTAGTGGTGATGATGAAGTAGATAACTGTTATTTTTTTAGGGTAGTAGTGATGATGAAGTAGATAACTGTTATTTTTTTAGGGTAGTAGTGATGATGAAGTAGATAACTGTTATTTTTTTAGGGTAGTAGTGATGATGAAGTAGATAACTGTTATTTTTTTAGGGTAGTAGTGATGATGAAGTAGATAACTGTTATTTTTTTAGGGTAGTGGTGATGATGAAGTAGATAACTGTTATTTTTTTAGGGTAGTAGTGATGATGAAGTAGATAACTGTTATTTTTTTAGGGTAGTAGTGATGATGAAGTAGATAACTGTTATTTTTTTAGGGTAGTAGTGATGATGAAGTAGATAACTGTTATTTTTTTAGGGTAGTGGTGATGATGAAGTAGATAACTGTTATTTTTTTAGGGTAGTAGTGATGATGAAGTAGATAACTGTTATTTTTTTAGGGTAGTAGTGATGATGAAGTAGATAACTGTGATTTTTTTAGGGTAGTAGTGATGATGAAGTAGATAACTGTTATTTTTTTAGGGTTATGGTGATGATGAAGTAGATAACTGTTATTTTTTTAGGGTAGTAGTGATGATGAAGTAGATAAATGTTATTTTTTAGGGTAGTGGTGATGACGAAGTAGATAACTGTTATTTTTTTAGGGTAGTGGTGATGATGAAGTAGATAACTGTTATTTTTTTAGGGTAGTAGTGATGATGAAGTAGATAACTGTTATTTTTTTAGGGTAGTAGTGATGATGAAGTAGATAACTGTTATTTTTTTAGGGTAGTGGTGATGATGAAGTAGATAACTGCTATTTTTTTAGGGTAGTAGTGATGATGAAGTAGATAACTGTTATTTTTTTAGGGTAGTGGTGATGATGAAGTAGATAACTGTTATTTTTTTAGGGTAGTAGTGATGATGAAGTAGATAACTGTTATTTTTTAGGGTAGTGGTGATGACGAAGTAGATAACTGTTATTTTTTTAGGGTAGTGGTGATGATGAAGTAGATAACTGTTATTTTTTTAGGGTAGTAGTGATAATGAAGTAGATAACTGTTATTTTTTTAGGGTAGTAGTGATGATGAAGTAGATAACTGTTATTTTTTTAGGGTAGTGGTGATGATGAAGTAGATAACTGTTATTTTTTTAGGGTAGTAGTGATGATGAAGTAGATAACTGTTATTTTTTTAGGGTAGTGGTGATGATGAAGTAGATAACTGTTATTTTTTTAGGGTAGTAGTGATGATGAAGTAGATAACTGTTATTTTTTAGGGTAGTGGTGATGATGAAGTAGATAACTGTTATTTTTTTAGGGTAGTAGTGATGATGAAGTAGATAACTGTTATTTTTTTAGGGTAGTAGTGATGATGAAGTAGATAACTGTTATTTTTTTAGGGTAGTAGTGATGATGAAGTAGATAACTGTTATTTTTTTAGGGTAGTGGTGATGATGAAGTAGATAACTGTTATTTTTTTAGGGTAGTGGTGATGATGAAGTAGATAACTGTTATTTTTTTAGGGTAGTAGTGATGATGAAGTAGATAACTGTGATTTTTTTAGGGTAGTGGTGATGATGAAGTAGATAACTGTAATTTTTTTAGGGTAGTAGTGATGATGAAGTAGATAACTGTTATTTTTTAGGGTAGTGGTGATGATGAAGTAGATAACTGTTATTTTTTTAGGGTAGTAGTGATGATGAAGTAGATAACTGTTATTTTTTTAGGGTAGTAGTGATGATGAAGTAGATAACTGTTATTTTTTTAGGGTAGTAGTGATGATGAAGTAGATAACTGTGATTTTTTTAGGGTAGTGGTGATGATGAAGTAGATAACTGTTATTTTTTTAGGGTAGTAGTGATGATGAAGTAGATAACTGTTATTTTTTTAGGGTAGTAGTGATGATGAAGTAGATAACTGTTATTTTTTTAGGGTAGTAGTGATGATGAAGTAGATAACTGTTATTTTTTTAGGGTAGTAGTGATGATGAAGTAGATAACTGTTATTTTTTAGGGTAGTGGTGATGATGAAGTAGATAACTGTTATTTTTTTAGGGTAGTAGTGATGATGAAGTAGATAACTGTTATTTTTTTAGGGTAGTAGTGATGATGAAGTAGATAACTGTTATTTTTTTAGGGTAGTAGTGATGATGAAGTAGATAACTGTTATTTTTTTAGGGTAGTAGTGATGATGAAGTAGATAACTGTTATTTTTTTAGGGTAGTGGTGATGATGAAGTAGATAACTGTTATTTTTTTAGGGTAGTAGTGATGATGAAGTAGATAACTGTTATTTTTTTAGGGTAGTAGTGATGATGAAGTAGATAACTGTTATTTTTTTAGGGTAGTAGTGATGATGAAGTAGATAACTGTTATTTTTTTAGGGTAGTGGTGATGATGAAGTAGATAACTGTTATTTTTTTAGGGTAGTAGTGATGATGAAGTAGATAACTGTTATTTTTTTAGGGTAGTGGTGATGATGAAGTAGATAACTGTTATTTTTTTAGAGTAGTAGTGATGATGAAGTAGATAACTGTTATTTTTTTAGGGTAGTGGTGATGACGAAGTAGATAACTGTTATTTTTTTAGGGTAGTGGTGATGATGAAGTAGATAACTGTAATTTTTTTAGGGTAGTGGTGATGACGAAGTAGATAACTGTTATTTTTTTAGGGTAGTAGTGATGATGAAGTAGATAACTGTTATTTTTTTAGGGTTGTAGTGATGATGAAGTAGATAACTGTTATTTCTTAGGGTACTGGTATGATGAAGGGGAAACCTGTTATTTTATTTTATGGAAGTGGTGATGACGAAGTAGATAACTGTTATTTTTAAGGGTAGTGGTGATGATGAAGTGGATAACTGTTACATTATTTTAGGGTAGTAGTGTGAAGTATTACTGTTATTTTTAGGGATGTTGTGATGGTATATTAGATAACTGTTACTTCATTTTAGGGTATTGGTCGTAATTGCGTGGATAACTGTCTTTTTATTTTAGGGTAATGATGAAGTGAATTACTGTTACTTTATTTTTAGGTACTGGTGATTAGGAAGTGGATAACTGTTACTTTATTTTAGGATAGTAGTTATAATGAAGTAGATAACTTGGTTTATTTTAGGGTAGTAATGATGATAGAGTAGATAACTGTTATTTAATTTTATGGTAGTGGTGATGATAGAGTGGGCAAATGTTACTTTATTTTAGAGTAGTGGTGATGAAGAAGTAGATAACTGTTATTTTATTTTAGGGTTATTTGATGATGAAGTGGATAACTGTTTTTTTTTAATTTTAGGGTAGGGGTGATGATGAAGTAGATAACTTTCTTTTTATGGTAGTGGTGACGATAGAGGGGATAGCTGTTATTTTGTTAAAGTAGTGATGATGGTGAAGTGTTACTTAATTTTATGGTAGTGCTGATGATAGAGTGGACAACTGTTATTTTATTTTAGGGTAGTTGTGATTATGAAGTGGATAACGGTTACTTTATTTTTTAGGATGGTTGTGATTATGAAGTGGATAACTTTTATTTTATTCTTAGGGCAGTGGTGATTATGAAGTGGATAACGGTTACTTTATTTTTAAGGATGGTTGTGCTTATGAAGTGGATAACTTTTATTTTATTCTTAGGGCAGTGGTGATTATGAAGTGGATAACTTTTATTTTATTCTTAGGGTAGTGGTAATTATGAAGTGGATAATGGTTACTCTATTTTAGGGTAGTGGTGATAATATAGTGGATAATGGTTACTCTATTTTAGGGTAGTGGTGATAATATAGTGGATAATGGTTACTCTATTTTAGGGTAGTGGTGATAATATAGTGGATAATGGTTACTCTATTTTAGGGTAGTGGTGATAATATAGTGGATAATGGTTACTCTATTTTAGGGTAGTGGTGATAATATGATGGATAACTGTTACGTTAGTTTAGGGTAGTGGTGATGATGAAGTGGGTAACTGTTTCTTTATTTTAGGGTAGTGGTGATGATGAAGTGGGTAACTGTTAGTTTAATTTAGGGTAGTGGGGGAGATGGAGTTGATAAGTGTTACTGTATCTTAGGGTAGTGGTAAAGATGACGTGGATAACTGTCACTTTATTTTGAGTTAGTAGTGATGATGAAGTGGATAATATTTTAAATGTATTTTTTTACATTTTATAGAGATTTCCTTTTAATATTAAAACAATCAAGTAACAGTTATTAACTTCATGATCACAACTACTCTGAAATAAAGTAACAGTTATGTACTTTATCATCGCCACTACCATCTTGTAAAGATCAAGTATCCATTTAATCATCACCACTGCTTTAAGATAAAGAACAGTTGTCTATTTCACCATCAATACTACCTAAAAATAACATAACAGTTATCTACTTCATTATGACCACTACCCTTAAGTCATAGCAACAGTTATCAACTTTACTATCATAACTATCCATAAATGAAGTAACAGTTATCTACTTCACCATTATAACTACCCAAAAATAAAGTAGCAGCATCCACTTCATAATCACCATTACCTTAAATAAAATAAGTTATCCATTTTCTCATCACCACTACCCATAAAATTAAGTAACAGTTATCTGCTTCATCATCACCACTACCATAAACAAGTAACAGTTATCTACTTTATCATCTCAATTACCCTAAAATTAAATAAGTTATCCATTTCATCATCACTACTACCCATAAAATAAAGTAACTATTATCACTTAACAATCATCACTACCCTAAAATTAAATTACAGTTATCACCACTTCCATAAAATAAAATAACAGTTATCGACTTCATTATCACAACTACTATAAAATAAAGTAGCAGTTATCCACTTCATCATCAAAATTACCCTAAAATAAAATAAGTTATCCACTCTCTTACCACCACTACCCATAAAATAAAGTAGCAGTTATCCACTTCTTCATCAAAATTACCCTAAAATAAAATAAGTTATCCACTCTCTTACCACCACTACCCATAAAATAAAGTAACAGTTATCCACTTCATAATCACTACTACCCTAAAATAAAGTAACACTTTCTTTTTTTCTGTTTATGGATTACCGCCGCGAACGGATGTAACCACAATATTTTTATAAAACTTTTTAATATGTAATCGATACCACAATTAGGTTATTGTATAATTTTACCGGAGGAAAAGTCAAATTTTAGTGTAGGGCGTTGCTTTTTTAATTACATCTCTGGAAAGAAGGACCGATAGAGACATCACACTACTACTATAGATTGACATACTCCCAAGAAGTCTTAAACTTTTCTTTCTGTTCAAGTTGTTTTTATTCTCTATTCATTTTAGAGGCACAGAATGAACAGACGTTTACCATAGATTTCAAACAAATAGATTTACCAAACATTCGCTGAAGGTATTAACCTGCCACCCAACACCGACCGCCAAACATAAGGAAGTAATAATAGCATCTTTTATCCATATTCCTTGTCCAGATATGCTGGGAAGAATAGAACAAAAAGTAACTAACCGACATTGGAGCCGATTTGAAAGCATCTTCTCACGATGGCGGGACATTTTTAGCGCGTATGTTTCGTAGATTTAGGGTTTTGGCGCGTAGACCATGACACCTTAATGAGCAGGATAATTTAGTACACATTATCTCATAGCAATTACATGATCACATAAGGAAAGGTTATAAGCAGGCTCGTCACTGAATCTTTCAAATCCTTTTGCCAGAATTAATATTTATTACTTTTACATTAAGATCCCCGACCAACCCGACTAACAACAAAATCCCACCCCTTCAATTTAGAGGCCTCAATATTCTGAAAACTCTCTATTCAAATAGCTGGCATTCCAGGAAAACATTCGACTCGGAGTTTTATTTACTCCTCCCCAGGAGTTAGGCACAAGGCCAGTTTTATCTTACTCCCACAAGTAAGATGTGACCCAAGATCGGGTCGAGAAAGTGGGGTTTGAAAAGCCAGCGCTCGAGAGGTGAGCACTCTGGCCATTTAAAAATTGCCTGGGCAGCCCCGTCGACATTCGACTCGGAGTGGGCGTGTCGCTACTCCGAAGTCACAACATCAAGCCGCAATCGTAGACTGTCTATCCGGTCATATTTTTTTAAAAGTCAAAATCTTTTTAATGTAAAATTTATAATTTAAAATTTGGTGAAATAAAAAAAAATGTGTTTCTATTTTAAATAATTTCTTGTAGAAAAATAACTAATCAAATAGGTTGGGATTTTTTTTTTCGAAAGATTGAAATTCCACCAATTATATTGCTGTTGGATCGCAGATATTTAAAATAAATCCATTTTTACTTATATTTAATTTTTATTAGAAAATAATTACCAGCGAGTTTTTATTATAAAGTTTTACATGAAACAGATTTTGTACTTTTAAAAAATTATGGCCGGAGAAACAAGTCTATTGGTTGTGGCTTGCTGTTGCGAATTCGGAATAGCGGCACGTTGACTCAGAGTAGAATGTTTTTCTGGAGTGTCAAATAGCTTTTCTCCTTAAGCCCTTGCCTTTTGAAATCCCTCCCTGGTCACTGTATTCCCGACCGTACCAACATCCATAAATTTCAATGTAATGTGAACAAACATTTTACTTCGGATGCCTATTATAAATCTGACTTCTAATCACCGTAGCCTTTGACGTCTCAGTGGACATATACATTCTTTGGGGTAAAACAGATTTTTAAAAAATAAGCATTCTTTCATTTAAATTAAACCATTTATAGTTGCTATTGACCAAATGAGTTATACATTTCTCCATCCTTCTTGATAACTAACTTATTCTAAAAATATTAAGACAGCAATGACAATGCGTGGTTAAACGCAGAATATCAAATATTGATCTAATCAGTGACACGCAGGCGTCCATAAATTCGTTAGTTGAAACAGATCACATAAACAATGAGTGCGGTGAAGAAACCAGCAGAAGACAGAACGATGATAAAACAGTGTAGAAGAAGAACGAGTTAAAAATACTACAGCGGATTATACAAACGGCGGTTCCCCATTTAAACAGACAAACTTTTGTTTAAAATCGTTGGATCATTCTACTGCTCCAGAAGATATCTCGCAGCTGACGCCATCCGTTACCTATATAAGAGTGGAATACGTTCTAAGATGAAGTACTGTTGCCACATCTAAAGAAGTGCTACGCAGCACACCCTTTTATGCATTGCCAAAGTATACATCTGACTCCGAAATTTAGTGGGTGTGTACTCTTCTTTTCCTTACAGTCTCTTTCTCGCAGAAGACAGATTGCTCGATTTTTTTTTACTCTATCGTTTATTCGCATGGTCGGTGCTCGACTGAGCTCTAATCTATGGTCACCCTCCTATAAAACCTTCACAAGAAAAACTCGTCTACCTACAACCACTGTAAATATTTTTTTTATTTCTCCCTTTATGTACTTACAACTAAACGAAACTTCCAAGTTTCTTTCCAAAAAGTATCCGTCTGTTGAACACAACACCCTGGGGCTTCTTTCCAGCTGACTACAACATGGTCGTTTGCAAATTCAGTGTTAAAGCGTGACAGACCAAAGAAGATGCTATTTTTAAGTTAAGTATTACAGAACAAACAGTATCGCACGTTTAACATAAATCCACAACTATTGTGTTAATCGAATATACGTGTCATGCATATATTACGAGCTATTATCACAAGTCATAATACAGAGTTTGTCTGTGTTGTTTATAAATAATTGTAACAAAATTTAATGCGAAATAAGTAGGTTACACAAAACTAATTTTTAGGTTGAAATTTACACTTGAGAATTAAGAATAGAGTTTTAAGATTATTTAGGAAATTACTGATGTTAGGAAATAGAATTAATGATGTTAAGGAATGAAATATGACATGGCAAAAACAGAATATGCCTATTGGCCTTAGTCTTGAAAAACAAGGCTATGGGTAGGAGGAAAACAGTTGATGGAGACCACTAGACTAACGAGTCAAATCTGCTGGAACAAAAGAAGTAGGGAATAGATCACAAAATTCTGAAGAACATAGTCCATAATACTATTATTGAAAAGACGGAGACTAGCAACATCACGTCTGTGAGAGAGAAGGATGGTGTAGAGAATAAGAAAGAGGGAACAACCAAATTACAGATTCGTTTCTACACCTTATCAAGAACTCTCAAATAGGACAGAGGTCTACCAGCCTAAATATGACAACAGTACTTATCTGCCTTATCGAAATAAACTTGCAATAAAAAATATTTTAAATAAGTGTATTACTTTTCTACCTTATTAGTTCTTTCTGACATGATGTGATGTTTACGTGGTTAGCTTTACAGCGCGGCGTCCGGAGTTCGAATCAAGACTCGTATCGAAAAACGTTTCGAAAGAGAGAGGAAGAGAGAGAGGACCCAGAGCACGATCAGAATGAAAAGCAGCATATAAATCTCTAAGAACGTCTTGCGACTAACACCGTCTGGCTTGCCTTCAAGCTGCATGTTCAATACGGAGCAGTGTGTTGCTAACAATTCTTCCGTCATCGTCCGTCAGGAACCTAGTCGATGACGATTGCTTCAGATGTGCACACACCGAGGGTGTGCAGCATCCACATGTGTCGTTTGGTTAATCGACTGTTGTCTATATACTTCAAACCATATCATGTAGGAGCACCGGCAAATTCCCTAGACACAGTGCTCTTATCAAGGTCGGACGACAAACCCTAGACATTGCTTGCTTCCCGTCGATACTCGAACCAGTTAACATTGACAGAGTAGAATGAAAACGGCCTGATGGCCTGACATTTTTTTCCTCTGTTCTTACAAGTTGCTAATATAGGATTTGACATTTGTCGACATTTGTTCGCTTGCGTCAGTAACAGAATCGACACCAAATCTGAGACATCGTCAACGGAGGACAGGAATCGATAAAAATACGCCAATCGTATCGACAGATTGGTATTTCAAACGATTACCACGAATTGAAAACATCCAGGAATTGAATCTCCAACGCTATTATCTGAAAGAACGCCCTGGGGTTGCTCTCGGTCTACCATGCGAGCAATCCATTATGATGTTCAGATTATAAACTTCATAAATTTAACTGTTGATCTAATATTCATAATTTGTCAAATGCTTAATTATGTATTTATATAGACAAAAGAACTTAATTCCATGTACATGTTATTTTCAGACTTACTATCTATATATTTGAAATACTGTAAATTTACAGGTAAAATAAAAAAGGACGCATTCCTTTTTAAGATTGTTTTTTTAATGTTTACATTTTTAAATGTTTCTCTTCAAGTCACTGAGCATCACTTCAGTAGAAATATGCTGCTTCAATGATGTTTACTTAAAGTCAATTAATAACAGGTTACAAGCATTTCGCACTTATCCCTGAATTACATCATCAAGAAATTCCACACACAAAAAACATTGTTCCTGAAAAGGTTTCGCTGCGTTTACAATTTTAATTAACATGTACATTTATGTCTATACTGGCCCCGTGACATATATCTATATTTTTGAAAAGTATACTTATTCCGTTACTGGATTCTCTAATATCCTATAGTCGTGCACGTTTATCAAACCTTCTCCAGAATACTAGCCCTGACTAGTAATACTACAACAGCAGTGATTCCCTCATATACGTATATATAGTAATATTTGATAAAAACGTGTTAAAATAATGTTTAAAACGGAATTTTCTACATAAGCTTTGATGAAATATAAAATCGGAAAATTCCATTCGAATTTAATTAGAACTTGAAGTACATGTTCAGGATGTTGCGTCATAGACAGAAAGTCAACAGTGACAAGTCTAAAGTTTGAAGTATATTTTTCATGGCTAAACGCAACGTTTGAATGGAACCATCTTAAACGTACCTATTCTTTATATAATTATATTTAATACTATAATCAACTATTAATGAAAGTCGCTAAACTAGTTAAGTTATATATTTTAAAATATTAGTAGAAATGTTATTATATTTTATTTTAAATAATAATTTAAATAAATCTTATTCAGGTTAATATTATAAAAATAAAGAAATGCCGATTAATACAACATTTTAAAATCGATACTGTAATTGTAATGCGTCACTCTATCCCCATAGCACGCTGTCCAGTTATGCAATTGTAATATAACGTCCAACACTAAGATGGAATGTATTTTCTCGAGTAAATTTGTAGGGGGAAAAAATGCCTAATTAAAAAATATGAGTTTGCAAAAAATGGACCGTCAGCCATGCGCAGTGCTCTCACAAGCCGTTGATCTACTGTTGTGAGTCTTACCTAGTTATACATAGTCTTAGAGTTAGATTTAGTGCTAAGTCATGTTTAGGTTAAGTTTAGCGTAAGGATGAGGTTTGAGAGTGTTAGGCTGTACACTGTACAGTGTACAGTATGCCGAATAAATGCCACATCGCGAAATGGTGGGCAGCTTTATATAGGAGTTGATGTGGAGGCAGACATATAAGGGAACTATCATTTCTTTTGCAATGACATGAATGGATTTCATCTTCTTGGGTAAGTAATAACAAGTATGTTTTACTAAAACCAGCATTTTCTCTATTTTCTTTGGGGGGGGCGTTGATATTTTTTGGCGTCTCTCTTTCACAAGAAAATCCTTTTTTAATTATTTGAGTGTGTTTTATCTATAATATCGTAAGGTATGTGTTCGCGTTGAACATCCATAAACAGCAAGTACGGCGTTTTATTTTATTTTATTTATAATTTCAACATTAACAGTTAGAGAAATTTAAAAATACGAATAAATCTGGTAATATAGAGTTCATGACTGGAGACGGAAGTTCACAGAGGTCTACATTAATTCTCGGACAACGCTGGAGGTGCTTGGTAGATGCTCATACAACGTCTTAATCTCGTACGAGGCAGTCAGGAAAATTCACTGGTATTTTGCCTTAGTACAGTAGAAATGCTAATAACATGTTCATATGTTTTTATAAAGTACCAACCTGCAAATAGGACAGTTTAACATATGAACCTAATCGGATTATTAGATTACAGTCATTTGACTGAAGCTACTGTTGCAATTTTTCAAAACAATGGAAACATCTGATTTTGTTGGTGAAGCATTATTTCTGATGGGAGAAAATACTGTTCAAACAAAGCAATGGTTTGATGGAATCAGAACCTGCTCCATTAGAAAAAAAGTGTCAATATGTTAGATTCTGACTTTAAATGCGGTGGTACAGCCACAAATGATGATGAACGCCTAGGTCGCCCACATTCAGGAGGTTGTTACGGAGAAAATGAAGAAAAAAAATAGATGTACAAACTCGTTTTAGCCGATGGTGCGTCATGAAAGCAGAGGAGTTTAAGATATCAGAATGCAGTGTACTCACCATTTTGCAACGAAGAAAACTTTGTACAAAGTGGATGCTGCGTTTACTTACAGTCGATCAAAAATAAGAACGCATCGACGATTAACAGCGTTGATTTGCAACTTTTTCAACGCAGCAAAAAGGCGTGTTTTGTGTCAATATGGGACAAGGGATGAAACATGGTTCCACCACTTCACTCCGGAGTTAAATAGGCAGTAATCTGAGTGTACTACAGCAGGTAAAAGCCTTCCGAAGCGACCGAAGACGCAAACATCAGCAGGCAAAGTTTTGACCTCTGTATTTTGGAATGCGCAATGTATCTTTTGATCAATTGTCTTGAGAAAAGAATGAACCATCAACAGCGAATATTGTATATCATTATTTGTGCGTTTGAATGAAGAAATCTCTCAACACGGACTAAAAAAAAAACGGTTCAATTAATAAGTTAATGACCAAACGAAACCATAATAATTATAGTGATTTTCAAAATCTTGTTAACGTAATAATTTGGTAAAAAACAAACGTAGTAATTTAAATAACATCGAAACAAATATAAAGGTTAAATACTCTCGGAAAACGCCGGTAGGAATAGCTCCACTCTATAAATAAGACTAATGTTATTTAATTTCCCTATATCTATATATTAATATCTAATATATTAATATCTATATATTAATACGCTAAGGTGTACGTACGTGTGTCACGCTCCTAAGAAATTCAATAAATAAACAACAAATACATTGGAGGGAGAGACTTTGAATCGAAACCGTAATATCTAGCTGGAAAGCGCCGACTTTACCACTGAGTTAAAGAAATGGAGTCGTTATATTATCAAAATCAACTTAATTATAACAATAACTGCCCCGCTTGCTACTGTTGCTTCAGTGTGGAAGGAGGAGGGCATTGTGGAAGGCGGAGGAGACGCGGAAACGCTTATCAAATGGGCCGGTTTCAGGCTTACGATATTTATTAATTATATATATTTTTTAATATTTAAAATTTCTTCTTCTTCGTCTTCTTCTTCTTCGTCTTCGTCTTCTTCTTCTTCTTCTTCTTGTTCTTCTTCTTCTTATTATTATTATTATTTATATATTAATACGATAGAGTGTGTGTTATTTATTTTGTGTATCACGATCTGACACTCCTATTTAAGATTTAGGTGAGTAAAATATGTGCATATTTCTAGCCACCGGATAATATTATTAACAGTGAATTATACAGATTGATGTGGAAAACACTGTGGAATTTCAACAGGGCCCCGCTAGTTTTTATAAATACATATAATTTATCTGTCCCGTCACACAAAAGTTAACAAGTAAAAAAAGAGCCTTTGTGTCTTTTTCTAGTATTCTGACGACACCATTTAACATGGTGAGCGAGAGCGAGAAAGCATATAGCAAGTCAGACGAACCCCGTTGCCTGTAATGAATCCGAAAAGAAACCCTTCACGCTAAATAATAAAAGTCAACGGCAGATGTTTTTTTTAAGTCATCAGGAATGATAACAATTTAGATAGGGAAATTTAAATTACTGATGTAATTCTATGATTTTATATTAACATTATTGCGAACACTTGCGGAGCATAATTTTTACCGTCATTTTTGACGTAGGTGGTGTCACTAGTAACTAGTATAGCGAATAAGGAGTAGAAGGCAAAGAAGTAACACGTGAAAAAGAAAAAGCGAATGTAGTAGAAAGAGAAAGAGAAAGGCAAGAGAAAAGGTAGAAATGTATGACTAGTAAGGAAATCGAGTTGTTATTGAAAAAATAAAAAAGTTCTAAAAAATAAAAAAGTTTTTAAAAAGAGCAACAACAAAAAGGTACATTCCTCCCAGCCCTCTGAAAAGGCGGACAAAAAAATTTAGTACCGAATTCTCGTACTTTATAGATACGCACTGTTAGCGACGAGTGATGACAGCAACTCTTAACACAATCAGTCGATACAAAACTGGCCGTGTCCAAAGATTTCTATCTCGTCATTCATGACTTAGGGGCCTTTTTTTTCCTTCTTGAGAGCAAGACGGCAAGAAAGATTGAATGAGGGGACGACGTCGGGAGAAAAAAACATAAAAGAATGAAGGGCGGGTCTGCAAGGAAACCAGACCCGTAAATGTTCTTGGTTTTATTTTAAACCCTAGTGATTACGCACAGAGCCCCTTTTTGTTTTCTGCACTTGTTTAAGGTTGTTGACCAGAAAGATATATTTTTGTGATTACTGGTTTTGTTCCGACAAAATAAGTGACGATTAGGTCATGCCGATACAAACTCCTTTACAGTGTGTTAAATTCATTATATGTTTTTACTAAAAGAACGGATATTCTTAAGACGCGTCTGTGGAATTGGTGCGTTTAGCGATCAAAGGGCATTTCAAACAAATGTAACAGAGCTTTTTTGTCTAGGAACAAAGTGTAGTATCGTTTCTGAAACTGCATTTTATCTTTTCTTTTCTCGGTAACTGAAAGAGAAATCTTTATATGCGGAGGCAATTCTATTTTTTGCATAAATTCAAAGTGCCCCTTTTTGGGGAGCTGGATTCTTTCCACATTAAAAACCGATATCAAAAATGAAATTGCCTCAGTCTAGAAGGATTTCTCATTCACTAACCGAGGATAGAAAAGATGAAATGTAGTATTAGAACTGATACAACACTTTTGTCCTAGCCAACATACCAACTAAGATTTACGTTGGTCTTTCACGCTTAATTTTACCAAAACGATAAGCCACTCAAGGATAAGGCTTAATGAGATTATCCGTTAGATCAGTGCTCTTCAAACTTTTTTTGTCGCGACCCCTTTTTGGAAAAAATTTTTTTTCGTGACCCACCAAAATTTTTTATAAATAAAAAATAAGTTAATGGAGTGAAAAAATTCCATAGTTATAATTTTGGCGACCCTCTTTTTATGGTTACGCGACTCCCCTGGGGGTCGCGACCCCCACTTTGAAGACCTCTGCGTTAGATGATGACCAATAACATCTGTGGATTGAAAACGATTCATTGAATGACAAAAATGTGATTATTTAAGAGAATGAGTTCCACAGATAGGAAGTAGTTGGAAATAAACTCTGTTTATGGAAATTCCGTTTGATTGGTATTTTGGCTAAGAGAAAAGTGTCGCATCAGTTCTAATACTACATTTCATATTTTCTATCCTCGGTCAGTGAACGAGAAATCCTTCTAGACTGAGGCAATTTAATTTTTTTGTCGCAATTAAGCGTGCCGCTTTTTGAATTCTCCCCACATTAAAAACCGACCTTGTGTCTTACTCTGCCCTCGTGGGAAGGCCAGTAAATCGGGGCAGACCGAGAAAAATGCTTAAGCATAACCAGCGACGAAGACATCCTGGTATATTGTCATTGACGCACCCAAACTAAGATGCGTCCATTCAATATGAACATTGAGTGATAGAAATGTTATTTCTAACTGAATCGTGACACATCTACGGAGTAATCTACCGACCTACCGACGGACAATGCCCCTATTGAGATGTGAAGACGCAATAAAAGAAAACGGTCATCTGATTTGTGTTTATGGCTTTTCAAACGAAACCATTAAGTCAAACACGATATGCTTATCTTGTGTAGAGATACATATGTGCGTTAAGTTCACTTTCTGACAGTATGAACTCGTTTTTTTAGTCATGTTATCAATGGTAGGCTTTATATGAGGAGTGCTGTCGACTGTCCGAAGAGGTGAAACAGTTGCATCATTATCAACAATGCTGATAGCTGTTTGAGAATTTCTAAAAGACACGCATCTCGAACGAAAGTCTACTTGACTCACTACCGGGGAATGCCGACGGGGCGTCCCAGGCAATTTTTAATGGCCAGAGTGCTCACTTTCTTGGGCGATGGCTTTTTAAACCTCACTTTCCCGACCCGACCTTGGGTCACATCTTACCTTGTGGGAGTAAGATAAAACTGCCTTGTGCCTAACCTCCTGGAGAGGAGGTAAATAAATACTTGACTCACCGAGATAGCGTTAACACATAATTTTACGAATACCTGATAAAACAAAATCTTCCCTTGTAACGGAGATCCGTAACACGAGCCGGGATGAAAGATATAAGAAAATGAGCTGCCCTTTAAAATACGAGAAACAATTCTTGAAATTAGGTTATATAGCATTACTCTAATAAAAGGCAAACCTAGCTAGGAAGTACCTCTATTACAGTACTCTTGACTCTTCATAAACTGAACAAAAGAAGAACCCAGTAACTCTGATCAAAGAAGCGGAAGAATAATGACTATACATACACAAAGCATTTTACTCGAAGTATGATGTTGGCCGATTCTGTATAGAAAGTAAGATAAGTATAAGACTCATAAGCAGTGACGATATGTGGACGACGCAATTAAAGGAAGGCAATAATTACATAGTACTAAATACTGAAGGCTGATATCGGCCACCAAATATAATAACAAGATGAACACCAACGAGAACAACGAAATGATGAAATGGAAATGTATGCAACTACAGTATTCCCTTATTTTGTCCTTTAGTTCTCACATTTCATCAACGATATTTCTGACAAAGGGGGAATAATTTCTGTTTTATGGGTCAGAATCTACCCATCTAACACTTATTGTTGTCTAGTTTTTTTTTACCTTGAAGTAGTTTTTTTTTGCTCCTTACATCAAGTGACTTCGTAGCTTGTCTGGAGTGGCTTCATGCCTTGTCTGGAGCGACTTCCATAAAAGAAATTGTAAGAGGGAGCAAATAAATTGCGCACAAAATCATGGAAGTCATTGCGAAAAGGACACTTGAAATGTGAAACGAACGATGAGAACCAAATATGAAAAAGCCAACATTGAGACACTCGGGACAACAGCAAATGTTAAATCTGTCTCAAAAGAGACGACACAGTAAACAATATCAGAAGTGAATGAAGAAAACTGGGTGAAAAAAGAAATGTACAAATTAATGATTTTATTGTAAAGATAATCCGATGGGTGATTTGAAAACGAATATGCTTCGACCACATTGACAAATGGTAAAAAAACTACGAATCAGTATTGGAATATGAAAGGCCTAAAATACTCTGAAATAAACACAGACTAAATCACTCAAATCAGAAAATCACACGCAAAGGAAAAAGAAAAATCTTGGTACTCGACAGACAACTGAAGGGACTAAGGGACATGAAAATTATCGCAATATCAATAATTGTAGGAGCACGGGGAAGCAATTCGAACTTTGGAGAACATATTGACATCATACAAACGATGCCATGCTGGAATATTAAGAATATTCAAAAGTGAGGAAACAAATATCGGCTGACACTGGAATTTGAAATAATATAACCGATACTGGGGCCCAACTTAACGCAAAAGAATGATAAATCATATCAAGACTAACTCAAGTAAACTCTAAAGATATATAAGAAAATACTATAAATTGCCCCTCCTATCATCCCCCAAAATACAGTGACACAAAACTCTGTTTGTATCAGGAAAAGTGTCAGCGACGTAGATAGAAATAGCCACGATAGATAGTACGATCCAGACACCAACTGAGAGTGAACGGAGAATACAGAAATAATGAGTAGGCCTGTTGTCGCTTCAATTCCCAAAAAAACAACTGGGAATTATCTGCGAGTAATGAATGGTCTAGGCTTGGGAACATTATGTGGGTATCAATAACAATGTAGAAAAGCTATGGGGTAGTCAATGTCTGGGAAAACTTTCTATCACTCAGAATCATTGGTAACAATTGGTGTTTGAATGCCACGTTAGTAATAAAAAATAATTATAATTACTATACTGCTCCCCGAAGGTTGCGTTAATGTATGTGATGATAGTATCATCACGGACGAACATATACTACGCCCCCCAAAAAGGAAGTTGTGTCTGGAACGATGGTCTCATGAGAACAGATACTTCACTACTTCATTTAAAAGATAGTACAATAGGGTTGCAATTAAATCTGTATTTTCTTCATTCTTGAGAGAATACATAGTGAGAACATATACTACAAGACAGCGTAGCAATTGAAAAAAAATGGTTGTAAAAAAATAAAGAACCAATAGTTGTTATGAAAAATAGTCAACTTTGTGAGACGACAAAGAAGGAGTAAATGCCTGGCCGGATGACAAGAGAACAGATACTACACTACCTGTAAGAAAGAAGGTGTTGCCTGAGAGAATGGTATCATGAAAATAGAATAGCTATTACACTATGCACCCTTTCCCCGTAAGTCACGATTCATATCCTAAATGTTATTTTCGTATATATATATATATATATATATATATATATATATATATATATATATATATATATATATATATATATATATATATATTATAGTGAACATAGTATAAAGGAGTAATCTCACCATACTATTTTATACTAAGTACAAGGATACAATAGTCGTTAACAGTATAGTTTTTGCTTCGGACAGCCAGATACGAAACACCTATTATTAATAGACTAGCGGGACCCGTGTAAATTACACGAAATTATGTTTTCAATATCAATTATCTTGTTACTAACCTATACAGTACTTTGTAAATGCTTTAGATTAAATTACATTTGGCTCCAATTCATTGGTAGCATACAAATATTCGGAAGGTCGTTGCTTTTGATGCAAGCGTGACACACAAAATAACATACACGCTATCGTATTAATATGTGTCTTCCCGGTCGTCCTCTCCCGCCACCTTACGATGAAAAAAAATCATATTAGGGGTGTGTTGGGATCGAACTATAAACCAGTTGGGCCGACGCCAAAAACAGACGTCAAAATCCTACGGCGCTAACCGCTGCGCTAAAGTGAAATACTTGTTAATATTGCGAAAATTTGGTTATTTGAATTCTTTTCCAAATCTAGGTGCTGCACGCATGCGCAGAGCGTTTTATGTGAGCGTGACACACGAACACACACGCTATCCTATTAATATATAGATAATAAACATCTTAAGTATATACTGTGTCGTCCCATTCATGTGTCTGCCCTTGATGATCGTAACATCTGAGTCAAAAAAATTCAAAATCTTTTTCCAATTATAAGAATGTGTGGAATGAGCTAAGCAGGTTGTGATAGCTTAAAAGAAAGGCAGCATACCATATGCATAGACACTCTTGATAAAAAATGCTGCTCAATTTGTCAGTGTCATACATTGAAATCCTAACATATTCGAACTACACACATTTTTAAAAAGTTCTTATAATGATGACATATGTATTACATCTTTATTGTGCTACGTGCTGGCCAGAAATAGATCGATCCGAATAATTATTTAAATATAGGTAAATCAAAAGATTATGTTTTGTATGAAACAAAGATGGATCAAATATTTGACAATGTCTATATACGTGCTAGTTTGCAACGCTGATATCACGTGGGCGAAAGAGTTCAAGCCGTGGATAGTATCCAGTGTGTTTGGTAGTATAATAACGGTGAGACAAATGATATGAGAAAGGGAAAAGTGTAGCTGTTCACAGTACAGATGGTTCCATGGATTGTGCTCTGGTTGCAAGTACATCGACGATGATGTAACGTAAGGTAAGCTTAAAACTGCGAATTCTGGGACTATGTTCCAAAACAAATCGGGCAACAGGCCTTGGAGGGTAGATGTCGAACTTTAAATCTTACGTATGTTCGAGTTTGCAATTAGTGATCTGTTTGTGCGCGTAACCGCTTCTGCTTAGCATCAGTAATCTGGACCTTGATATTTAAAATAACTCAATTTGTAGTGGGAGTGTATCAATCAAAACCTCTAGCCCTGACAATAAATATGTTTGTGCTAGCTTATTAAAAGGACCAAATAGTATCTATTATTTTTCATTAATATACTTTTGAAGTGTGATGATAGTTATACTAGTGCCCTAAACTATCGACACAAGATCATCCTAAAGCTAGTTAATACCCAATATGATGTGTAGACAGTTGGTTGTTTGCTTAACCAGATAGTGTAGAAGATACCTGAGGATATAAATAAGATTGAGTTGTGCCCAAACATTTTGGTGTAGCCACATATAATGTGAGGTTGAAGAAATACGAAAATGCTAAAAAAACTCTGCCTCTTTCATTCAACTCATGATTGATGAATTATAGCACAGTTATATAAATATAATCGAGCTTAAAGTTAAAGTGCCCGTCGTCTCAAAAGGGAACACTATTTTACGTAGAATCGGATCATTAATGCAATAACTGAAGACGAGGAGTTACAAACAAGTAGACATCCTGGTATTTATTAAGCACTATGTAAAACAAAGGTATGGCTTAGTTTTCATTATATTGGCTCTAAATACAAGGTGTAGATTTTGTTAAAGATTTTCTGATAAGAAAACGGACGCCGTCGCTTGCGTTGATATTGTGCGAAATGCAAAAGGGTATTTTAGTTCCGTTCCGTTTTAACAAATGATGTATCATTTTCTTCATGTAATACCCTTTTATTTTAATTATGGGGCCGTAATCAAGACAAGGGAATCAATGTAGCTAGATGAAAATAAGAGACCATCTATGGCTGTTTACACAAGTGAGTTCTAATTCAATGCCGATGATCTCCAACAAGGGGGGGGCAAACTATGTGGCGACCTATTACAGTGGCTAACATTTTGATTTATATGAGGTCCATATAAAAATGTAAAAACTCAAAACATAAGGACAGTGAAAACGATTGGGGGTGATGCTTAAAGATTGGGTGGCTTTCAGATAAAAATGAATAAAGAAAAAAAGATAAAAAGTAAAATAGACGGAGGAAGCGAATTGGGTAATATCAATTAGGAAGTTTGGATTAGTGTAAATTTTGGGAAATTAATAATTTGACTGCGCGTTTTTTAGTTAGAAAAAGAAGCAGACTGTTTTCGTAGGGATTTACATACGGCAATATATTAAAAACCTGGATTTAATGATTGCATAGTACTTAACTGTTCGCGCATTTTGAAATTATTGTTTTGAAAATAAAACGAGATGTAATATTTGTTTCGTGTGGAAACACCAGTAAATTCCAACAATATTTGTTTTTATATCATTGTTTATGTGTTTGGTGATTATTTTATTAGTGCACACCTGTGTTTTGTATGAATAACAACGCAGTGTATTAGATCAGCCGAAAATATCCAAGCAGATGGATTGCGTATTGCATTTACTTATAATATCATTAGGATACGAATGAACGCTTTTCCTTAGTAATATGTTTTGGTAATAACAAAGGTAATTTCAAAGACACACGTTTTCGACCATAAAACACAGGTGGGGTACAGCGAATAAGTGTGTACTTTCCATATTAGCGTTACCACATTTTAAATTATACAACTACCAACTTATATTTTATTAATAAATTTACGATCAATTGTTCTCAATAAATTTTCTGTTTTGTCATTAAATAACAAACACATGTATGATATGCCGTTAAACAATCATCATCATCATCATGAGGGTGATGATGATCACCATCATCGAGTCGTGTCAGTGTTATAGATATTCTCACTCCGTCAGGCGACCTCACTTCATCCTCCATCACCAGGTAGGTCTTCATAGGGGCACCATGTGTCCTCTGCCAGTTGCTTAACGTAGGTACTATGCAATCTACTCACTGAATTATATGGTTGTGCTGTCATCCACTAAATAAATTCGCTGACGATTTAATCCGTAACCCTCCGACAAAGACCGACAGATCTGGTTCTTCTCTCTTTTTGATCAGATGGAAGATGTCCATAAACCTTTTCTTTGTAAGGGGATTGCTGCCGTCATGAGATGTTGACAGCAACATTTAGCATTCTTGTATGAACATCGTTAAGTTTCTTTTCTAATCGTATGCTAAAATCATATACCAGAACTGATGCAACAATGACTTGAAAGAGGTCACGTTTTATCTTGGTATACAGATTTGACTTTCAAATTGCTACTTTCATATACCAAGACTTATGCAACAGTGACTTGAAAGAGGTCTCGTTTTATCTTGGTATAAAGATTTGACTTTCAAATTGCTACTTTCATATGCCAAGACTGATGCAACAGTGACTTGAAAGAGGTCACGTTTTATCTTTGTATAAAGATTTGACTTTCAAATTGTTCCTTCCATATACCAGAACTGATGCAACAATGACTTGAAAGAAGTCACGTTTTATCTTGGTATACAGATTTGACTTTCAAATTGCTTCTTTCATATACCAAGACTGATGCAACAATGACTTGAAAGAGGTCACGTTTTATCTTGGTATAAAGATTTGACTTTCAAATTGCTTGCACATTGCCCAGCCTTGTCTAGCTCATGGCAATAAGTTTGGTGGATGCGTTCTCTCATCATGTGAATATTCCAGAGCACACTAATTCGATAAATAAGTACTGTGTCGTCTATATTGAATGATTGACTATGTCAAATCTTGGCTGGATTATAGTTTAGTCTGTATGCTTTACAGTATATGTACACATTTTGTATGTTTTTAATATCGTAGCACAATCCCCCATTGAATACGGTTCCTAGAATATTATTTGATTGAACACACATTCTTATTTTACCTACAGCTGGAAAAACATTAAGCGTTCAAAGCAGTGAGGATCCGACTCTTTTTTTATGTTATGCATTTTATATTTCTTTTTGTATCATCCGCATAGTCTTCTATACATACCAGTACTCCTCTACTCCCTTCTCTCCATTTAAAGGTGAGCCGGTCAGTATCATCCATTAGCTGTAGTGCATCGCGTATGCTGACGACTTTTCTAACCTTCTGGTTAACGTATCTTTTTTGTCGACGCTATGAAGAGTCCAGAATATCTCATGAGGAGTACTTTTTGGTGTGCCTTTCTCTTATCAAGTATTTGCTATATAATGTTGTTTCTATGAGGTTTCTCGTCCTTATCTATTCTTATCCAATTCTATTTACATTTCTTTTGATATAATAGCATTTGCTTGCTTCTAGAACTCCCAAATATTTATAGGCGTCATTACCCCAAGTGTCCTAATTTCTCTCGGTTGGGTAATTCTAAGCCTTCTGCTGTTCTTAGTGTTCCCCGTTTCATATCTTTTGGTGTACACTTTCCATTCAAAATTGAATTCGAATGTCTTGGCAAAATATTTGTGATGTATCTTAGTTATGTTTTGTTTTCTGCAAATAACATCAGGTTGTCCATATCGATTAGATGATATACTCGTTTTTAAATATGTAAACTTGTGTCCGGCGTTGCCATTATGAGATATTTTGTTGGGTGGAATCCTGGTCCTGATAAAAAGTCGTAGAGATAGATAGCTTGTTACCTCCAGCAGTCAGTTCTAATCTTCATATTTATTATTATTATTATTATTATTATTATTATTATTATTATTATTATTATTATTATTATTATTATTATTATTATTATTATTATTATTATTATTATTATCATTATTATTATTATTGTTGTTGTTGTTGTTTTTGTTGTTGTTGTTGTTGTCATTTCCTTGAAAAGTTTTTTCAATATATATGTTGTTACTGGAGAGAAAGATAACAAAAGCGATATCATAATGAACTGAGAAGGATTTATTTAAAAAGAGAGTACAACATTGGATAGCCAGACATTAGTATAACATTAGTAATCGCTGAAGCAAGACTGTTAAGTAGTGCAGTGCTCAATATATATATATATATATATATATATATATATATATATATATATATATATATATATATAAATATTCATATATGTATAAATATAAATATATATATAAATATTCATATATGTATAAATATATATATATACATATTCATATATATATATATATATATATATATATATATATATATATATATATATATACATATATATATATATATTTACACACATATATATAGTTCTGTAATATTAAGTTCAAATAGGAAAAAGGTGGTGTAGGATATGCTATTGACATAATAATAATAATAATAATAATAATAATAATAATAATAATAATAATCATGTCAAATCAAGTTATTTATATATTTAATTATTTATTCACGCTGTTTGGTTTAGTTATTTTGTATGACGGTATGCCAACCTTTTTCGGGTTATTTATTGTCGAATAAGGCCATGTCGTTATATGCTTCAAATTCTTTATATCTTTAAATAGTTATTTCCGGTGGTTTCATAGTTGTTTTGTAGAGGAAGAATGTCGTTACTTTAGCTTTGCAGAACATGATTGAGTTTTACAACGAGAAATGAAAAACATCAATGTTTGGTGCATTTTCTGTCACCAATTCGGTATCTTCAGACAGTGAACCTGAATACTCAAACAGTAAGACAACGATCAAACGTAACAATAAGGCAATTATTAAAAAGGTAACACTCATACGTCATGAATAACAGAAAAGCAATGAGGTAGAAGTAATTGGACAGCAATAATGCAGAAACAGTAAGACAACGATAAAAATTAACAATAAGGCAACAATAAAAAGTAGCAATAAGACAACAATAAAAAAGTAACCATAAGGCAATAATAAAAAAGTAACAATAAGGCAACAATAAAAACGTAACAATAAGGCAACAATAAAAAAGTAACAATAAGGCAACAATAAAGAGTAACAATAAGGCAACAATAAAAAGTAACAATAAGGCAACAATAAAAAAGTAACAATGAGGCAACAATAAAAAGTAGCAATAAGGCAACAATAAAAAGTAACAATAAGGCAACAATAAAAAGTAACAATAAAGCAACTATAAAAAGTACCAGAAGGCAACAATAAAAAGTAACAATACGGCAACAATAAAAAGTAGCAATAAGGCGACAATAAAAAGTAACAATAAGGCAACAATAAAAATGTAACCATACGGCTACAATAAAAAGTAACAATAAGGCAAAGATAATAAGACATTATTAATATATGATAATCTACTCTTATAATCTCTAAAACAAGTGGTTTGAATTACAGCAAATTTGGTGTAAAGCGTCTTTTTGATGCCGGATGTAATAATGTTAATAATAATAATTATGATTCTTTAATACCGCCACAAGTGCCCCCCCACAATATGTCGGTGAATAAAAGTCACTATTTGCCCGACCTTTTAGCTAGTGTTTGTAATTGGACAGCCAACAGAAAGTTTCAAATTTGTTTACTACAAACATTTTAGATGAAGAAAAAATCATACATTTTTCTTTGAAAGTGAAGCCGAATACTCAAACTGTCTGACAGATTATCATCTTAAAAAAAATTCGGGCAATGAACAATCCTTGCTTTGATGGTGAGATAAAAATAACGAAACTGCCCGCTTTATTGGGAGCTGTTTCATATAAATATAGTGCCCTTTGTCACTTCACGTCGATTGATAATTGAGAAGCACTTGTCGCATCGCGAATCCGATGCGTTGTAGAGATAAGACTACTTAAGAGTCTATGGCTTCTTACGAAGACTGATTTGAATAGAGATGAACAAATTTGTCGACAGTGATGATGGGCGTATACATAACACTTTGTTCTCTCTTTTAAGAAGTTCGGAAATATCCAAGAAGATATGCTGGAATATTACATTAGTTATATGTTTATTTTACAGTGAAATAGGAATTACAACTTTAAACAATCTTTGCTTTATCATAATGTGGAAATATACTTAAACGCCCCATTTATTATAACACTTTAATACCCCTAGAATTATGTATATGTTCACACACACATTATATATATATATATATATATATATATATATATATATATATATATATATATATATATATATATTATTATTACATATATATATATATATATATATATATATATATTATTATTACATATATATATATATATATATATATATATATATATATATATATATATTAGTACACATATTATATTCGTTTCCGTAGATGTTACTCCGTTGAAACCCTGGTGTTTATAAAAAGTGCTCAATAACAAGTGGAGCTATTCTTTAGTGTACATGTTTATTTATACAAACAATTATTGTAGTAGTTTTTTTAAATATATTTATCTATATGTATGTGTGTGTACATATGTATCTGCAAATGTGTGCGTTAATTATTTTATATAGAGATGAAGTATGTTCATATTGATATATATGTATGGTTATCTAAGTATATATTTGTGTGTATATATGATGAGATATATATGCATTAACACGTATGTGTGTAGATTAAGACTTTGACGGTTAAGTTGAAAGGTAAGGAGGACAACTAAGCGGCTAAGTAGGTAATAAAAATAGAGAGTAAGGAACAAGAGTAACACTTGAATGATAAAACTAATAAAATAATAAAAGAGATAGAGACGAATTGAAAATGTTAACGGGTAAAGAATGTAATTCGATACTGAGCTTGACCGGTGAAATTATAATCACGTCCCATCCACAAAAAAGAAATACTTCATAAGAAAGTTTTCCAAATTCATTTCACTCACTCGTTCTCTTTTGGTCCGAAAAGAGTACTGTGAAGTACTGTGAAAAGTACAACCGAAACATGTATACACATATGTACCAATAATGTGTGTATAAATAAACATTGATACTATATATATATATATATATATATATGTGTGTGTATGTATTTACTATTCATGAATATAGATTTATTTTATATAATATTATATCAATAATTATATATTCGATAACAATTGGTGTAATATTTGCTCTGGGCAGACGTCCGGCTTCCACCGAACGATGGAAGTTTCTAGAGAATATCTAATTTACATACGGTTCTCAGTCGCATATATATTCTTGTAAGAGAAGATGACACACACCGCCTAGTATTCCCAAATGATAATTCATCTGGTACAGGCGCAACACTACTTAACCTGTGATCTAACACGAACCGCTGTTAACGTGATTATTCCGTATAAAGTAACATATTACCGTACAAATCTCTCTCTATATATATATTCATATCAATATTTACTTAAACAGAGTAAGTAAAGCTTTGTTGCTTACGTGAATGAAGCTTAGTAGTCGTATAGAAATATGGCAAGTAAGCTATACTAAAGCATTCATGTTTCGTTCTTGAGGATAAATCATGATGCTAATTGCATGGATTTACATTTCAAAATTATTTTTATAGTTTATCCGTGAATACTCTTGTTTCAAATCAATAAAAATCGTTGGTTCTTGTACCCTTCACTATCTATTTATTTCCTTCGGTCAAAGAGCATCTGTTGTTTTCTTCGGATAGGAGCTTTGGCGTGTTTTACTTTTAACGTTGTCAAATAAACGACGGATGACCTTTATCTGACACGAGAAAAACTAAGATATTTTGTTTACCCATTTTTCATGTTTACTATCGCCATCTTGGATTTATTTGAGTTATAATTTAAGCACTATCGAGGCCTTTGATACTTATATTTATTTTGTGTATTTTAATTATTATTTAAGTGCGTTACCTTTTGTATTATCCAAAAGTAAACTTCATTCTGTATCTACAGTAAATTGGCACTTAGCTTCTACGATTTAATAATTTAATAATTATATGTTTAAAATGTAAAATTTCAGTTTCGCGCTCAAACATTATTTACATAGACCGTTTAAATGACTGCATGTCCTGGTGCATCTTTTTAATTCGACAATATGCGACCGTCCACTCTATTTACATTGTCAATAATGATTCGATAATGAGGTATTTTATTAACCTCCTCTTTACGAGGTTGGACACAAGGTTAGGTGTGGGATTTGATGTAAGTGTTTCTCTGGAACGAACTGGATTCGAACCCAGCACATCCAGATCCTCAGTCCGTGTCATCCTCTGTGTTTTTAGTTATTGAATGTGATTTTATGATTATAATATATTTTCGAATCTTTTTTTGATTTTCGGATTTACCTGTGTATATATTGTGACAAGATAGATTATGTCTTTCGTCAAACAGTTGTTTTTATTATAGACAATACACTTAATTTTGACAGTCACACTTTTATTCTTCATTATTAAACTTCTATTGTCTATTTGGGTAGTTACTATCTCTCTCAGTCATCACTATATCTCACGAAATTGTATTATTATTTACTCATTAAGCGTTCGCACACAGGTCACCATCAGAGATTACTCACTGATAATAATCGATGATGTTCCATGGTAACAAAAAGTCTCCTCAGATTTCCAGTACTCTCAACTTTTTTTGATAAACATTGGTTTTGCGTTATGACAACATCCGCTTACTATTGATTTTTCGCTGACAAAAGCCATTGGTCTTCACTGGGATTTGGACGACAATAAACCTCTTCAAGGTCCCAGTACTCTCTGCACTCTTCCAGTGGAGGTCTGGTTAGTGTTCTCCCTAATCGATCTTTTCTTTCCTCTTTGACCCATCGCAGCTATTTTGTGTGGTATAGGCCGAGCCTGATGCCTTCATTTTTTTTTGCGGGGGAAAGGGGCACAGTTTATAAGATTTCTTGCAGTTTTAGTTCCCTTGGGTTCATGTGGTGTTTCTTTCATCTTTTCTTTTAAGTTTTATTGCAGTTTTTATATGTCTGGGTTAGGGTAAGGGTTAGGGTTTGTACTTATGTCGGTTGGTTTCTTCATTCGAGTCAAAAAAAGAAATGTCAGCTAGTTTCATCATTGACGTCCGTTGCACAGTTTCAGCTTTCCCTTGATTCCAATTCATCCACGTCTTTTTTTCCAGTTTTTACAGACTGCTCCTAGTGCTCCTACAATTATTGGTATTATATTGATATTATTAATGTTCAATATTTCGTTCAGTTCTGTGGTAAGCTCTGTGTATTTGCTTCGCTTTTCTATCTCTTTGATCGTTACCCTGGTGTTTGCTGGGACGTAAAAATTTACAGTTTGGCAGTTTCTATCCTTCTTATAAACTAATATGACATCCAGTCTCCTTGCTTGGATGAGTGTATCTGTTTGAACTACCATATCCCACAGAACTATGTGGTTTTCGTGGGTTTATGATATTCATTTCCAATTACGTTCACCAGTCAATGTCTGCACTCTTGATCTGCATGTTCAAAATCGAGTGGTTTTGCATAGTTTCCAGTGTACTTCTTTCCACAGGCAGTCGTGTATGTTCTTGTATTCTTTTTGGTCTTTTTCGTTTGCTACATTGACTTATTATGTGGCTTACCGTTTCGTCTCTTTTTCCACAGAGTCTACATTTACTGTTTTCCGGGGTTTTATGTATTTTATCGTTGCTAAGCGGTGACTCGTTAGTGCATAAACAAATAGACTTTTCACCGCACGAACGTTTCAAGGAAACTTTAAAATTTGAGACTGAGAGATATCAGATGCTCTGATTGGTTGAGCCAGATCGAGTGTTCGTAGAAAATACAGGTTTGAAATAATTACGGTAATGCAGCTGTTGATGTCGTACTTCCACAGGTAACATAGCCAACATGGAAGATACATGTTAATATTAATGTAAGGCTCCTATGAGCTTACTGTACAACCAATGAGAACACCCTATAAAATTGGTGAGCAGGGTGAATACAGAGATATTGTGAATATTCGGCGTGTCTCTATTATTCTATTTACACGAGCTAAAATAAACGTTAAAAATGTTAAATTGGGGCATTTGATAATCTGAGTTCCTGTCTTCCATAAATGTAGTGCACGGACTAATGTAATTGTTCAAGTCTAAATCTTTCTTTTCGGTTTATAAAAAAGTACAAACGTGGTACAAATACGTGGAATAATGTGAGCAAATTTCGCAACAAAACAAACGAAATGTAAAATAATGTGTCTATTATTCTATAGTAAACTTGATTAAAATGATATGGACATTTTAGCAGCTTCGAAAAAGTAAATATATTGTTAGCCGAGATTTAAAAAGTAAAAAAGTGATACAGTGAGCTTATGTGTGGAAATGTCTATCAAAGACACTTGCTATGATTATGTACAATTTCGAATTCGTTCTCTGGTGAATAAAACGTATACTTTTGCTATACATCTAGTTAGGATTTTAATTCTGTTTTCGCGAAAATAAACGCTAAATGTTGTATCATCAAGCCTAACATTAAGGAATTATCAGAATATAATCAGGTTTGCAGTTATTATCTATAGCAATATGGTTATTTTAGAAAACATGGTGTAAGTTATGTACACCTTCCCACATAACTTTTTACATCGGGAATACATAAGAAAAATCTATTTCCTACTGCTATACAATAAGTAGTCAATGAAGATATTGGTTAAGCAACACATTGAAATACTGACGCGATACATGTGACAAGTTGAACCTGCACTTTGAGAAGAAAATAAAGCTTTAAATATATTTATTGTAGAAACTTGCTGTTTAAAGAAATGAAATGAAATAGTTAATCTCTTTTACACCTAAGGCAGTTAACGATGATTATTTCTATTCTTAAACATTAATTTTAAAATTACAAGTTTAGAATGCAAGTGTGTGCAACACGGCGCGATTTTGAGATGCTTTCTGATGTTGACGTGTGTGAACTAAAACTGTTTAAATATTAAAGATTCTTGTGAAGAATAGTCATCATCACTATGTCTTGTTTTGCTTAATGTAAGTCTATTTCATAAAGCTTTTCTGGAAACATGCGTAAACATCCTGCATTTCGAAGCTTTTTACTTTTGAAACCGTATTTAAATATGTTGTGGCTTTAAAAGACCGGGAAAAATAGCACAAACAACAAATAATGAACAAGAAACCTTATGAATTTAAATAATAAGTGTACAGATGGTGCTTCCCTACTAAGCTTCTATTCTCACTTTTAAAGATTTATCATATCGTTATGGTGTCAGGAAAAATCCATACCATAACAGAATAAGGCAAATAACCATTACGCTTTCCTTTTAGCCTTACTTGGCATAGAATGAATTTTTTTTGGGAGGGGGGGATGTATCGTTATTAAGTCAGTTATCTTTCGTTTTCATTTAGATATCTAAGTCCGGAATCCGGCTTTAGTATCGAAACCTTACACGTGTCAAATACGACATTTATTGTGTCTGCCTGTGAAGAATATTTGCCGACGACATCTGACTACCGTTTCCTTATCTGATTCAGGTATATTTTATAATCATGTATAACGTTTTCCCCGAATCGTGTATACACTGTACATGTTTCCCATAAGGAACTATTTTGTGAAACATGCGAGAGAACCATTTTACGCTGAATTTAAAACGCCCCTTCTATCACTTTATTTGATCTTTCAGGTTTCGGATGGGTTGGTAACCATCGATCAAACACTATCTTTACTTTTCTTGCAAACATTACCTCTGATGACGTCATGGAAAACGGGGCATTGTCATTAGGAGTCATTCTATATACTTACAAAAACTGATGTGCGGCTTATTCCGTTGAAGTACTTCTCACTTTCTTAAAGTCCATAGCTTCTTGCATGATACGGAGCGAGCGTGATATGCGCCACACAATACCCTCTAGATAATATGTTAGAAAAATTATCTGACGTGTATTACGTGCCATTGCTTGACACAATGCAGTAAAAGACACACAACTTAGCGAATAATTCATTTACAAAACTAATTGTTACATCAGTCGTTGTTTTTATACCCCTCAAGGTATTCGGCCATTTTGAGTAACTGTCTACCACAATCATGTTGTAATAATCATCCAGTGGGCCAGCGAAGTCAATATGGGTCAAATACAACAGTCGTTCAGTTTGGGGCCAGAGATTGAATTTTATTGGAAGTGTCTTTGCGCCAAAGCACAATCTTTACATACTCTTACTGTATTCTCAATGTTCCTGTCTATATTCGTCCAATACACGTATCTTTTCATGTAACTTTTCATTCTTTATATTGCGGAGTATTCGACATAGAATTCGTTTATTATCTTGTGTAATATTGTAGATATTACAACTCGACTCCCATACATAACTAATTTTTTACAGAGTAAATTAACCTTTGATAGTTGTCGTTTTTTTGGTTTTATTTTTTTTTTACGTTTTGTATAAAGTTTTCATTTAACGTATTTTCTCATATTACTTAAAGTGTTGCAGGAAACTCGCTAATAGTGTTACATAGTGTATGTTTCACATCTACCACAGTTTGCAGTGAGTCAATCACTTTGTCTTCAGTGGATTTCGACATTCTTTCAGATATTTGTAGATGGTAAAAAATCCCATTTTTAAATGTTAATTAACGAGAATTGTTCCCCGTCTATGCAGTCTGTTTGTAGTATGCGTTGGCAGTCATTTTTTGACCCATTGATCGTGAGTAGATGTTTATGAAAAGTGAAATATCTTGATGAATCAATCTATAAACTTACTGACTGCAGAAATAACTGCCAGTCTTTCTTAATCGATTTGTAAGTAGTTTTTCTCTGTAGCTAGTAACGTTCGACAAGTGTGAGCGATTGTCTTCAGTGATCCATCTTCCATTTTGTGTAATATGCAATCACTAATGCCGTATGACCTGCCATCAGAAGCTTTCAAGATCTGGATTATAGTGCGTCACGAAATAATTTTGATGTAAGAACATTGTTAGTTTCAATAACTCATTTAGAGGAGCGCGCAAACTGTGCATGTTTAGCAAAATAATGTTGTATTAATTTGCCTGATCAAGAAAACATTCGAGTGAAAACACGTTTTGAGGCACCGGTTAGTTTTTCAAAGTTTAAATCTGCAGTTTTGTATTCTCTCAAAGACTGAGTGTACGTGTAATTTACATGGCTTGATGCTTTTACAGTTTATTAAGATGGTGGTCGTCAAAGTTATTAAGAAAATTCCAGCACACGTTAACAATGATTTTAGCTTTTTTATTGTTTTTCTCAAGTATAGAGGATATATCGCTTCCAACGAGCAATAGATTTATTCCTCACGCACAACTTGTTGTATTCTATGTAATACCTTCATGCGTAGCTCTAACTAGACTTCTAATGGAATATTCCACTCTCTCATTGCGGAGAATTTCCCTATATTTTCATGCACACGCATATATATATATATTTATATATATATATATATATATATATATATATATATATATATATATATATATATATATATATACATACATATATATATATACATATATATACATATATATATATATATATATATAGTATATATATATACATATATATAGAGAGATATGTGTATATATGTTTATACATATATATGTATATATATATAGAGATATACAAACACACACACACACACATATATATATATATATATATATATATATATATATATATATATATATATATATATATATATATATATATATTAGACGATAACCTGTCTCACAACGGGTTAACTTAATTATTTGGACAGGACAGTTTGCAACACTTTTATGTCCTCTTTCGAAGATTAAAATACAAATATAATTATATTAAACAACATGTCTAGAACCTTTATTCGAATTCGGATCCAAATGAATTTTTGTTATTTTTTATTAATGCTTTATTACATTAAAGGTCATCACTTATCAAGGCCCAAAAACCACTCGAGGATAAGGGTTAAAGAGTTTGACTCAAGGATAGGGATTAATGAGTTTGACTAGTTGATGGTGAGACAACATCGCGTTTACCAGAACGATGGTTGTAGCAGAGCAGACATTGAATATTTACGGGGACTGTTTAACAAGAACATTGAATTTGAAGACGACCATATCGTAGACAGCAGGGAAGCGGGCTCGCGGCACAATGTTCCACGGATGGGCAGTACTGCCCATGGAAGTTTCGTTTCGTCTTGGGCACGTTAAGGGAGAAAGGGAAATCATTGACAGTGGTTGTAGCTAGGCGGGTTATTATTGTAAATGTTTTATAAGAGCGACTATAGATTTGAGCTCAGTTGAGAACCTACCATGAGAATAACGGTAGAGCAAATAAAGACTAGCAACCTCTTTTCTTGTTAGAGAGTGACTGCAGGGAAGAGAAGAGGACATCACCACTAGATTTCGAAGTCGGTTTTGGACTCTGTCAATGCAAGAAGAGTTCTCTGAGCGGCACCTCCTTATATGTGTCCGCAGTACTTCATCTTAGGACGTACTTGACGCGTGTACGGGTAGACGACGGTGTCGGGCGTGAGATATCTTCTGGGTCAGTAGAATGATCCAACCATTAATGCAGCGACCTTAGGTACAGATTTGATTTAAGTCTTCCATTTCAAGTCTGAAGAGAAGATCAGTCGAAAGAGCTTATGAAAGCAGTCAGCTTCCTCAAGGAGAGAGCCGTGAATTTAAACTGGGACAATATTGGGATCGGAGCGTTGGTAGTGAAAAGAGAGGATCCTATTCTTTGACACATTAAAAGTAACCAGCCACCTTTTTCCCCATTGCACCACATGCTCCAAGTCGGAAGCGAGAGAGAGAGAAAGAGAGAGAGAGAATCAGAAAGAACCTGATTATTAATGCTCTTTGAGGTGTTTCCATAGATGGTTGCGATCAGCATAAATATCGACGGATGGTCTGAGAATGTGGTTTGGGAGATAATTTATTTAAGAGCAGGAAGAGAGTTTAGCCCAGAATAAAACCCTGAGGCATGCCGGCGTTGATACTGTGTGCCTCAGACTTCTGTCCATAAACGACTACTTTTATGAATATATCAGAACAGAGTTGATGATTGAGAATACATTTCCAGATATTCCATAGTTAGCAAGCTTGTGGAGTAAACCTTTATGTAAAACCGTGTCAAAAGCCTTTGATATGTCAAGAGCTGTTGCTATTCTGGAAAATGTAAACCCTGTAAAACTTAATATTAGTTGGTATTACACAGAAAGTGAAATTTATGGAATCTTCGGTTATTTGTGTCTAATGACTATGGATAAAATTTAATACAAATCTGATATATTTGAATTTTTAAATAGAAGTTTGTTCCAATATAATGTTCCCTAAATAATAAAATACTCCAATGAAACTAAAGTTTGAGGAATATTTAATAATTGATGTCTAATACTTACTGTTAAAATTTCACAAAAATCGAAGGTATCGGAATTTTCACGAAGAGCTGCGACCCGCTTTTTCTTTTTTTGCTTAAAACGTAATTAAAAAAAATATAGTCTTAAATTTAGAATCCTTACGCCTCCGAGCTTGGTTCTAAAATGCATAATTATCGACTAATAAACTTTGGAATAGATTATATACAATTTAATATAAGATGATATAAGAAATCAGAATGCATGATATTTGGTTCTGTCTAAAAACCGGAATTTCTCCGAACTATGTGGCTTGTTTTAAGTTGACATTTTCCAGCGTTTTATTAAAAGAGAGGTCACGCAAAAATTTTCTTATTTCCTTTGTATAAAAAATATCTTTATCTCTATCGATTCCGGTAAATTTTTTATATTAATTATTTAAACGTCATATTTAGCTAAAAATAGAATGTCAACAGAGTGGTTACTTTATCGTACATAAGTGGGAGGATTAATTTTGGATAAAAAAGAATTTTTCATGAATCTAGAATTAATTTTGGAGGGTTATGAGAATTTTTCAAAAAATATTTTGTTCATAAATCTAGAATTAATTTTGGAGGGTTATCAGAATTTTTCAAAAAAGATTTTTGGAACGGAATTTTTGAATTCTTTTTAAAGATATTCATGATTTTTTGTATAGTGTTTATAATTTTCGACATATTTTAGAGTTTTACAGCATATGTCACATGTCCTAACATAAGCACAGACTCAATAAGTATAGTAAATTGAAATAAACATTTTGTTTATTGCAACCCACATATAACATCCCTTGGAATCATTCACCCCGGAAAAAATGATTTAAAAACGATTAAATTTGAAATATATATTTTAACCTATTCTAAGATAATAAGAAGTGGGAGGGAAAGATCATTCAAAGCAGAACAAAAGGAAAAGGACAATGTTCAACAACTCGGTCGGGTTTTTTTTGTATAGAAGAGTAATTATTAATAAAATAAAAGAATTGATTTTACATTGGATTAATATCTACCGTACTCGTAAAAGTTGTGTTTTATCTAAGTTATTCCGTTAGTTCTCTGTGTGTGCGAATTCTTTTCACAAGTCAACAGGCGAAAGCGTTGGCGGGGATTTCGTCCGGATTTCTTCAACACACGCCATTATCGGCGCGCGCCGGGGTCCGTCCTACTCCATCTCAATCCAACTCTGCCGTGCGTGGAAAACGCACATTCTTTTATTGAAGATGTCTATCGTCGTACACTTCCTTCTCCGTTATCTTTCTTCCTGCGTGTCTTCCTCTTTCAAGGAGGATGGGACTGGCGCTTACCCCCCCCCCCCCGTTTACCAAAATTAATAGAATTTTCATTTTATCCCATTGTTATCACCAAAACAAACGTTTTCTCATTATGTCACACAGTTGGAGATGATCTGTGACCGGGCTCATAATTATCGATGACAGGCCCAATTAAATCCCGGTCAAGTCAAAACAGCCTTCACAGAATCGTGATTCCAAAACACCCAAACAATAATATCGCTTTATTTATATTTTGGAATTAAATTTGCGATATGGAATTCTTTAATATTTACTTCCCATTTGGGCAACTTTCTCCTTTCAGGAATTCTAACTACCTCACACGACTACCTCACACGACTCTACGAGACTAACTGGCGCCTCATTTCTGTCGTTTGAATAGGTTCGTTTCTACGTCAAATATATACTAGTTTTATATCTCCACTTCGTCTCGAGGCAGGGTCCCCAGTCGGCATAGTATAACCACCAAGATGCATACTGGCGCGTCACCAGGGTACCCGATCCCCATAGGGCCCGGACACTTTTCACAATACACCATCCACTATGACTATGCAACCCCTACAGCTTAATATGTAGAAAGGAGAGCTGTTAAACCTGGCAGTAATATGCGACAAAACGGAAATTATGCTGGCTTGAACAAAGCTGAAAGGGAAAAGATTAAGAAATACCAAGGTCTAATGTAAGACATGAAAAGAAACTTAAATCTCATAGAGATCTACGTCATCCCAGTAATTATAGGAGCAACCGGACTAATGAAAAATAATTTCAAAACCTACATGGCGAATATACTCGGTGAACTAAGTGCAAGAGAGATAAAAACAATTGCACTTTTAGGAACGGTTAAAATATTTAAACGGTCTCTCGCTGTAAGTATCTGAAATTGATGGGTGAATATTCAGCCGAAACAAAACGATAAGAACATTTTTAAAAAGATAAGAATGTTGATACCCAGAAGATATTTCATACCGATTTAACATTTTGGGACGATAAAGTAACCAATCACTCGACGTAACTACATTAGAAAACCCTAAAACCAGCTAAATCCAATCCATTCACTGTAGAGTTCTCCGGATGCTGAAGAGATTTCTACTCCAATAGCTTCTTTCCTCATGTTGCCGGCCACTGGAACTCCCCCTACTCCCTGTTTTCCCAACTGTACCGACTTGCATACATTTAAAACTAATGAAAACAGATATCTCGTTGCACAGCCCCCAACTTAGGATGCCACGCAATAATACCACTTTAATTTAGGGATGAACTATGTTAAAAAAAAAATATGGACATCTAATAATATTTCAAACTGGATATAATATGTGATTAGATACATAAAACCTTGTTTTTAACTAAATAACAAGTTTAAATAATTCATATAAAACAATTAGCTGGAGTTGATATAGATGAATATATATTTTCTTATACAGTGTAAATAAACACATTTTAAGATTAGCTCCTTTGAAACAAAACGCGGATATTGATTTCAATTAAAACAGGCCATTCATTCCGGCTTAAAATTCCGTTTTGTAGACAGACACAAATATAAATTCGGATTTCTTTGATTTTTATAGGAATTCATACACTAATGGTTTACTGGAAAAATATGAGAAAACACAATTAGCGGCAGTAAATAAAAACTAAAGCAACATTTTTTTTTTGAAATAAACTCCCATAGTTCTTTGTACATATTTTATCTAGAAGGAGGAACATTATTTTCTTTTTTTTTATTCCTCCATATGCAATTTTCCTTTCTCTAATAATTATTTTCCAGACCCCTTTTTTAAGTCTTTTGCAAAATTACCCTAGTTATCACCGAAAGGAAGAATACATATATAAATGAAAACGGCCAATTTCCCCCAGATTGACCTATTAATTTCCTTACAGATTAAAGGCATTTTAAAAAGGATATATTTGTGATACGATTGACTACCTTGTATATACGGAACCCTCGAAAAAAATGTAAAGTTAGGAAACAATTAACAACACAAAATGATGAGGAAGCAATGTAAATGAACGACAATAAAAAAGGCCGGCGAATCCATTGAACTCCCCAGACAGAATAGCACCCTGAGAATGAGTTGTTAGCTTCTGAGTAGTCGGATAACGATACGCTGAGAAAATAGCTGATGTAGTCAGGTTTGGTGATCAGCTGAGTGTAACTGAGCAAAAGACTAGACATTAAGAATTTTCAGTCGAAAGTAAACATATTTAGGAGAAGAGCAGATTAGACAGGTCAGAATTGTTCGAGTGAGATACGATCGGGGAGATCACCCAGCGAGTCTAACAGTAAACGATGGAAGAATAATCTTGGTATCGGACTAATAAGATTGTCACTGGGGCCGAAACAACCGGGCAACGGTAAACAGACAGCATTGGGTGTCCCTAGACACGCCGATATACCACACACACACACACACACACACACACACACACACACACACACACACACACACACACACACACACACACACACATACACACACACACACCGATCGCAACTAAGTTATACCTAAAAAGTGCCTTGTGTTGTGTTTACCGTACCTGGACCACTTAGATTATCCTCGCCCCACATAAATCAAAACCTTTTACAAGCCCGAAACTTCAGTCGCAAGAGTTAAATTCTCATGCAGTTTTTACCATAGTAGTGTGTTTGTTAATGCTTAGTATTAGATTAGGAGTTTTAAAGGTTACTTACTTGTATAGACATGCACTAGAATGGGTAATCCATACCTAGACAATTGATAGTTAATATTGTTTCGTAAAGCTTCACAAAGAGATGTAAGTGATGACATTTCTGAGATTGTCGTTATCATCCATCTTTTTTGGCATCCAAAAGTAAACACGTTCTATCTTTAGATTTTAACTTCAAATTTTGTCAACTTGTTAATAAAGTGACAGAGAAATTTATCTTCAATTTAATCCACTGTAGTGGTGAGAAAACAGACACATACAATATATATCTCAACTAATGTCTTAGACCTTTAAGCACCCATCTCACTATTGTTATACGATGGGGCATGGTTCAAAATAAGCTACATTTGAAGATATAACCTTTTAGATCTCAAGTGACGAGTTATATTTTAGCATATTCTGCTTATAACAATATGGCATTTAAAAATAGTTATGTTTTAAGCCTGAGTAGTTTAGTTCATAGAAAAATACTTTTAGTCATAATAGACATATATATATATATATATATATATATATATATATATATATATATATATAATATATATATATATATATATATATTATATATATATATATATAATATATATATATATATATTATATATATATATATAATATATATATATATATATTATATATATATATATATATATAATATATATATATATATATATAATATATATATAATATATATATATATATATATATATATATATAATGCCCATTTTACATTATTAGCCTAGGCCTTACAACTCAACATCCCTCTCTAGGTGGTAGATTAAAAGTCAGCTAAGCCATGTTTATCAAATTTAACTTGCCAACCGTAAAACGCGTTTTTTTTCTTTCCTGTGTTGTGTAGCCGTTTTTACACCAATTAAAATCATTTCTCCTACATTTTTGTATCCCTATTCTTTCACTTTAACTAATTTACCTTCTTCTTTACGCACCCCATCACACTTACCTTACTCTAACCCTAACCCCTAACCCTCACCCTTACCCTTACTCTTAATATGTATGTCTAGTTTTACCCGCGTAAATATACAGTGTCACACAGCACATGACCGGAAGCAAATGGCGCCTCCCCCCTAGCGAGAGAGATAGTGAGTTGTATTTTTAGCGGAAATAAGCCATGCGAGACTCACCTACAGTTTTTTTTTACAGTTTTTCTTTCATCCTATCTAAGTGCCGCTATAATCAAAATAATTCGGAGCTAACACAAGAATATATATAATGAATTATCAGATAGATTTCCATGACTTATCTGTGAAATGAAATATTTACATGAAAAAGGAAGATGTATTTCATATAACTTCGCTGTAATACGTTTTGTAGGCACAAGGTTACTTCGGTATCATGTCTAAGCGGCGCTTTTGCAGAAAGAATAAATAATTCAAGGGAGATAACCTAGTTTTTACTAAGGGAATTACTATTTATTGAAAAGAGAATTTGGGACGCTGAAAACGTACCCAGCTTAATAGACAGTGTCGAGTTTGTTTATATCTTTATGACATTAATAAAAATGTATTTAACATCTGTTTAATAATAAATGCTAGACATGTTTATTAACGTACATTTATTTATTACATTTATTAAACATGTTCGTAATTTGCATATTTAATTAATAAAATGATAATGAAACGATTGTTTTAATAAACAATATGCACGGTAATTTTTCATAAAACAACGCGACGACATGCAGAGACATTAAAAAATGTTATTTAAAAAATACTACGACGTACATTTTTAAATATCAGACATTTTTTCTACATCGTTTAAAGTTTATAACATTTTAATAAAAAATGATAAGAAATGATAAATAACGAAATAAGTCCATTTATTAGTGCAGGATTATTATTCTAATCTTAGTTGAGATATTCACAAAAATAAAAAAAAGTTATTTATATTTAAAAATGAAAATTACAAACCGATTGCAACGTTTCGGCCGTTGTAACCTTCGTAGAAGGTCGAGGATTACAACGGCCGAAACGTTAGATCCCCCCAAATAAAGCACATTGCCACTGACACGTAAAGGGGTATTGATAATTAGGGGCGGCGAAGCGTTTGTTAACATTACATTTAAATTTCTGCATCTTGGTACAGTCTGTGAGACGGTGAGCATAGAGGGAATTCCAAAGACGAGCAGTACAAAGAAGAACATAATTAGAGTAGAAAGTCTTCTGGTATCTAGGGAGCTCTACAGTGAAAGGGTGGGATTTTGCTGATTGTCGGGTCGGTCGGGGGTATTTACGTCAAGGGGGCACCAGTGCAGCAAGTTCGCCGGAACACATTCCATGGAAGTAGTTGTAAAACAAGCACAAGGATGCAACATTGTGGCTAGTAGTTCGTGCACCCGTCAGATATGACAACAATACGCCATGCATGGGCGACGTGGCTTTATACAAATATAGGATGCTGTCAGGTGTGATAAGTTTTTTGGCACGGTAGAGAGACCCCTCTTCTTTTGCAACACCCTCGGTAATGTCTTCTATGTATATTTTTTGTCAGTTCATGTTACATGTGAATGTTATGGCGAGCAGTTTGAATGATTGACTCTCAGGTAAGGTGCTATTAGCCATGCAAATCGGTGATTTAAAAGGTTTCTTATAGTTGTTAAAAGTAAAGGAGCTTTGCCTTAGTAGAATTAAATGGCACCATCAATTTATGTTCCCATTCTACTAAAGACTGGAATTTTTTTCTAAGGATTAACCCATTATCTTCCATATGTGTGTGTCCGGGTTGCCCGCATGTCAAGAATAGAGTGTGGTGTTGTCAGCAAATATACCTATCTCAAACACAATTGCATAATGGGGGTCATTTATAGAAACCGGGAATAATAATGGCCCAAAGATCGATCGCGCATTAAGTCATGTTGTTTAGAAGTACGGCCATCGGAAGCAGCCCGATTTTTTCTTTTGACTACGAAGAATTTGAATATATTTAATATTCTTCCAATAATACCGTACATATTCATTTTCCGTACTAAACCATCATGCCAGACCGCCCTAGCTTCACCAGCTTTGTTCAATGTATGGTACATACGTTCAGATGTAACCAGTGGGACATCCACAGTAGAAGAGACTTAACTAAATCAAAGCTGTTTGTCAAAAAGAAGTTTAGCATTAACGAACTAGCGGACTATCGCTAGATTGATTAACGATTCAAAGATTTAAGCGAAGGGCGAGGGGAGACTGATGGGGTATGATTTATTAAGGGGGTCAGTTCTTTCACTAGAGTTCTTGAACACGTGTACCACAGTAGCAATTCTCCAGCTATCAGGTGAGCAAGATTCTGCAAGGCATTTGTTGTCGAGTTTGAAGAGGACATGGATCAGCTCAGTAGAACAATGGTTTATTACTATAGTAGGTATACAATCAGGCCACTATGCTTTGAGGGTATCAAGATTTTTCATGATATCCAGGACAGCGGAAGGGGTGATGATCAGATCATAAATATTTCTTCCTTACGTAGAAAGCACTTTTGGAAGGAGTTGTTTGTGGAGTCTCAGGTGGAGTTTAGTGTAAACCTCCGGACAAGCAGTTCAGCTTTATCAATTGCCGTGCTAAAGAATCCATGGTGACTGGATAGCTGGGGAATTGTTGATTGCTCATTATTCACCACCCTATAATAGATTTTCCACAAATGGTGAGTTTCTTATTTCTGCGACTCAATGCGTTTTCTGGTCATCTACTTTAAGACTTCTCTTGGCTGCAGCTATTACACACTCACTTGGGAGGAGGGGTGTCAGATGGAGCAATGAAATTTATGTATTTAAATTTTTGCTTGTGCCTGCAATTTGAGATAAGTTCATTTTCAGAGTTAATATTTTTGCTTTTAGCTGCTGTAACTGTTTCTAATGTACATAGTTGGCAGAAAGCGGATAGTGGAGCGCAGGATTTAGACCTTTTTAATATTGCCCAATGTAGGGAGTAGGGAGTGTTTTTATTGTTAAGGCTTTTTATTAGATTGGATAGAGAGTTGCTAGTGGCATTGTTATTATTGTGTTTGAAAGAGTAGATATGGGTTGAGATTCGAGTCTTGATGGGGAAGGCACTTGCACCAATGTAAGTGTGTACTTTGTATGGGGGTGTCATTATAGTATTTGCGTAATTCATAGTATCGGGAATGTTTTGGGTTTGTATGTTCAAGTTCTGGGCCAAAGTTAAGTTGGAATTGTTAGGTGGAGAAAATGAGATAATTTGAGGGGTGAGATCAAGGTTACTGTTAGTTAGCGGGGGTTGTTGGTTTGTGTAAGAAGTGTTATTTAGGGTGTCGTTTGGTACAGGGAGTTGGGGATGTGGAGAGCTATAGGATGAGAGGAGAATTTGTATGTTGGTGTCTATTTGCATATTTTGATTTTAAACTTTCTGAATTATATATAAGATCGTTTAACTCCGTTTTAATTACGGGACCCCCTTTCAGAAATATTTACTCACTGACCTTAATTCACTTCTGTTTTTAGCTCATGATAGCACCACCCTAACTCGCACCGGTTTTATTGCTTACTAGCAATAAGCAGTAACTTAACAATCCCGTCTCCTCTTCTATTCCCAGCACCAGCCATAATTCATTTAACTAACCCTATCACCCACATTCTTTATCTTTTATATTTATCCCTTCCCTTACTTTCTCATTTGCCCTCGTCTTCAACCTAAACTGTCGCTTTTCTTAGGCTCGATCGAAGTCACTACTTAAATTCCCGACTGCCTGCGTTTAATATACTCAGGTCAATTTCAACTTCTGATAAACTACTCTCATTCTCGGTCAACGGAAGTATTTAAAAAGTGCCCGAATTCTCAAATTCTCAATTTACCTCCGACTAAGTGCGTTCAACCTATGATTGAACTAAACATCTTTCTATTGGATTTACTTCATTTTTGAACTTTTTCAACGCTGCCTTCACGAACACCCTTCTTTTCCATTTTTAAATCTCTCTATTTTTTTTACACGCCCACTCTCACTCTAACTCTCCATTACTTAATATGTTTTCAAATTTTTAATTTTGGCTTTTCCACTGCCAACTTATCCATCTATGTAATTACTCTGATGATAAGATTTTAATCTTTGAAAAGCCTTGGCTTAAAGAAAAATAATAAACATGTTTTACCGAGTACACCTTCATTGAACAATCGAAGTTGAAATAGATTTGTTATTCGTATATGTTTATCTTTCTTCTTTCATTTATCTTTATAATTGCTCTATCTCGTATATTGAGCGTACGCCATTTCACTATAAGTTCTATCTACTAAAAGTATACTTTTAGTTTAATATTTTATATATATATATATATATATCTGAATATATATATTCATATATATATATATATATATATATATATATATATATATAGAGAGAGAGAGAGAGAGAGAGAGATAATTAGCTATCCACAGAGAGCTTGCTTATCTATATCACATCTCTTTAGTGCGGCTTGACTAGCATCCGCCCGAATTCAGAGTTTAACCTATGACTATCTGGTCGATAGTCGGCGATTCCACCATTGGACTACCGGACTAGTTATATTCTTATGCGTTTATATAAACATTGTCAGCTATTAGACATTGCTATATTTGTTTATTTACAAAGAGTCTAGTAACTAGATATCACTAACAACGGTGCTCAACCGGATCAAGTGATGTTATATACTTATTCACAGACTGTATTGCTGTATCACAGCTCTTCAGTGTGGCTAGACGAGCATATATATCATATATAGTATATCAATCCCTCCATCCATATCCGATAACATCAAGGAGGGGGGTCATACAAATAATCTATCTGTGATAACATTTCAGTAGGCATGATAGAACGTGGCAAAGCTTATTTTCTTTCCTGCCACATACAGCACCTGGTATTCACAAATAGGAACTCATCTTGTACTGGCAAGACTCAATTTCGCTTAACTTCGGTGATGTATTTATATATATATATATATATATATATATATATATATATATATATATATATATATATATAGTTGTTAGAAACTGAGATCTCATCAGGCAGAGTTAAATCAGATCCTTTCTATATATATATATATATATATATATATATATATATATATATATATATATATAACAGGGATTTGCTGTTCAATTAATTTTCTTATAACACAATGTATCCTTGAATATTTTAACATTGCCTTGATACTTTATTGTCTGAGGCTTGACAAGTATTCTCAGTTATTCTGCACTATTCTCTATTTTTTCTAAAACGTGATATTAAGTTAGGATCTTTTATTAATCTTTTATTCGCAGAATCAATACCCCCCCATTCGAAACCATTAACGATTCAATGGCAAACATTGTCAGCCTTCATGTTTATACAAATTCCAGTTTCTCGCTTTATGTCGAAGTAGCGTAATTATAAATTTGGAACCAATTAGAAGAAACCATTCGAGCAGCTGCGGCGAATTGGTGCTCATCTTGGCTGAGGTAAGGGTTAGCTGGTCAAATGCGAATTGATTGCATCGAGGCAGGTTTAACTGCTTCGGTATCAAGTGACAAACTCATCTGCAACTGCGACCAGCAATTGCGCAATCATTCACAGAGGGAACGAACACCTGCGAAACTGTTAGCCCCATGGGTAGTATTGTTCCTGCTGTTCTAATTACTAGTATCAAATTATAAGAATTGCAGTTAACGAATGGGTGTATCATCTCTGTGACATATGCCAGCACAAGCAAAAGGATATTACTATAGATAAATCTGTAAAAAACAGAATTTACACGAATGAAATCATGGTGCTATATATTCAGTAAGTCAGTAACAAAAAAAAACTGCTATACCACAGATTTATAAAAAAAATCACATGTCGTTTTATTTATACTCAAGTTATACTGTATATATAATTAACGACTTCTTAGTCAGATGTTTTCAAATTAAGACAATGCACATAAGGGGAGTATGAGAGAAACGTAATCGGCTGCGTAAACCGGATGTGAATATTGCTTTTCAGAAGTAGTCCGCCTTATTATACATAGAATTTATACACACGCTTAGCGTGATTCAGAATGTTCTCTACTGATGTGGTAATTATGATAAAACCAGCAGTTTTCTCCTCGAGTAAGCAACAGAAAATATGTTGCTTCTACTGTAATGTTATAACGTCCAACGAAATTCGAGTTAACTTTAATAGAAAATATTTAAATACAAGGGCAAAAGCAGAGAAAGAAGAGATATCTGAAATTCAAAAAGATTTCTTTAAGTAAAACTAGAGAAATATCTCTAACAGTTGGTACAACGATGATATTCACCAATACAAACAATTTTACAAGAAAATAATGTCTAGAGTACATTCATCATATTCAGGTTAACGTTTAAATGCTGGCATGCGTGTTCAAGAAATTAAATGCTGGCATGCGTGCTTAAGAAATTGATTTGCAAACAAAACTATATCAACCCAATGCGTTATTATCCCTCTTTCTCAAAAATCAATTGTATCACTTCTTACCATGCTTTCATCGGCTTTCCACTCTGAACGTGACCTGATACGTTACCTATTCTATATCTACTTACTCAAGAACTTTCATCTAATTTTCTACGTAGCCATATTATCGAAGTCTCTTGTTCTGCACACATCTCCCTTGGCTGTTCATATTTAATCTTCCTCATCAGAACTGTCTTTGCGGCTCACATAACACACGCATCATATCATTCGTATATCATTTTTATTCATGCAAAGCATGTCCTCAACCTTCACTTGCAAGAAATTACTACCATGCATCATCACACTGCGTGCAAATGCCCGATAACTTTTCCCTTTTGTCGACAGTGGTAACGCTCTGTTGGTTAGTAAAAGTAGAAGTTTGTTGAACTCAGTCAATCCACGTTTAACTTTTTGCAATCACACTAGAATCTGCTCCACCTTACACTCCAATGTAATAAAAACTTCTCGACAACTGCAATAGCTACGCCATGCAGATATACTTTGTCTACATCCGATTTCTCGTCCATCTCCATCGTCTTACAATTATTGCACACACCTGGTTATCCTCTCTCAACCTACCAGTAATTGCATTGCACTTCCTATACAAACAAATGTGAAAGTCTATGTTCTTTACCTTATGCCCCGTAGCAACTTCGAGCAGGAATTTTCTTTTTCACACGTAGCGTAAATACTAGTAGGAAAGAGAAATAATTCATAAACAGTTTTCATACATAAAGGTTTTTTCTTGAAGTGTAATCTGACAGATTTATATAAGTCAACCTAGGTGTAAAGTTGGTAGCAAGATGTTTGTTCACATTGCATTTAAATGTCTGCATGTTGTTAAGGTTGGGGAAACAATGGGCAGAGAGGAAATTTCAAAGGTAAGAGATTCGAGGAAGGAAGCTGCTAGAGTAGGAAACTTTCCGATATGTAAAGATCTCTACAGTGAAGGGGTCAAATATTGCTACTATTCGTGGGATCGGGTGTATTTAAGTTTCGGTAGTACAGGTGCAGTAAGTCTATCGAAATATATTCCGTTTTCGTACTTGTTAAACAATCACAGTTATGTAATATAGTGGAAATGCGACATTGGCTGGATATTGTCAGACTATGCGGGATTTATTAGGTCAGAAATTTTTTGCAGCTGGTGCAAGAGGGATGCGAATAAATAGTCAATGCACACACGAATGGTGGCTTTACAGAGGTATAGGATACTGGAAAGTTAAAGATCTGTTAATTTAAACAAAGTGAGGTAACATGTTGTATTTTCAACGGAGACTCATTCTACACTTGCATTTTTGGGTTTATATTTCCCACTCAACAAATCCCTCTTTTAACAGGAATAAATCATAAATCAATTGAGACGTTGACATTATACAGTATTCCTGATAAAGGTACAGTTTCAAGCGGTTCAGTTGAACCATGACAATCTGTTTTCTTATACTTAATTGATCCGAACATTAAAATCCCTCGTGAATGGAGTTTCCTAGTAGCAGTCAATATCGAGCTATATCATATTTTCCGTAAAAAACAACAACATATTTACACCTTTCAAAAAATAAGATTAAACTACACTAACATAATCGTTAGACAGATTAAGGCAGAACACTTTTATCTAATGGTAGAAGAACGCAGCTTGTTAGTTAGCACTAGAACCTTTCAAAGAATTCTAGTTAAAAATAAACAGCGATTCTTTTGAGAACGAAGAAAAACGATATTCTCTGAGCAAGGTAAACAGGACATAATGAAATAACAAGATAACAAGTATTAGTTCTATTGTTTGTTTGATTCTATCTCAGATTATCAAATAGTCACTTTGTGTTAAATCTGACCTTCTGTGCCCTGCATGTGTCTCTGTCGAACACCCTCCGACCCGGGCCTCCTGTCTCCTTTGCTTACGGCACATTACGACAGAACGACTGATCGATTTTTCCATTAGCCACTAAGTGTTAATTGTCTTTTAATCTTCGTCAGAATTTCAAACCAATAACTATATTCTTTTCTTTGCTTATTGTATCGCGTTATTGACGTCACCGATACAGTTATGTTTCGATTTCCAATCTCTCTCTAATATATTATTTTCTTTTTCCTTTTTTTTTGTATTATTATTTCTGTTAACTAGGAGTTATCACACACGTCATCGTCAGTGATTGCCCATCGACAACAACAAGTGGTGTTTTCTGGAGTCAAAGAGACAACAAGCCTCTCAAACGTTTCAGTACTCTTCACCACTTTTGATAACCACCACAAATTACCTTGTCGTATCGTAACAGCCGCCTACCATTGATTACTCGCTGGCAACGACCATTGGTTACCCCTGGGATTTGGGTGGCAATAAACATCCTCAAGGTTCCAGCACTCTCCTCGCTCATCCAGTGGGGGTTTGGTAAGTGCTGTTCTCTCATTGGTCTTCTCATCCTCTTTGACCCTCTTCGACTATTTTATGTGGTGTCATGCGAGGTCGGTGCTATCATTTTTTTTTGGGGGGGGGCAGCTTATAATATATCTTGCAGTTTCTATATCTTGGTGCGTGCAGGGCTGCTTTTTCTGTGGTTTTGCTTTCTTCCTATTGTAACTTTCATGTGACTATTTACAATTCACGGCTTATGTGGATTGGTTTCCGCATTCGGGGATTTTCCTTAAGATTGCAGCTGTTTTGCTCATTGCTGTCCGTTGTATGGGCTCAATGACCCCTTTTGATTCCAATTTCCCCAGTCTTTTATCCAATTTTCTTAACTGTTCCTCGTGCATCTACAATTATTGGTATCATATTGCCCGTCTTCATGCTCCATTTTCCTTTCAGTTCTCTGGCAAGTTCCATGTATCTGCTTCGTTTTTCTGTCTCCTTGAGCTTAACTCTGTGGTCTGCTAGAATGGCGAAGTCTATGATTTGGAAAGGATGCTACATTGCATGGACGGATGGTGGCTTTGTAGAGATACAGGTCTGAGGAGTTTACTAGCACGGTAAGGGGAGCCCACTTTCTTTGCAGCAGCCTTGGCAATGTCTTCAATATTTTTGTTCCAATTCATATATCATGTGAAAGTTAGGCTGAGTAGCTTAGAATGTTGTACTCTCGGGTAGGGTGTTATTTGCCATGGCAATCGGTGGTTGAAGGGGTTTCTTGTAGTTATTGTAGGAAAATAGCTTTGTATTTGCGGCATTAAAAATTACCAACCATTTATGACCCTAGTCGACTACAGCCTGGAGGTCATTTTCTAATGGTTTCAGCCATTGCCTCTGATATGTACGCGTCCGTTTTGCGCACATGACGAGAGTAGAGCGTGGTGTCGTCAGCAAATATACTTATCTTACGCTCGATGTCATCAGGGAGGTCGTTTATGAAAATCAGCAACAACAAAGGTCTTATGGTGGATACCTGAGGTACACCTGCATTTATGTCATGTTGCTTAGATGAACGGCCATCGAGGACAACCTGGATCTTTTATTTGGTTAGGAAGGATCTAATTATATTAAAAATTCGTCCAGTAATACCATATGACTGAAGTTTTACGAGGAGCTCCTTATGCCATACCTTGTCAAAGGCCTTGGATATATCAAGCGCCATTGCCCTTGCTTCACCTGCCTTGTTCAGTGTATGATATATGCGTTCAGAGATGACCGTTAAGATGTCCGCAGTTAATCGTAATTGTCTAAATCCATACTGGCGGCCAGAAAAAAGATTTAGCATTAACTATGTGCCGGACTATCGCTTGATTTTTTAAGATGCAAAGATTTTAGCAAATATCGGGGGTAAGCTGATTCCATAATCAGCCTACTCCCGATCTTTGCTAAAATAGTCCGAGGATCAGTTCTATCCTCAGAATTCTTGAAGACTTGTACCACAGAGGCAATTTTCCAGCAATCAGGGAAGCAATATTCTAGCAAGTTTCTACGTCGTTGACGTTAGTTCTAAGTCCCTGGATATTAGTGAATGCGAGCCTCAACGGCAGATGATGAGATGTTTCGTGTTGGGTGTTTGGTTTAGGTTTTATTTCTTTATTTGGCAATTTCATGTTTGTTTTTTGTAGAGTAGGGGTGGACAAAGTGGGTTCATGTTAGGTGCCAATAAGCTCACACAACCAGTCAATTAGTTGCGACCTGGTCCATGGGGGTTGTGGCCTCAGGAAGGTCCACTGGAAATAACTGTAGGGTCCCTGTTCATGCGTGACATGGAACGTACAGCTACCCACGGTATTATAAAACTGATGATGGAGCAGCCGTTCTTAGCGCTACCTAAGAGTTTGGGCTTCTGTCCTCTCAGTCGGGAACAGTAGCCAGACAAGCTGTCTAACCTGTACCCTCAACCTGTCGGAACAAGAGCGACCCAGACCGGTCATGTAAGACCTAGTGACAAAAACACTTTTCCTACGTTGCCCAGCTAGAGAGAAAGAGAGACGGCATTCATTGACCTAGTCAGGAAACGCGGCCCGGCACTGGGTGCCTTTGAGGCGTTCCAGCGCTGGACCCTCTTCGCCTTGCTGATAGACAAAGAAGGAGTGCAAGGCCGGGCGATAGGCAGAGCCCATCTACTCTTTAAGCAATTTCAGGTTTGCAAAACGGATATTTTGTTCGAGATTCTAACTCTAGGAAGGTTGTCAATCAGGACTAATGAGGCCTCCCTAACGGTTTGCCGTCAAGGCGTAAGTGGTTAGTTGCAAGGTTTTTTTTTTAGAATTTTCATTCACCTCGTTGGATAACCTGACAAGGTCTACAGGTCCAACATTGCGAGAGGGGATAGCCTGCGCCCGTGTAGTAGACTAGTCGTGTATTTCTGAGCCCTTGCAGAGATGATAAAACTCATATGTATATATATATATATATATATATATATATTGATATATGTATATGTGTAGATGGAATAAGTCTAGCTACCGTAATTTTTTAAATAAGAGTGGTAAACACAAGATAAAAGAAAACGAAAAACTTAGCTCGTAATAATTTTTAACAGAGGATTGTTATTACTGCTTACTTTTACTATTCTTGAATACAAAAAACAAGTGTGGTTTATTTAGTTGTAATATGCAGTTTTATTATCTTCTTTTAAATCTAGATTGGTCTGTGTTAAAGTATACATTTTTTTAACTCAAAGGGTGGTTATGTTCTATAGGTCAGACAATAGACAAAACATGTGACCTTTGGATATTTGTTTACTTTTTGAATTCCACTTGACTATAATCGTTATGTGAAAAATGTTTAAATAAGATATAAACTATTCTACAAATGTTGCCATTTATTGTTGACCTTATTCCATCTAACACATATAAGACACTGTATTCTTCGAAAACATTTTTTCTTTATTAATGAGGATGCACTCATGAAGGATAAAAGCCACTCGAGTATAAGAGTTATTGAGATGGATATATTGGAAGTGAGATGATGATTAAGATTATGAGAAATCTGAAAATAATAAATTGAATAGATAAAAGTTGACGTTTTATGTGTATAGGATGTTAAGTACTCTTTTACATTGAATATGAAGATGATCATGTTGTAGCCCTCAGGCAAGGATTTCCGATGCAACATCTTGTACAGTTTGGAAATAATTGTATAGTTATTCTGTGTATGGATCTCTCGTTTAATATTAGGTTTAATATTTGGATGAAAAAATAAAGTTATTTTCAATTACGTAAAAAAAGAGGTTTTTCTGTGAAGAGTTACAAGAAGGAACAAAAGATAGGAGCTCAGTCGAGAACTTTCCATGCTCATGCTGTAGTTTAAGTGATATTCACGGCAATAAAAAATAAACTAAACTTAATCTTGTGGCAAGGCATAGAGCTCTAGCAGTAATTACCAGTTTTCGAAACAACGATTAACAATAGAAACATGGTTTTCTTTATTTCAATTTTATCTGGAAATGGTAGTAGCAACGTAAACAGGAATGATGGGAGAGAGGTTGAGATGTAGACGGAACGCGCATCTTTCTCGAAATTGGAATGATGTGTCGGTCTGTATTTTGGTTCGCTATATTCTTCTTTAAAATGTCGTTAAATAGCTGGCGGTTCCTTAAACTTAAACTACTTAGAACCCAATCATTTTAACAGTGATTCGGTCGAATTAGAAAACTCTACGCATCATTTGCTTTCATTCAAATCGACAATCTAACCTGCTTATTGGCTTAGGATGTCATTTCCAATTAATGAAATCCTGATGGGCACATATTTCAATTCTTATTTATTTTTAACCGGTACCAAATTGAGAAATGTAACTACATTCATATTTTAATGTGTAAATACAGGTTGTTATCAAACATTTTGTATATTTTATTTTCAACGACAACCCCCCCCCCCCCCAAAAAAAAAATTATTAAATACTTAACATCGTATTAGTGTTCATAAGAATTTATGATGCAAATCAAACATGTGTTTTTTATTTTCATCAATTTTAGTGCATCTGTCAATTATACAGCATACTCATGTTGACACTCGGGTTTCCGAGGTTAAACGATGTTGTTCCCGGTCAGTACTAAATGGGAACTATATTTGAATACTAGGTAATCCGGTATTGTTTCCATCGCCCTGGATTTCTTGCGACTAGACTCAAATTGTATTCTTAATATAACTTGTACTAAAGAAATTAATCAACTTAATACTTTAACCCAATCATGGCTGACGCAACGAGAACAATCTACCCCTGCGGATTAAATAACTGGTACCGTTCGAAATCACGTACTGATTCTCGAGTTCGACATAAAGTTGTCCGAGTTCGACAAGACGGTAAGAGGTGTAATTGGATCGAACTTTCTGAGAATAACATTCAATATGAGAACAGTAGTCCGAATAATACAAAGAATACAAGCTATCTCTGTCGTTCCTGTTTGGTGTGATTGCGCAGCCCTTCTTCACAATAGATTCCCGTACACGTACCCTTAAATGGGTTATCAATTGTCTCTTGAGACTTTTCGGATGCCGGCTGCTGTATAAACAGAACCATTTTACTATATTTTGTTCTTTTCAATACAATTTCACGCAAAAGAATATGCAATTCTTAAATTGCCTTTCTTCAGAAAATATAACGTCTCATCCCTAATATTGATACATCAGTGTATTCTCTTGCAAATTATTTTCACCCTTTTTACTGGATAATTCTATGACTTTGATGAATATTAAAAATATTAAAAAAAAACGGGCTCATCATCTTCTAGTAACACTTTGTCCGTATGTTGATATGTCCGTAAGTTACGCATGCATATATTAGAAATCAACTGTGTGTATTAAGGCTGCATATTTTAATTTCGGCAAACATTATTAAATAACACTCAATTTTCCGAATGGTCTAGTTAGTGTTTCGGTCTAATTGCTGTGTGCACGTTTCATGGGTTCTTGTTCCATTTTCTTTTTTTTCCGCGAGTACTTTCGATTAGATTTGTCAAATCATCTTCAAGCGGTGTTAGTCCTGGTTGTGTAAAAACATCGTTTTACTGTTGAGTTTTTTTTTATTATTATTATAACGGCAAGTAATTTACAACTTAAAAAGAGCGTCTATAATATTGAGATGTTACATGAGAGTGTTATTACGTTCTAAGAGCGTGTAAGATTCAAAAGTTTGATTGCTTAACCGCTAAGAATTTGATTATGTTTTGACGCGCATTAAACATTCAAACGTATAATTGCTTAACGGCTAAGAATTTGGTAACGTTAATTACTATGATATACACTTTTAAATGTTATGACTAGTTTCGTAATTCACATTATTGAGTGTGGGATGTTAAGTTTTAATGTAGAGGGCTTCACGAATTTTTTATATTTTGATGTTGGTATTGTGGTGCATTATTGTACTATTGTTAACGCATCAAATCGAAATTATTCGAAAAAAATGAAAAGAAAATTGAACAAGAAACCGACAGAACGTACATACATCAATTTGACCGAAACACTAACTAGACCATTCGGAAAATTAAAAAATAAAACAAGTCTTATTACGCAAAAACACTCACGTGTTATTTTATAATGTTTGCTTAAATAGAAACTAATTGTAAAATAATTTAAAAATAGAACACGTTGTTTTGATATGTCTAACATGATGTGATTCTAGGTTAACATATAGCTCAATGCAGTGGTGTAAGCTTGGTTTGTTGACATGGCCACTCAGTAAAGTTGATAGAAAGGATATGTGATAGTTGCTCCAAATTGTTTAATCCCATAATACATTCTCTTATAAAGAAATTAACATGTAGAAAAAGTAATGGTTGTAGTGTAACTAACATTAAATTAAATATATTTTACAGTTAAAATTGCTATCGTCTTCTTTTCTGTATAAACTGTATGAATATTGTCCTAATTGCATGTTCCAGAGACGCAGAAATGAACATCAACATCGTCCTGAAACATGATGAGAGAAGCGACAAATGTCCATACATAACATATATGGTAAAACTCAACCAAAGTATCGGTGATCTGATCCTGCCTTAATTCTGATACCTGTATGGTCATGTGCTTCACAAATTCTACTTGACTACACCACTTATATAATTTATTTACCTTTTTACTATGAAAAATCAGTTCACCCTAATTCATTAATGTACACATTAACACATACACTAATCTTTTTTAATCTACGGAGTAACTATATTCTACTGTTCCACTAGAATTTCCTTGACCTAAAATATAATCCATGAATGTTTAAATATATTAAGAACTGGACCATGTATCGAATGATGTAATATAGTCTAGAATAACCGAAAAAGGCTTAATATGCCATGTCAAATAATAAAAATAATAAAAATAATTTTAGGAACAAGATTACATAAAACTAAATCAGATACTATGATATCAGGAATTAATTAAGTTAATAACATTATCTCAGTAAACAAATTAAAATAGGATATAGAAGTAATAACATAATATTATGAAAATTCCTTCAGGTTATCGCATTTTGCTCTAAAACAAATTAAAATGAGGATAAATCGACATAATACTAATTAAAATTATAATATAATTACATGAAATGAATTGAAATTATAACATATCATTCAAAAACTAATTAATAAAATAAAATAATTTGATGAGACGAATACAAACGATAACGTAATGTTATTAAACTAATTATATTCATAACATAATGTCATAAAATACATTAAAATAATTCCATAATTCCATTAAACTAATTAAATAAAATATCATGAAACGAAACAAAACAAAAATATACACTATAGCTAAACATTGGAAGCATAAATAAATATTTAACCAAACGAAATTATTATGCATTTAATATATAAAAAAGGCTGTATATTCTGTAAACAAACGCAATCAAACTAAGTGAAACCAAACCTAACATATACTAACCATCATATTACAATGCTTTTAAAATCTTTTCATTCTTGTCTACAGAAAATGTTTTTTATGATGATATGTTTTAAGAATCTAAATAAAAACATATTCCTCGTTCGTTACCTTTTTTTCACTTTCGTTCACCCCTCAGACGTAAATTGCTACGTTTATTAGGGGCCAGATTTAGGGGGGGGGTTCTAAGTGAGGATCTGTGCAGCATGATAATTGTCTACATTACATTTAAATTCATGATTGTTGTTACAGTCGGGGAAATAGAGAACAGGGAGATAATTCGAAAGGCAAGCGGTCCGAAGAAAGGAGCTATCAGAGTAGAAAACTCGCCGGCATCTGAGGATCTCTACAATGAAAGAGGTCGGATTTTGCTACTAGTTAGGTTGATCATGGATATTTACGTTGCAGGGATAAGTTAACCGGACAAACTCTGTGGAAGTACTTGTAGAACAAGCACATCGATGCACCATTGCAGGCATGGGATAGGGGCTGGAAAGTGGTAGGCAGTTCCCGATCTATAAGGTTACAGATATATATTTGTACCTTGTCAAACAGTGAGATACTAGTGGTTGGATCACCAGCCCATATGTAGTTACAATTATCTATGCCGGATGAATTAGCTGCTTGAAAGAGATATAGGATACTGACGGGTGAGAAAAGTTTTCAAGCAGAGTTGACAGTATATTGTTGATATTTATTCATGTTGTTGTGAATATTAGGCCGAATAGTTTAAAGACCCCCTCTCTAGAATAGTACTATAAGCCATTAAAATTGGGGGTTGGAAAGATGTTTAATAATTGTTAACAAAAAAGAGCTTTGTCTTCGTGGCGTTGAATGTAGCTATCCATTCCTTCTACAGACTTGGGGGCATTTTGTAACGATTTAGCCATTACCTTGTACGTTCGTGTGTTCGATTTGTTCACATGTCAAGAATAGAGCGTGGCGTCATCAACAAATAAAACCATCTTGGACACGATAATATCAAGAAGGTCATTCATGAATATCAGGAATGATAAAGGTCCAAGTATCGACCCCTGTGGCAGCTCCGCTTTAATGTCAGGTTGTTTGGATGTACGACCATCAAGAACAACCTGGATTTTTGTTTTAGCTAAGAAGCATCTGATTATATTAAAAATCGGTCCAGTAATACCGTACGAATTAATTTTCCGGAGAAGATTTTCATGTCAGACCTTGTCAAAGGCCTAGGATGTATCAAGCGTTACCGCACTAGCTTCACCTGCCTCATCCAGTGTAGTGTATATGTGTTCAGAGATGATAGCTAGGTACGCGCGGTGGTACGAGATTGCCTAAATCCTTACTGTGGGTTAGAAAAACTTTAGCATTTAGGCTCGATTGCTTAATGATTTAAAGAGTTTAGCGAATCTCTTCCTTTCTATTAAGGGATTATTCCCTTTTAGCTCAATTTCCTCCACATGCATATTCTTTAGATGCTTTCATGTTCTTCATGAGAAGGATCATCCGTAGGTCGGTAAGTTCGTCACGCCACGGTTTGAAAGTAGTTAACATAATTGTCATTGCTCTCTCTCACTCTTAAGTCCGAAATAGTATTTTAATAGGTCTGTAACGCTTAATTTTTAAAAATAACATGTTCGTAGGCCTGTATTGCTTATGTTTGAAAAAGTATATACATACGTATGAAAGGAGTAAATAGATTCTCGAGTTCGACAAGGTTCACCTGAAGAAGGTCGAAGGTTACATCAGTCGAAACGTTGTTATAAAAACACCCAGGATGAGAAAAGTAGTTCGAATATACCAAATTCTAAGTAAATAGACACACTTATTATTATTAATTGATTAGACTACTGTCAGAAGGTCCTGATCGACCTAAGCGAGATAATATTGATTATTTTCCCTTTATGATGAATTGGACAATTACTAGGTTAAAAGTGAATAGTAGAATTCCGATGGGGCGATTCGGTGACGATTAAGCATACCTTCATGCGAACATATAATTTGGCTCCTTTAAATCTTTGAGAATTCTAAGGCTTCTTTGGTCAATGCCAGATAGTGTGAATGTCGACGTTTAACACTTTTATATCTCTTTCTACGGCTCTGGCTGCCGGCGAATGAAGGAGAAACTTATACAATGCATGGATTATTTTTGTGGAGTGTCTATTTACTTCCTCAATGTGTATATACAATAACATATCATGCTTAATTTTTAAGTCGTTTGTTCATACTAAAAAGACTCATCTCAAGAAATGGCATATTTGTTTTACTTATCTATATATATATATAAAGTAAAATCGGTGTTCCCCCTCTACATTTAATCATTATGGGACCATGGACACTTGCGTTACATATTATTACAATATGATAACGCTTTCTACCAATAACTGATGAGTGTTTCCAGAAATTCTTAGTCACTTTCATTCGATTTCAGAAGTCCCTACCTTAATCTCGACCAAGTTTACTCTCACAAAAAAGTCATACTTAGAGAAAGTTGGAGTAACCTTTACTCACGCACAAAGAATTCACTACCACTTCCCCATCAATCACCGGGTCTTCTACTTCATTGGATATATGTTTCAGATTATACCGTCGTTGTTTCATTTGTTTATTCCGTTATATTAATTTTCGTCCATACCTTCGACTCTAAGTAAATACACATCGCTTTCTTAGGCTTAGTTTCTTATTTATTCAGCGCTTTGATTGGCTCGTTATACACCTATGCAGGATTAACGAAATATAATTGCCTAACAATAAAAAATATCTTTGAAAAATAAAACATGGCGTCTTTCATTCCTTCAATCAGTAAATAACGCCTACACATTCTATTAAATATTACTAGTTTATATTGATGTGTAGATAAAAAATTCTGACTAATACAGACATATTGGATTGAAAGACGTCGCTTAAAGTAAGTGTCTTTTTCAGTTTATACTCGCTACCTCATATTCAATTACATTCTACCTCGCATCCGTACATTATTCAAGGAATGACGGAATATCAGATTGCTTATATTTAAGCAGTTTCGCGTGGCTATCGAGAATACAGTTCTCTATGTTCCAGATTGAAGGAATGACAAAAACAAACAGCTCAAATAGTAATCACAATCGCCTCTTAGCCTGGCGCCGCGGGTTATCGTAAATTAATATCCTTCGCTTTCTTCGCATGAAAAAAGTTCTCATTACGGTTTTCTTTTCTTTTGGGAACCGGTATTAATTTATTGAAATTAGAAATACGTTTATAACATATAAAGTAAAACATGTTGACGTTTGTAACATAATGATAGATTAAAAAAAACCTGCGACATTGTTTTATAAATATGACACTTTCGTCGACCGTTTCTTTTAATTTTGTTTTTAAATGTTTAAGACCGTAACATTTTTTGAAATATGTTATAAACATTGTTACATTAAAACAAATAGCAGTTTTCTTTAATAACAATTCAAATTATTCTGCAGCTTTGTCGCATTTTTTGTAATAAATGTACAATTCCTTTTAGTTGCATTGATTTTAGCGTCTCAAATTTTCTTCTGTAAATAAATGCCCAGCATTACGACTGTTTTGTAGATGACACACGTTATTTGACGCTTTATTTTCATTTTATTTTTACATGTTGCAGACCTTAAAATTAAAAAAGTATATGTTATAATCATTGTTACATTAAAAAAAATGTCGCAGATTTTATTAATAACAATTCAAATAACTTCGCCGCTTTCGTCGTATTCTTTTAATAAAAAATACAATTCCTCTTATTTATGTTGTTTTTAGAGGCTTAATATCTCTTCAGAATCAAATGATTAATCACTTAGTCAATACCAGTTATTTATCTGGTATCGGCGCCTTTCTCTAGAGGAGCGAATTTGTCTACAAGGCAGCCAACAAAATAAAAGGTGACATGAAGTTTTAACATAAAATTTTCTAATTGCAATGGAATGTTTTTTTTTAAATATACAGTAAATATCAAGAAAATCACTATTTTGACTTGCCTCATCAAATAATTCTAATAAAAATGCTTCGTTTTTACATTTTGATTATCTGTAGTATGAAATTATTTAAATCGCTTTCAAACCGTCTAAATTATGCTTAAAACGTTGTTCACGACTCTTCCGTACAACAAACACAGTACACAACTACAAATTAGGAATAGGGGCGTGTGAGCGAGACATTAAATATCGCCACTTATACACGTTTGCAATATTTTTATTATCACACCCATCTGAGCTAGAAGGAGTCCATAATTGAAACCGCGGGCACTTATTAATATTCTACCGTACAATGATAACAATACTTTAGAAAATATTTGGGAATATTTTTTTTTACTTCTCGAATTTAACTTTTTTCTGCTTTAAAATAAGTTGAAACATATCGGTGAGTGGAGTATAATGGGTCGATTTCTGAGAATTTTGAACGAAAAAGGGACAATTTTATATTAATACTAATGAAACGTAATTTTTAAAAAGTAAATATGTACAACATGTATAATGAGTCTATTTTTGTGCTGTGTTTTAAAGTATTATCACATTGTGTACAAATGTAATGGTTTCTAACCAACCGTATGAAAATTGGTCAAATTTTGAAGGTGGTGGGCATAATGAGTCCCCATTGTGTCTCTGCAATAACAAAAACAACATTTTTTCGAAACAAAAGATAATAAGCAGTTTTAACATACAACATAACACTATTAAGCACGTAGGGAGTTTTACATTTGTAGTTGCCACTACTATAACAAGTCTTCAACCGGAAAAATACAAAATATCCTGATAAAATTATAACTAGGCAAAATACAGAATAGTACACACATGTTATAAACTCAACCTCTCGCAAGCAACATGTATATTCTCTTCCATAATCCTTTCTATTATTCAATATCCTCTTAATATAACACTAGCAATGTCATAAACACAAGTATAATGGTACAAATATATTCGAATTACTGACTATTCTTGGTAACAGGAAGCCAAATCAGTTCCATTATCAATAAACAATCTCAAGTGACCCATTATGCTCCAACATGAAAAGTAAGTGCTTTTTTGAAACTCTGTCATTAATGTCTCAATCTTAATTTCTGTTGATGTTTTCAACACTAATGTATTTTATTCAGAAATAGATGATACAGCTTTATAATAAGAAAATTCAGTAAATAAACCAGTAGCACTTTCCAACGCTGGTAAATTACGAAAGAAAAGCATAGAACGAAATTTTAGTTGGGAGAAAATATCAGAAGTCTTCGAGTTGACCCATTATAGCCCACTTACCAATTATAAGGCACCCACCCTAAAAATGGAGGGGGAACACGACACAATAAAAACGACGAAACGATTATACAGGTAAAAATAGCTATCTATTTTCGGACATAGATAGGAAACATTTGGTTTTCTGCTTATAAACTGATGGGGTCTGTGTTCGTGCTGGATTGTTCAAAGTTGGGCATGACATTCATTGAGTTTATCTGCTTTCCCGGGCAACGCCAAGACATGGGTCAGCTAGTCTTATATATAAAACAGAGAGATATTCTTCTTTATGCCGTTCTAACCAAATACTACATGTAATAATCTGCTTCCCACACGATTTATGCAAATTATTAATACGTGTTTTCAAAACCAAATAAATTCTCGGTCAAATTCATCGATTATTGTTCTTACCCTAATATAATAACACTATGCATTGTTATTTTTTCTTATAGAACTCTCTGCCCATGACAATTTTAATAATACTTAAAAGAAACATATTTCTTGTTTTCTTCTAAGATTTAATCTGTCTTCTCCCCTAACCCTAACCCTAACCTGTCTTCTTCCATTTTCTAATTCATTTCATTTCCATCTTAAGGGGCCATTCTGTTTCAGCAAAGTTGGTGCCGATAATACTCATTCTTGTTGGCTTTTCTAATAATGATTGTTATTGTATTTAATTCCTCGTTAATATGAAGGGACTACCTTATTTGGCTATCGCCCTACCCCACCTCGAAGGCATGACGTTCATTATGTGCTCTGCCGCCCACCGAGGTACACTCGAGTCAGCTAACGACAAGCAGCCATTTTCCCTTTTCATCCGCGCTCGCTGCGTTCCCTCTTTTCTGGAATAAAGGAATAAAAGTGGACAAAGAGAGAAGAGATTTGCACGACAGAGATCCTTCAATTGCTGTCGTCGTCATCGTCATCGTTGACGTTGTGGTTGCTCCTTCAGCCTTTAGCTTGAAGCTACATTGGAGGTGTCACAGCAGCAACTAGAAAGAGAATGGAAAACGCGAAGAGGGACACGGGGGAAGGAATACGTGCGGGGTAGGCGGCCCAGCTTCGCTGCGTTGCCAAGGAACAGTAATTGCGCTAATACGCATGCGCAGGTCAAGCTGACCGCGTGTCATATTGCCAGGGTCTGTGGCCACACATTTCTTTTTACTATAATGGGCGTTATTTCATTTGTAGACGAATCCAAAAGAGTCCACCATGACATTTCAGCGGGACACGATGACCGTATGTAATATAGCCTGAGCGCAGAATGCCTTGCTGCTTCATATGACGTTAGAAATATGAAAAAAACAATTGCTAAAAATGTTCAAGTTTTTCATAAGCGCCAGTTTACCGTATACGATACTAGCCGCGAAAACCGTTAACATAGGCTACAGTACAATTTTCGCTTAGTATTTGAATTATTCGGACTACTATTCTCATTTGGGTTGTTATATTCACAGCGTTTTGGCCGATGTTAGTTTAGATCTTTGCGACCTTGGAAACTTTTATCTAGAATTGGGATGCTATGTCATCTTCTCAACAGCGACTAAATGGTTCACAAGTTCGATAAGATGAACTCGAAGAATATTAGCCGATACGTTGTGAATATAACAAGCAATATAAGTATTGTATATCGAATAATCCAATAATACAAATTTTCAATCCTAATCTAAAATAATTCGGAAACATTATAAATATTTATTTTCATATTTTCTGTAAATATGTGTATAATAATAAAGTTTTTTTTCTCAATCTGTTTGCTTTTTCGCTTTGCGTTTATATTGCAAACCCTGCAAGACTAAGTATGTATCTATATGTCTTTTAAACGGCTATAAGGGCAACAATCGATGACACAATCCATTATTTGATTCATGAGGACTTTTGTTAACATTCTGGATTCTATTCTTACAACGTTTCGGTCGATGTAACCTTCGTTTTTCTAAAGACGGATATTGTAAAACTTGGGAATGTTTATGTTAAACCTAGGTATCTATACGAAATACTGAACTACATCCATTATTTTATCCACGAGGATAGATTGTTCTCATTCTGTCAGCCATAACTGAGTAGAAGTCTGAAGTGAAGCATTCTTGTGTTATTCTTAGTTAGTATCTCCTGTATGCACACTTAGCGCATCCGATAAAAGTGTTAAGTTACAATCAGTTCTAAGTTACACTCTTGCGGAGATTGAAAGTTCAATCCTCATAGCAAGCGATACTAACTAAAACAAAATAGACATGCGTTTCTTAACACTTACTTGCTTATAATATGTAGATTCTGCGAATTTACCTTGCCTTTGATATTTAGATGCTGCCAATTAAACTTGCATATGATATTTTGATGCTGCGAATGTAATTTGCCTATGATATTTAGATGCTGTAAATTTAACTTGCTTATAATATTTACATGCTACGAATTCTATTTGCCTATGATATTTAGATGCTGATAATTTCACATGCCGAGGATATTTAGATGCTGATAATTTCACTTGCATATGATATTCAGATGCTGCGAGTTTAACTTGCCTCTGATATTAAGATGCTGCGAATTTCACTTGCATATAATAAGCAAGTTAGATACGCAGCATTTAAATATCCTAGTCAAGTTAAATTTGTAAATATATAAATATCAGAGCCAAGTAGAATTAACAGCATCTAAATATTACCAGAAAGTTGAATTCGCAGCATCTAAATATCATAGGCAAATTAAATTCGCAGCATCTAAATAGCACTGGAACATAAAATTCGCAGCATCTAAATATCATAGGCAAATTAAATTTGCAGCATCTAAATATCATAGACAAGTTAAATTCGCAGCATCTAAATATCATAGGCAATTAAAATTGGCAGCATTTAAATATCATAGGCAAGTAACATTGGCAGCATCTAAATATAATAGGCAAGTTAAATTCTCAGCATCTTAACATCATAGGTAATTACCATTCACAACATCTAAATATCATAGGTTATTTTAATTCGCAGAATCTAAGTATTATGTGCAAGTTAAATTCGCAGAATCGAAATATCATAAGCAAGTTTGAATACGCAGCATCTAAATATCATAGGCAAGTTAAATTGCCAGCATTTAAATATCAGAGGCAAGTTAAATTTACAACATCTAAATATCATAGGCAAGTTAAATTCGCAATATCTAGATATCATAAGCAAGTTTGATTCGCAGCATCAACATATAATAGGCAAGTTAAATTCGTAGAATTTAAATATAATAAGAAAGTTAATTTGACAGCATCTAAATATCATAGGCAAGTAAATTTTCAGCATTTTGATATCATGGGCAAGTAACATTCGCAGCATCTAAATATAATTGGTAAGGTCAATTCGCAGCATCTAAATATCATAGTCAAGTTAAATTTAAAACATCTAAATATCGGAGCCCAGTAAAATTCACAGCATCTAAATTTTACAAGTAATTTCAATTCGCAGCATTAAAATATCAAAGGCAAGTTTAATTCGCTGAATCTAAATATCATAAGCAAGTTTAATTTGCAGCATCTAAATATCATAGGTAAGTTTAATTAACAATATCTAAATATCACAGAGAAGTTAAATTCCTAGAATATAAATATTATCGACAAGTTAAATTCGCAGCATCTAAATATCAAAGGCAAATTAAATTCGCAGCATTAAAATATCATAGGCGAGTTTAATTTGCAGAATCTAAATATGATAAGCAAGTTAAATTCGCAGCATCGAAATAGCATAGGTAAGTGTAATTTGCAGCATCTAAATATCATAGGCAAGTTAAAGTCGCAGGATGTAAATAGCATAGGCAAGTAAATGCGTAGCATCTAAATAGCATAGGAGAATTTAATTTGCAGCATCTTAATATCATAGTCAAGTAAAATTCGCAGCATCTAAATATACGAGGCAAGTTTAATTCTGCAGCATCTTTAAATTATAGGCAAGTTATATTCGCATCATCTAAATATCATAGGCAAGTTGAATTAGCAGAATTTAAATATCAGAGGCAAAGTAAATTCGCAACATCTAAATAGTATAGGCAAGTTTAATTCGCAGCATCTAAATATCATACGCAAGTTAAATTCGCAGCATCTTAATAGCACTGGCACATACAATTCGCAGCATCTAAATATCATAGGCAAATTAAATTCGCAGCATCTAAATAGCAATGGAACATAAAATTCGCAGCATCTAAATATCATAGGCAAATTAAATTTGCAGCATCTAAATAGCAGTTGAACATTAAATTCGCAGCATCTAAATATCATAGGCAAATTAAATTTGCAGCATCTAAATAGCAGTTGAACATTATATTCGCAGCTGCTATATAGCATAGTAAAATAACATTCGCAGCATCTAAATATCATAAGCAAGTTAAATTCGCAACATCGAAATAGCATAGGCAAGTTTTAATTCGCAAAATTAAAATATAATAGGCAAGTTAAATTGTCAGCATCAAAATATCAGAGGCAAGTTAAATTCGCAGCATCTAAATATCATAGGTAAGTGTGATTCACAACATATAAGTATTAAAGGCAAGTTAAATTTACAGCATCTAAATATTACAAGCAAATTAAATTCGCAGTATAAAAATACCATAAGCAAGTTTAAACTGAAGAATCTAAATATTATAAGCAAGTTAAATTCGTAGCATCTAAATATCATAGGCAAGTTAAATTCGCAGCATCTAAATATCATAGGCAAGTTAAATTCGTAGCATCTAAATATCATGAGAAGTTATATTCGCAGCATTTGAATATCATAGGCAAGTAAAATTCGCAGAATCTAAATATCATAGACAAGTTAAATTCGCAGCATCTAAATATCATAGGCAATTTAAATTGGCAGCATTTACATCTCATAGGCAAGTAACATTGGCAGCATCTAAATATAATAGGCAAGTTAAATTCGAAGCATCTCAATATCATAGGCAACTTAAATTCGCAGCATCTAAATATCACAGGCAAGTTAAATTCGCAGAATTTAAATATTATTGGCAAGTTAAATTTGCAGCATCTAAACATCATAGTCAAGTTAAATCTGTAGCAATCGGTTAAAGCGGATCATTTTATCGACAATTATATTTTTTCTAGTTAAAAATGACCATTAAAATTACAAAACTGCAGAAAATTACATTCGCAAATAATTATTGTGTGATAAAGACTGCAAGTCGGGGTGCTGATCTAGATTAAAGTAGGCATTCGAAAAATAAATAAAATAAACTGAGGAATATATATTTGATGAACGTACCTGTCACTGGTTCAATATTTCCTATGCCAAAAATCACGTAAATTTATCGAGTAGTTTTTTTTTTATAAAAGAAATTCAATTTTACCAATTAACGAATAACGTGGAAATACGCCAGCCATTACAGCTTATCATGAATTTCGGTTACCTCCCTTTAGTATCCTTTGCATAATTCAGTTATTAAAATACGTGTATTCGATTGCTACATGTGTTACATAACGAGGTCGGTTTTTGAATCGACAAATTTGAGTGATACTTTAAGGGCCAGAGTTGACGCCCGGCGGAAGTTGCAAAACTACGTGATTTGAGGAAACACTTTTTTTGCTCCTTGTCCGGCGTTACTTCAAACCGGATAGGCGTGTCTAAGGCGTATCCCCAAATTAGAGAAGCCGGTACATTGTGGCTACGTGTAGCAAGAAGAACTATCCGTCTATCTATCTGTCTGTATTTCTCTTTCTCAAATGCTTACAAATGTAGCTCGTCGTTCTGAGATTTTCTGTGGCTGTGTCTCCTTTTGAATTAAACATTTTTATAACTCAATATTGGTATCAACAGACAATCAATACATGCTATTTAAGGATAACACGGTGTATATGAGTAAACATATAACAAAATGTGAAAATTCATTTTTTATTTTGTTAGGATTAAACTGTTTCCAATAGAGGATAAATGTGTCACAAAACCGAAAGGTGCAGAAAAAACACCTCTTCCAAGGAGGTTGCCGCTTTTTTATTTTCGTTTATAAGCACCACCGAACCAAACTACTTGGCTTTTCGAAATTACGGTTTATTGATACGATCAATGCGCTCATGAAGATTCAGGTTTTTTTTTTCATACTAATGTGTCACCGATTATCAAGCCCGAAGGCCTCTCTAGGATAAGGGTTAGTGAGATGTCAGTTGGTGATGAAAAACACTTTTAAGAAGATTAGAAATGTTGGCTAAAGGTCAGAATTGTATTCTTAAAGTGGTCGGCTTGGCCGGAATTTCTTAACCTTTGACTTAAAAACGTCCATGTCTTACTCATCTACAAAACAGTCCAACGGTATTGTAGTCCACAGATGAGAATTTATTTTGTTAATAGAAGTTTTGCTTCGTCTTACGTAAACAGAAGAACGAAAAATGTTTACAGTGGTTTAAGTTAGACGAGGTTTAGCCGCGAAATTTTACCAGGGGGAACAGGAGATTGGAGCTCAGTAGAGCGCCTATGATAAAAATAGCGATGGAATACAAAAAACGCTAAAAACGCCACGTTTTTGAGAAAACGACGGCGGGGAAGAAAATAGATTATTTTGCAGAAGATTTCGAAGTCACAAAGTGGCGGAACGAGAACAGGTTATCCCTGTGGATTAAATAAAGGGTTTCGTTCCAAATTCCGTACACATTTCAATGTTAAGTAGGAAAATTCCCGAATTCAACAAGACACACCTTAAAGAAGTTCAGGGGTTACATCAGCCGAGCCGTCCTGAGAATAACATCCAAGATGAGAATCCACTGAATACAAATTACCCAGAATAAAGTTCTATTCATTTTTCAAAAGTTAGACAGAAATAGTGTCTTGAAGAACGTATGCAATTGGTTATATAGATATAGGTGTCTTTAAAATACTATTGTTTGACTTTTGTCTACTTCTCTCTCTCTCTTTCTTCCTTTCTCTCTCTCTCTCTCTTCCTTTCTCTCTGTCTATCTCGGTAGAGTTATATATGCCAGACTGATGATTGTTAGTACACATGAAACATATCTGTATGTGGATAATAAATATTAATATATAAAGAATAAATATTAAAGCTCCATTCAAGTTGAGCACTTTAAGAGAAATATAAACATCAAGCAATATCATGAAAGTGTTCTTCCTGGGCACATCGCCAACTTTCTGAGACTTACTAATTTCGTAAATATTTTCATAAAAATATACCTATTACCAACTGTGGCTTAATGGTTAATAATTTTAGATTAGAGATCACACTGATGATTGTTAGTGAACTTGAAACATGCTTGTCTTTATATAGCATATATTTATTCATAAAAAGATTAGTGTATCCATGTGTACATAAAATATTTCTGTCTTTTTAACGGTTGATCTATTAGCAAAACCAATCACATATAAGTAATAAACAGGTTACCCGGCAGATTTTATTTATAGTTCATATATATTTTGACGATCTTATAGGTTATGAAAGAGACACAACCCACTAACCATAAAAATCTCCGATCTGTTAAAAATTTACATCATAAGTATTAGAGACCAATAAAAATATTCCAAATTCAAATATTATCTGAGTATTGTAATGGGCGTTAGGGTACATACATCTAATGGTTGTGAGTGAACACAAAGTGCTCACGTCCCCTTTGAAAGTTAAAATAATTCGGTTTGCATGATATTTCAAGAATATATATCAGACATAAATTAAGCAAAGTTCTCGAATATTAAACTTGTTCAAGGAATTCTAAAACAGAAGAGAGCGTTCGGCACTTAATCATGAAATTATAACACACACCCTTTGAAAATCACACATATTTCTGATTGGCATAAAATTACTACATAATACTACGTAATCACAACACATTCTAATAAGTCAGTTTTTATTCTAGCATGAATATTTTATTTATGTCAAATTCTATCGTCTTGTATGATTTTCTTTCTTTTTCTTTTTATTTTCACTATGTTTTATGATCTTAGCAAGGTCTGGCCTCAGATATACATTGCTAGATAGATACAAAGAATGATAGAAGAGGAGAAAGGGGAAATACTAAAAGTTGTTCCCACGTACTTGCTTGAAATATTTTTCTTAATATGGGACAATCGAACTTCCACAAAAAGAGGCAGTCAGGATGAAAACAATATACCATTTATAGTTCTGTCGACGCTTACCCCTGAAGAGGTCCAGATAACAGACAAATTAATTCAATCCTCTCAGATCTATTTTTGATCCTAATTCAGGGAGAAAGAGACATCGATTAAAAAACGAGATCTGCGTATTCACAAACTGCTGCACGGATTATCTAAAATGTGGAATATAAATTGACGACTTAATAGAGAGCGTAATAATCCCTTATCTTATTAGAAAGGGCCCTAATGGGACATAACTTACACTTTAAAAATAAATATACACAAATTGTTACTCCTTGGTTCTTACTGTATCAGTTACATGTTATGATGCGCTTTACCATATACAAGATCTCGAGGTGGGCATTGTATTAGTTACTGTAATAATCCTAAAGTATAATGAGAAAAGGGATGCTGAGATCAAGATTCTTTTCAGGGCTTTTATAAATGAAATTATATTTGTTTTGAATCATCGTTATGTAACATGCTTGAGCATTTTGACAACATAGGAAATTGGCGCTGAATTAAATCTGGGAAAAGACATAAAGAAAAATTCAGAATTTACCCGGGGTTGCTGTTGGCATCTCCGAACTGGCAAAGTTGAGCGTGGATATGATTGAAACGAGATACCGAGCTTACCCTAGCCAATGGCTTGGCCTTCCGAAATGCCTGAACAATGGTACACTGTATGGTAAAGAAACATCCAATTACTTTAAAGATACGCAAATTATATCGATAATCGAAGAGAAAAACGCTAATAGATATATAGAACGGAAATACTGCTGAGGTACTACAAGAACCAGGTGATCAGAGAGGATCCGCTAAATCGTTCGAACAGTGTGAATGTAGAATGCAGAGAAATAATTTCATAGATCAAAAGCAACCACATACATGAAAATACCGTCGTTGCAGTCCAAACTGAAGACACTGATTTGGTGCGAAGAGCTTTAAGCAATTTAGCATGAGCAGGGACAAAGAAAAAAGAGCTGAAAATGGTCACTGACGTTCGAAGACAGGAGCAGGAAAAAAGACACTTACGCCTAGTGGAGTGTACACAGTACGATCAATGCGTAGAGTATCAGTATATTGGCCGTAAGGAGAGAACTGTCTTGGAAGGAGAGATTGAAACCAGCTGGCACCAGTTTCCAAATGAAGTCAACTTTTGATGTGTTATTTACCTAGGTCAGTAAAGTTCCCTGTAAAAAGTGCAAGTATGAGCATTACGTTATTAATGATTTCTGTATTGGTTCAATGCAAAATACAGAAGGGAAACGTTCAGTCTTGTAGAACGCCATGCGCCTTTATTTATTATTTGTAAATCGTTTTCAGTTTGTAATACTCCCGTTTCTGATATTAACAGAGTTACTCCAATAATAGTTCTTGAAGATCTTATTTCAAAGATATTTAGCTTCCTCTCATGCTCTGGCGGTATAATCTATGTTTTACTCGCATATACAACAATAAAAACAATCAAGGTATTGCAAAGTCTTAAGTTAAAAGCGTTATACAGATCCATATTTTTCTTAACCTAGCTGTTAATCATGATTAATTTTATTTCAAATCTGGAAATCGAAGGATAAACAATTGACAAATTATACTCTTCATTCCATAAAACACGACAAATATGTCACTTAATTTCACCTTGATAAATATGTTATAAATATGTCACTTAATAAATATGTCACTTAATAAATATGTCACTTGATAAATATGTCACTTGATAAATATGTCACTTAATTTCACCTTGATACAACTATACATTACTCATATAGCATCAATCTTTGAACAAGGATAACAAAGCTGCTCGAGGTATAGTCAGATTTTCCTAAAGTTTCAGATGAGTTACATTGGGAGAATTTAGTGAGAACATGTATTATCAAATAAAAAGGAAAGATCAAAACATGTACAAAATTGCAATTGCTGATAATTCAAATAAGCAAAAGCGCAGAAGCATCTCCCAATATTCATGAAGTATGCTATATACATACAGTGAACATATATGCACGATGGAGAATATAAGGTGTAGTCAAAAAAAAAGAAGAAAATAGAGATTAAGTATTTAGTGTAAAGAAAATGTTAAGTCATCATAAACAATTAAGACAGCAAATAGGAAAAGCAAAGAGGTTAATAAAAGATGCTCAATCAGATAGCGAATAGAAATGGGTTATGATTATTATCTAGATGTGTCGATTAAGTTGAGAGGAAAAAAAGTCAGTTGATTGTTAATTGTTGTGGACCCGTTTAGGGGTACCAACAATGAAATAAAAGAACAACAGGTTTAGAGATAATAATAACGAATTGTATTGAACAGAGAAATTATACACAAGTCAGTGTTGGCAGTGCTAGTGCCTAAATGTGCCTCCCAAATGTTCTCCCGGCAAAACCGGTATTTATGGTAGCCGGTTGCTACTATTTTGTTATTATTAAAGGGTAGGTAGGTCACCCACAACACCCCCTTCCGAAACTCATTCCCCGGAATCACAAGGTATATCTTTTTCCTAGGATTCACCTCGAAACTCCCGGTTAATTTACGTTTTCTTGATGAACGTCTCTGTTCCGGAGGCGTTTTTGGTGTTGGCAGCTCAAATGCGTCGTATAGATCTTTCATGATGGTCTCACTCTGATCCGATGGGCCTTCCCCTGGGTCGTCCGTCATGCGACGACGCATTTGGTCAATGTGCTTTTTACAGGTGCCTCTAGGACCCTCTACAATGTACACCATCCGCCCCAATCTTTTTTGTACCTTTCCCACTTTCCACACGGTTTTGTTTCCATGGTGTTCCTGGAAGAACACCTTCTCTCCATCCTCGTACCTCTTCTTTGGTGGGGTAATGTTGGTCGGTTTCACCTGTTTTGGATAAAGTTTGTTGAATACCGACTTTATTTTTCTTCCAAACATTACTTCCGCCGGTGGCACCTGGGCTGGTGTGTTCTCGTTGGGTGTAATTCTATACAGTTGAAGGAACTGCTGGAGTGCCTTTTCTCTCGGCGTGCCCGTCGATTTTTTCAACGCTCTCTTCAAGGTATCAACACATTTTTCTGCCTTTCCGTTTGACCTCGGATAGTAAGTCGGAGTGGTGATATGTTTAATTTGAAAGTCTTCACAACATTCTTTGAACTCTCGTGAAGTAAATTGTGTACCGTTGTCCGATACAACAATGTCCACCACTCCGAATCGGGCAAACAGTTCATGGAATGCGCATATCGTGACATCCGTTGTTGGGTTTTTACATCTAACAACTTCTGGCCATTTTGTGTAACTGTCGACTATGATGAAATAGTAGAAGCCTTCCAATGGCCCCGAAAAATCTATGTGAATCCGGGAACATGGTTGCTCTGCCTTTGGCCATGGACAGTACTGAATAGGTGGTGCTTTTGCTGCCGACGCGCAGCCCGCACAGGCCTTCACCTTCGTCTCTATGTCCCTGTCCATGTTTTTCCAATACACATAAGATCTCATTAGGCTCTTCATGCGTGTCGCTCCGGGATGCCCCTTATGGAAATCCTTCAGGGTTTTTTTTAGCGTTGCTTGGATTACTACTCGCTCCCGGTATAATAATGTGTCGCAACAGACTGAAAAAACTTCTGCCGTTTGCTCATCGTCTGTTTGTAATTTATTTTTAATTTCGATAATAAAATTATCTACTCTTGCTTCTTTTTGTATATCGCCAAGTGTGACTGGCAGCTCTTTTATTGTGTTACACAGTACTTTACTATAGTCATATTCAGACCGAAGGAATGCTATAACTGTATCCTCGAGCGGTTCCGTGTACTTTGGGATTAGTCGCGATAAACCATCTGCATGTCCTAGTCTTTTTGACGGTAAACATTCCATCTCAAAGTCATAATTTAACAGAATTATACCCCATCTCTGTAGGTGGTTTGCTGTGAAGGTTGGCAAGCCTTTTTATTTATCCAAATATGGTGATAAGTGGCTTATGGTCTGTTTGTAGGATAAAATGACGGCCGTGTAGATACCTGTGAAATTTGCTCATTGCGAACACAATACCCAACTCTTCTTTTTACATCTGAGAGTAATTTTGCTCTGCAGGAAGTAAAGTTCTTGAAGCATGCGCGATGGGTTTCATCGAGCCATCCGGCATTTTATGCAAAATGCACGCCCCAATGCCGTAGGAGCTGGCGTCACTTGCAACCATAGTTTCTAGCTCTGGATTAAAATGAGTAAGAAATAATTCTGAAGTTAACTTCGTTTTTAGGTTGTCAAATGCAGATTGACAGTCGGCGGACCATTCCCATTTACTATCTTTCTAAAGTAACTCATTTAAGGGCTCGCAATTTGTGCATACTGGGAATGAATTTTTCGTAATAGTTTGCGAGACCCAGGAAGCTTTGTAGTTGGGTAACATTGTTCGGTTCGGGCATATTCTTGATTGCTATAGATCTTTCTGGATCGGGACGTCTTCCATCCATATCAATGACATGTCCCAAGTATTTGATCTCTTCTAGAAATAATTCACACTTTGACTCCTTGAGTGTAAAACCAAAATCGCTTATCCTTTCGAATACTTTGTTTACGTGCTCACGTTCGTACTTTTCATTAAGATATCGTCAAGGTAACCGATCGAAAAATCGAGCCCGCTCAACATCGTGTCGATTACCTGCTGAAAAATCGACGGGGTCACTTTAATTCCAAAAGGGAGACGATTGAACTTTAGTAGTCCCCTGTGTGTCGAAAAACAGATAAGCTTAGAGCTATCTTCCTCTACAGGTATTTGCAGATAGGCTTCACTCGAGTCAATTTTTGAGAACAGTTTTCCACCGTTTAATTTTGTGAAATCCTCTTCTGGTGTCGGCAGAGGATAGTGATAATCTTTCAGCGCATCGTTCAAACCGGTTGAGAAATCGGCACACACTCTGATCTCTCCAGATTTTTTCTTCACGTAGACGGTTGGGACCGCCCATTCCGAGTAGTCAACAAGTGTTAAAATACCTTTCTTCCACCAACCGGTCTATTTCTGCATTAATTTTTTCAAGAGAGGCAAATGGTACACTTCGTTTTCTCTTAAAAACGGGATTCTTATTTTCAATTAGTTCAAAATTCGTCTTCATTTTAGTACAGCGTCCTAATTCATTAGAAAACACATTGGTGAATGACTCTTTCAAATCCTTCTTCAATTTTTCTGCTTCAACAGAAAAGTTCTCTATTCGTTGACAATAGGCGCTTATCGGCGAATCACACAGCTGGAAGTGCTGAATTCAATCTGAACCGAACACATTTCTTGTATCTTTCATTACGAAAATGCGTAATTTTAATGTCTTATTTTTTAGTGTCACTTTTGAAATGACTTCCCCTTCAAAGTTTATTTTCTCTCCGGTTACCGATCGAGCCACTTTATCTGTGCGTAGCATAGTCGGTCTGCCGATCTTTTTCCACGTATTAATATTAATAATTGATAGGTCAGACCCTGAATCAAGCTGTAGTTTAACATCTTGATTGTTCATTTTTACCGTAACATACTTTCGTATGTTTAGGTTGCCACCATTAATTCTAGTTGTTTTTATGTAACTTTTTTTCTAGTGTTACTTCTGCAATGTAAGGCTTTGTGTCCCATTTTATGGCCTTTTTCACAATTTTTTCGTTTAAAAGGACACTTCTTGTACCAATGTAGGTCCCCGCAACCCCAACAAGGGTGGTTTGGCAAATTTTCATCCTACCTTTGAGACAAATCCTTCCTGAATTTTTCCTTCGAAGAGTATGATTTTTTTGAAAAACGACGAACATTTTTAATATTAGAAATTGCTGCTTCCTCTATTTCTTTAGCTTCCTTTTTCTCGGAAATATGTCGTTGACAGCTTTCGGCCAGTTGTTGCAATGTTAAATTTGGCTCGGTTTCATGTTTGCTTATTGCACGTCTTCTTAACTCTACATCGTTTTGCGAGACGAGCCCTTGAACAAATATTAATACTTTGAAATTGTCCGCTGTCAAGGATGATAACGTAAAGTCGTCACAATGTTTATTGACGATCGAAGCAAACGTTGAGTAATCCTGGCTTTCTTTTCGCGTTAGGTTCATACATTTCCACCTTTTGTGGAATAAACTTGTTTTGGGGCAATATAGTTCCATTAACATTTTAATGGTTTCATAAAAAGATAGTTCGTCCGTTTTTTTCGGCAGAATATAATCGCAAATTGTGTATGCTCTGCCGTACCTAGTCTACGAAGAACTAAACGAACCTTTTTCTTTTCTAACAATGTCGAAAAACTCCTGATATCGACGGTACCATGATTCGAAGTTTAGGTCCTCTTCAGGCACATAGTTGAAAGTTTTTATAGCTGACCATATTGCATTTTGGTTGAACGCGTCGCTGTCGTCATTCGTCGTATTTATCATTGCTTGTGCCAGCTGTTAAAATTTTCTCTCTGATTGAGTCTGTTGCTTTAATTGTAAATTTTTTTATCCCAATCAATTGTTCGTCTAAAGATTTTCTATCTTCTCGCTTTTGTGCTAAATTCTTTTCCTCAAAATATTTCAACAAACTTATTTGCTGCGACTGAAATTCCTTCTGTAGATACTGAAGTTTTTCATCGTTTGCCTTCTGTTGAGCAAGATGTTTTTCATCGTTTGCCTTCTGTTGTTCTGATTGAAATTTAATCATCTCCAATATCTGTTTCGAGAAATCTTCCATGATTGAAGAAATACTTTCTTGAAAAAGAATTAAAGTCACAAATAGTCCTTCACTATTTTTTTTTCAAATTCTTACTGTTTAATAACAAACTCAACCCCTTCTCATCACTGCGTCATTCGGGTCTCGAATTCGACCGGCACTTGCTAATCTTTTTTTTCTTCTTTCAGATTTCTTTGAGAAAAAAACGATTTTATTAATACAGCTTATTGGGTAATTAATTCAACAAATTATTTGTATTTTTGTTCGCATCTGGAACTTTTATTTTCAATAAGTCCGTTTGCCTTTCAGTGTAGGCTGAAAATGCAAAATAGCAAGCAATGGCTATATAAAAAATTGACTAGTTATTTAAGAATGTAACTTGGTTTTACTTGTCAGATTTTTTTTTCCGACTATACGATTTTACAGTGACAAGTCTGTTCGCAAAATACGTTTGACTATATCAGACACGAAAAAAAGTTTTTTCAGTATGGAGTTTTATTTTCAAACCTTTCAGTTTTATAAGCACATGGTATTCCAATTTCATTTGTTGCACGAGGTAAAATCCCGTATTGAAATACGAAGAACACAAATAGTAAAATCTGTCTTACCTTTTTTTTTCGTCCAGTAATTGTTTAAATTGGTTATTTCTTGTAAGGCAGACTCGTCCCAAAATTGAATGTATTCGATGTTTCCAATATCTTCCTGAAAATTGTAAAGCACAGGGTTTTTTTGGTTTTTTTCAAACGGGTAGAATTTTTATTCGAAGGTTGACCGTGTTGTAGACACTGGTTTATCACTCACATATTGCAAAGTCCAAGGTGTTTCCAACGAAGTCCTTTACGAATCACTCGCCTCCAGTTTTTGTGGACCCGTTTAGGGGCACCAACAATGAAATAAAAGCACAACAGGTTTAGGGATAATAATAACGAATTGTATTGAACAGAGAAATTATACACAAGTCAGTGTTGGCAGTGCTAGTTCCTAAATGTGCCTCCCAAATGTTCACCTGGCAAAACCGGTATTTATGGTAGCCGGTTGCTACCATTTAGTTATTATTAAAGGGTAAATAGGTCACCCACAACACTAATAAATTTGTGTAAAAAGGTATAAAGAATGAAAATAGGGGTGACAGAGGATGGAGAAAAAATCGGGAGTAATGAGTGGAAACATTTGGTTGAATGTGAATCGGTGTCGATATTTATAGATTCAATCATGCTTCCCACAATACTCCTATCGCTACCCTCACGCACATCTTATTTCTACCTTTCTATTACATATGTCTCTTAATAGATAGGTATTCAGCTCGACATGTACCTCACTCATTAGGAAGCTTTTAAAATTAAAGTAAGGAAATATCGATTTCTTGACATAGATTGTTTGATGTGAGCTTGTCTTTTATATTATATTGGTTTATCATTTTATATCATCTAAACACATACGAACACATAGAATATGCATATATATATATACATGTATATATATATATGTATATATATACATATATATATGTGTGTGTGTGTGTAGTTGTATTAAAATATAGTCATAACAAATAAGCAACTCATCATCGTTTAACGTAGATTCAACTTTGACTTTGCGTTTCTATAAAAATATGCTTTCTTTAGATGCTAACAAATCAGATTTAGATACCTTCTATTCTTTTTCATCGGCCAATGTGTTTAACACATTTGGTTGAAACGGGTTTTGGGTAAAATTAACAAACGGTTACGCTACTCCGACACATGAATATATATATATATATATATATATATATATATATATATATATATATATATATATATATATATATATATATATATATATATATATTATAATGGTAATAATCCAGATAAAAAACATCCACAGGGTAGTAATCCAAAGAATTTCAACCGGTTTTATAAAAAGTTCTCAATATCAAATAGAGATTTATATATGACTAGCAGGGGTACCCGGCGTTGCCCGGGGCTCTCCCTCCTCCTCTCCGCAATAAAAAATAGGATATTGAGCACTTTTCTACCGGACAACGCCGACTATTTAGAAAATCAAGACGGCCTCCAGAGCACTACTAAAAAAATCACTCTTACCGATCCCCACTCCTTTTCATCTGCACAATAGTCCGAAGAGAAACACTACAGTAGCTCTATCTAGGACATTTAGCACTTTTCTCCCGGACAACGCCGAAGCCTCTGGGTCCTAAATTGACGAAGCCCCCCCCCCCGGTGCTGGGTCCTATACTGTAGAAGCACCCCCGGTGCTGGGTCCTATACTGTAGAAGCGCCCCAGTGGCTATATTGCAGAAGCACCCCCATCCCTGTACTGCAGAAGCCTCTGGATTCTATACTGTAGAAGCACACCTGGTCCCTATACTGCATAAGCACCCATGGTCCCTAGTCTGCAGAAGTATATATATATATATATATATATATATATATATATATATATGATAAAGATAAAATAAAACATTTTCCGACGTAATTGAAAATGATGAACCGGCAGCCGCTGCCAGTTTCAAAATCAATATCATATAATTTTATATATCATATAATATCATATAATATCATACAATATCATATAATATCATATAATATGTTTATTCTTTTTTTGATCCAATCTTTCTATTCGTCGAACAATAGATATCATACTATCAACCATAGGAAATCTCCATATTTCACGCAAACGTTTTCGACCATCATTGGTCGTCTTCAGGCGGATGATTGATCAATGCAAAATAAAATTGGTGAATTTATTAAGAAGACGTTTCCATGTGATTAAAAACATTAAAAAACATTCAACAGCATTTCAACACGCCTTCGTACCCCTCATAATATATATATATATATATATATATATATATATATATATATATATATATATATATATATATATATATATATATAAGTTCACAAAAATATATGATTTTCGTTAGCGGAGAAATGTCGTGAGTAAAGTTTTCCTAAAAATAATATTTCGTGATTCCGTTCATTTAAAAATTATGAAGACGCTTAGAAAACGATTCAATTAATTAATTACATTTCTTAATTTTAATAAAATTTAACGAATCGACAACGTTAAAATCGGGATCGACTGTTTTGAATTCTAACATTTCTTCTGATTTTACTATAGTTTTACAAATGTTGCTGAAATTTGATATTTAAAAATAAGGTGGACCAGAATTGCTCGAACGGAGATAATTTTTCTCAGTTGGCTCGAAATAAATTCTATTTTAATTTAATGATTTGTTCACTGTCTATTACGTTAGCTAGTATTCCGTCTCGTGTTTCATACATAATAAAACAGTATATGGGGTACGTGCAATTTCGGAATAGCACTCTCACATTTCGTCTTTTGAGTTTAAACTATTTACTAATAACACGATTATTTTGTCTTTGTTTTGACAAGTAAATAAATAAATATACAGCGAATAAACTTTCATAGGATGGAGCTGTCAAGGTTCAGATAATAGTCTAGCTGATTATAAAAACATATGCTTAACCTATTGCCGACAGTTAATATATACATAAATGCTGATGACAAAATAACTATAAGAAATAGGATCTCTCTGTCTGTCTGTCTCCTTTTCTTTCTTTCTCTCTCTCTCTCTCTCAGTTTTTTCTTTCAGTGGCATGGTGGCCAAATGGATAACGACGCGGACTGAAAACCTGGGCGTGCAGGGCTCGAATCCAGGTCGTTCCACGGAAACAGTTCTATCAAAACCCACACCTGACCATGCGTCTAACCTCCTGGAGTTAAATAAACTAGTGGTTTTGATCCATTTAAGTTAATTCAAAAGTGTTTCGAGATTCGAAACATTCTGGTGTTTGTTTCTATTAATTCTATCGACACTTCCTTTTTTTTCTTTCCTTTTTTTAAAAGTTAGTTCATTCCAAAACAAGGCGTCGCCACTGTAGACGTAACCGGCTACCGAGAAGTAGGCTGACAGATTACATCTTCTTTTGCACTTCTTACACCTAAACCCCCAAGAAATACGTATAACAAACTCTATTTCAATTTTCTATAGAGGTATACAATATCTATCGCATATCACCACGATGTCGTTTACCTAGCGGTTCGCCTTGATCTTTACCTTGGACTCCTGAAAACCTTCCTTCTACACTCAATAATATGATCATCGCCCATTTCCCATGTCTTAGATACCATAAAAACCTTGACACGTGTGGGGCCGATGTAATCCCTGCTACTATAAAAATACACTTCTCTGCTCAGCAGGTGAAGCATGGGTAGAAGCGTTTGATGTATGAAAATTCTTTGACAAATTCTTGCATGAAGTTCTGCTCATAAGAATAAATTCGTACTGTATTACTGGACGAATATTAAATATAATCAAATCCTGCTTAGCTAAAATAAAGATCCAGGTTGTCCTCGATGTCGCATATGACATTAATGCAGGTATACACATGGGTCGATCAATTGACTTTTATTGATGAATTGCGCCAGAGTTTGATATATTTGCTGATTATACAACGCTCTATTCTCGACGTGTAGGAAGAACGAACGCACACATATCCAGAACAATGGCTTAAGCATTGGAAAATGAATCCTCGAAGAGGAATGGAAACGTAAATGTATGCTACGAATACTAACTTATTTTCCTTTAAAGATTATAAACCCTTTTCAAGAATCGATTGCGATGAGTAATCACACACTACCTGAGGGTCTCTCAATTAAACTCCACATCCTAACATTAACTGGTAACATAAATTAGAAAACATATATAAAAAGACATTGTCAAAGCTGCTGCAAGAAAGATGGGATCAAACTTCCGTGCTAAAACACTTCTCCCACATACCAGTATCCTATATCTATGCAAAGCCACTATTCACCCATGCATGGAGAATTATTGTCCTATTTGGGCTAGTACACACACCGCTAGTCTCTTCTTTGTAAACAAGATCAAACAATAGCCTCTAATTTAATACGTCTCATACTAACTACAACGGTCCGATCACCGCAATGTTGCATCATTGTACTTATTTTACAAGTACCTTAATGAAACTTGCCTAGATAGACTTGCTTCACTGGCGCCTCCTATAACGTAAATATCCCTGACAAACTCGACAATTAACAAAATCCCACCCCTTGACTGTAGAGGTCTTCAAGCGCCGGAATACTTTCTGCTCTAGTAGCTTCTCATCCACAGCTGCTTGTTTTTTTTTAATTAATTAACTGCTTACTCTTTTCCTTACTGTACTAACATGCATATGTTCAACTGTAATGTGAACAAATATCTGACTAACAAGTCTCTGCCAAGGATGGCTCTGTAGACATTGCTCTTAATTAGCCCCTTACGTTTCCCTGTAAACGTGCCTTGTAAGTGGTGTATATACGTTTTTGAACAATGTTAAATAAATATTGTTATTTTTAAGCATGTTTCGATTCTCCAATAAAATCGTCCTTCAGCTCATATATTTAACCCCGTGTCTCTCTTAGTATGCCTCGTATTCATTTAATTGGAAAATGATTGTATGTCTCTCTACGAAGCGCAGATCGACTGTAAACCATCTCCGTCTCCACAAACCTATCATCTTAGTTTATTTTTAGACATATGTATTAAAAATGAAGTATGTCATTTCTCTTTCAGGGCGAAGTACAGGGTTTTCCAATTAGAAATCCATTTTTCCAAAAATCTCGTTATTCTTACAAGAAGGAAGTACACATGTTATCAGCTTTTCTCTCAGTATATATGTGCCCTGTTTACCATTTAATTCTAGAATAATAATTACACCGTGTGTAAATTCTGTGTGACGAACGAATGCTGCTTAATCTGTCGCCATTTTACGCTTCTTGTGTTTGTCTTGCTTCGGTCTCTGTGTATACTGTGCCGATAAACTCGCGCCTTACAAGTTTCAAACTTTGTGGTTGTCGTGAATTGTTTTCAAGTGGCAGTCCTTAATTAAGTTAACTGCCGTTTCCCAAGCAAGTTTTTAGCGGTGGTTGGGTTATCTTCCTTAGACATCTTATGCGAAGCTAACCATTTTGCCAGACATGCTGCAAAAAGTAAGAACATACAACTTACTCACATAATAACTGAGTATGTTGCATTTTCCATGAAGTCTTGAAATACATTCACTTACACTTTAGATTTTAATCATTTACATCCGTCTCTCTGTTTCTTTCTCTCCTTGTATATTTGTGTATTACTCTTTTTATATTAAAGACTTGTATTGTAAAATAATCTCTCTCTCTCTCTCTCTCTCTCTCTCTCTCTCTCTATATATATATATATATATATATATATATATATATATAAGCAGGATTTCCGGCGTTGTCCGGGTTTATGTATTTAATAGTATCATATTAAACAGCAAACACAGTTTACTTGAATAGCAACCTTGATGTAGCCAGTCTTATATCTTACCTACTGAGCTATTCAGATATATTTTAATACTCTTAAACTCACGTATATAAATAGATCATGTTCATTGTGTACCGTGTTAGAAAAGTGTCATGAGTGTTTTAGGGGCAAATAGAGACGCAGAACTACTTCCATAAGTTTACATGCAAATTGTACATGTTAATTCAATTATATTTTAGTTACACCCTTCTGTAGGTCTTCCTTTTTACGGACAGATCTGCACACAGACAGTGGCGTGATTTATTTCTGAATATATATATATCTATATATATATATATATATATATATATATATATATATATATATATATTGAATTTAAGAAATTAAAAAGATGAAAGTGCAGCTGACCGGTTTCGTACCTCGCTCAACAGAGCCAAATGTCGAGGTAATGTATAAAAAATATAAAAAGATGCTATGAGAATTATAGCGAGGGAAAGGGGTAAAAAAAAAATAATTTTAAATTTACAAAAAAAAAAAAAATTCAATCAAATAGAAACAACATTAAGCCCGAGGAGATTTTCTCTTTGTTTGCTAAGAGAAGGTCTCAAGGACTTAATATAAATTGTTTCTAAGATCTTGAGATGATAAGGGGAGTGCGACTTACTAAGAATGGAGAATAAGTCGACACTGAATTTAGAGGCACAGGTGCGATTATTTATGAGATGTTGACCTATCGACGAACCATAAGTATTATTCAAATCGTCACAGAGATTGGACATCTGGGTCAAACAACACGTGCCCACAAAAAATCGCAATGGAAATTATTTACCAACTGACGATTTGAATAATACTTATGGTTCGTCGATAGGTCAACATCTCATAAATAATCGCACCTTAGATATTTGTGTATTTCTCTTGTACCCTTAAAATGTACGTCGATTCAATGGCACACTTTACTATTAAAAAAATAAATAATAATAATAATAATAATGATACGTCTATATACGAGTATTCATACAAATAAAATACGAGTAAAGAGTCTTTTTTTAATTTTTAGTTAGTCATGAAGAATATCTAAGCAGATATGTGACGTCTTATGAATTTCAAATTAGCGTAGATGAGTTACTTATCTTGCCTTTGGTAACATTCATTTAATTGACTCTTTTAATAAATGCATTTTCTTTCTGTATATATGCATCTGTAACATGTTTGCCTTATAATTATTAATATTTAATATTATTTATGATCCTTCTATCTGATGGGGGGACTTTTGGGGGTATAATTTAAATCCTATTTGTATCATGTACATAACTTACAGTGGATTTTTTCTGATTTCTTTTTTTACCAGAAGTGATAATCGATTTTTTTTAAAAGTTAAATTATTCTTTTATATTAATTCTCAAGCAACCCCGGGACGCGGCCCCTGCTAGAAATTAATAAAATACGGTAACACATAGTAATCAAACAATAACATTAAATAGAATAAACTAAATTAAAAATTGACATGAACAACTTCTTAATTTGTGTTACACATCGCATGTTCTCAAAACACCTGCTGAATCTAATGCGACGGCGGAGATGGACACCGTTCAAAAAGAAGACTTCCAGAGGTGTTTCCGGCAGTGGATGGATCAGTGGGCTAAATGTGTGCAAACACAAAGGATCCTACTTTGAAAGAGAGTATGGTCCCAACCCCGTCAGGTATTTGAAATATTTTGTGGCCTAAGTTCGGATAGATTTGGACAGGCCTCGTATACACGTGATTTAAGTATCCAATGTTGCACATAGGCACTCCATTAACTATATATGTTTAGAATCTGTTTCCAGTTCGTTTATAAACAAGTACGTTTTATTTTATTAGACGTTTTAGTCACTACACAATAACGTTAGGTATGTCAGGTACAGTTGTGTGCGCGTCTTCAAACAAAAGACGCATAAAATCGCCATCATAATTTGGACAGTAGCTGCTTAACGAACCTAGGTTTCCACATATTTTCATGGTTCCTGTAAATTTCTGAAATTAGTTAAGAAAAATAAAGGGTAATTTTAAAACTAATGAGAAACTATTACATCATTTTTTTATGACAATCCTTATATTTCTAATGTATTAAGTGGATTATTTTAAACTTCCACACTTGATTTCATAATCCCTTTTTAATGTAGGGGAACTACGTTTATTGAGCGCGTAAATATTTCGATAGTGATCTGGTTTCGTGTGACAACACATGGTTTATCGCAACTACACATCATCACTACGTGTATATTATTCTATTGTTCATTTTGCTTTAAAATATATAACCAATACCGCACGTGTGAATTTTTCAAACATTCCAAATTATTCTTTGTTTCAGATAAGCTTTTTTACGAGTCTGACTAATTTACATTTCTCTGTATAAAATGTTTAAATAAAATAATAATAATCGGATTTTTCTTTCTATTAAGCGTCTAATGTTTTATCCGTCTGTATGTTTTTATATTTTTAATGTTTTCCCCGTTTGTATGTTGAATAAGATACCTCTTATCGGGTTGCTTGTCTACTCATTTTCCTTTTCTTTGGTATGCCGCTGATGTCAACGCCAATATAATATTTTCTTTTAGTTTTAATTGACCTACGCATGACTTATCCTATCCTATTTTGCTTTGTTTAATATGTTTGCCAAAGTCTACGAAATTACGTCAGAAGATATTTTTTTAATTCCTAATCATTCTCTTTTCTTGTGTGGTTATTCAAAGATTATAAATAACTCAACGTTCCTTTTATATAATAAACAAATAATGATTAAAATTCACTTATTCTACAAATAAATGACACACTCACATTAAATCTTATGTAATAACATATCTTTCGAAAACTCGATTATATTTTACGGCATATCTACTCATTTTAATGTATTCAATACATAAACAATATACATATGTAAATGATTCGTTGCAAACGATAAATTGAAGCCAGTTGATTTGTAACGAACATTGGTCAAACTTACAAAACAGTAAGTAAAAAACAGGCAAAGTGGTCGGTAGTAGTCGGGAGCGACCCGGAGACTTCCTTTTAATTGGCTACGTCACCAAGATTTAGGGGAGAGCGCAACATTTTTCTCCGGGATCATTCCATTACCCTGTATCTTTTTCTTATAATGCTGAGTGTCTAGCAAGAGGGTATTGTATACCATTTTTTTGTATTTCGTATGAATTGACCGAGGATTGAAACACGCCCTCATTAGCGAAATATCATTCACAATGGGCCGTTCAAAGCAGGATTAGTACACAAATGTTTACAAAACTGTCTCTTTTTTATTAATATTTAATGTTCAACTTACGAGGGTCTATCATGTTATTAATCCGGCTAAGGGAGGTGACGGTGGCTAAGTGGTTAACGGAACGAACTGACAACCAAGGTGTGCCAAGTTCGAATCCAGTTCGTTCCATAAAAACACTTTCACTAAAGATGCTGGCAATTTTTATGTAGTCCTTCCTGTAAGTACCCGATGCATTTCTCAAAACGATTCTAACTAGAAAGTTATCGGAGAAACTAGTGCCAACAATAGAATAATCTTATTCATATGAAATGAATGAATGAATTCCGGTCGAGCATAATTACAGGATTTTTCTCAAAGTGCAAAAAACGTATACATATTAACATTACCCACTGCTCTCTTCTTAAACTAACTGATATGCTAACATAATTGATAAAGTTATTGAGCAAGTTGATTGTTTAGTCTCTGTGTTTCAGGTACATCAATCGATATTGAGTTTTTTAATGCCGATACTCAATAGCTATTTTAAACAGTTATTTCTTATTATTATTTACAACGTTCCTACTTTAAAATAACGGTTCCATACTTTCCTAAACATATATGTACGTAATTCATCGTATATCAACCGATGCTATATCCCTTAACGATATAATTTAGATCAATCTCGCACGTGTCATACCTACTTTAAACGACTCATTGTATACCCTTAGTGGAAAACAAGTTGCTAGTTTGCCAATAGATGGCAGAAGTTGTAGATTCTTGCATTTATAAACAGAATGCGTAAATGTATAGTATAGATTATATTAAATATAAACTCAGCACTGTCGATTTGGTAGTCCGTAGTGTTATACATCAGGCCGAGAACCCATTTGAATCACCTAGGCCAGCGCCCGTCGCCCATCTCATCTGCACACCACTGCCCCAAATATATGTGCGTAAATTATCTCAAATCAACCGATATCATCGTTTCTGCAGGTATCCTTTAGGTAAATTTGACACTTCTAAAACTTATTTTCAACAAGTTCCTCTTGTACCAATAGATGACCGAAATTGCAGGTCCATTCATTTAAAAACAGAAACAATACGTAAATGAAGGAAGGAGATCCGATTGGATATGAACTCGACACGACCGATTTAATTGTTCGCAACAGTATACACATGCGCCTCCTTGAAAAATCAAATTTAGAATCTAATAGTGTATTTCCTCTCAGTTCCTATGGGTGGGCAGGCTTTATCAGTGAACCGTGTTGTCTTCTAGTCTAGATACGTTCGAGGTAACGAGTTTTCGATTGATATCGTTTTCTTTTTAGCTTCGTTAAATGAAAATTTAAATCGTTTTGAGAAGGGAGCAATTTACTTTTCGCCCAGGGAAATTCGCCATTACTTTTTCGTTTTATCGTGTCGATAGTCTGTTGCAATTGCATTTTATTCCGCCGAACACGTGTTTAAATTGGAAAGGGGTTGTAGTGTGTGGCCGTGTGTGTGTGTGTGTGTGTGTGTGTGTGTGTGTGTGGTAGAGGCAGAGCTTGCGTGTTTCGCTACACCTTCCGGTAGTCAGAGACACGCCTCTAGCAAATTCATTAGCGGACGAGTCATCCCTGCCCCCTTTATTATCCGTACCGTAATTGATATCGCAGCATGCGTTTGATTGCCGAGAGATATTGTTAAAACGGTAATGAAAAAGAGCTTACGCTTGAGCAAATAAGGGATGGAGTTCTTTTTATTTCACTCTCAAAACCAGTTTACATCAACTATGGTACAAGGCCAATAAGAAATCACGACAAGCAGCATACTCGATTATTTCATTTTTATAACCTATTGTAAACAATTTAAAGAAAATAATCGGATTTCATTTTACTACGAGAATCCTTCTACGGCATATCAACCCTTTTTAAAGTTAATTAACGCCAACCCACAATCACAAAATACTATTGTAAACGATTCAATGTAAACTGTTCATGGGAAACAAGGAAATTGTAGGCTTATACCTTCTACGAAGTATATACTGAATTTGATCTGTTATAACCGGTCGGTATCTGGTCAGCACAGATCATAACAAACATCCTAGGACTGTCTGTTACGTTCGTTGTATTTGCAGATTGGTATCGGTTCTCGGCTTGCAAAACCACTACGATCGGGTCTTACGTACATCACTTGGTATTCTCAAAATAACACCTATTTAAATACATCAGAAGATCGTAGTTCAGGCCTTATACATGGAAATTAATACGTCTTCTAACGTAATTGATTCGGGCGGATTTTAAATCAACAGAGTCGATTCGGTAATCTTTGACAGTAGCCGGACTAGTTTGTAGCTATAATAACATACATATGTAAGTTATGATACTGCACATAAACGTAGTATAAACAATCATGTGAATCTTACTCTAAAAAGATAGCTGTAATTTCACGATATTTCGGGATATGACTCATTCGTCAAGTGTCGTTATTTCTTTTCCACAGGGTCCCCTCTGCCATGTACATAGATGGGTTGGCTTTAAAACTACATTTTTAAAGTAGTGCAAACAACCATGTGAATCTAACTCTAAAGAGATAGTTTATTAGAAGGGTCTATCAGTCTGAGAATATACCGGGAATGTTAACATAAAGCAACATGAAATATTTTTAAAAAATACATTTACTTGTTTCTAGCTTTTCTCAAAAGTCTTATGTGATGCTGAAATTTCACGATATTTCGTAACATGACACATTTGTCAAGTGTTTCTATTTCTTTTCCCCAGGGACCCCTCTGACAAGTACGTAGATTTGTTGGCTGCAAAAGTACTTTTTTTAAGGATCGCAGAAATTGCTGATTTAAGGGTCGGGGAAGTCAAAGTCCAAATGTTGCATGGTACCATGCACATTAACAAATACAACAAGTTATTAATTTGGTATACTGTTTTATTCATATGAAATTATTACCGACCTATAGGGAAAGACTTTTCGGCTTACGGCAATTTTTATTCAGCTTTTCTAGTATTAGGGTAAAACGAAAGATTTGAAATCAAATTCCATCGATAAAATATATAGTGTGGCTATAACTGATAAAACAATCCCAGCTTCTCCACGACCTTCTTATATCCACCTTTTACATATGAGTTCTTTAACACAATTATTGTTCCAAATTTTATCACAGCGCGTTAGAAAACGAGGAATAGCAATTCTCTAATGCAATTGCAATAACCCTTGTACCTACGACCATCACGAGATTATTATCTTAGGGTGGGGGATCTAGTTACTTATTAGCACAGCTCGCTATATCGACACGTTTTATTTTATTTATACTATAAATCCCACTGTTCAAAGAAAATGTTGGAAAATTTATCTGAATGTGTATTTATTTCAGACATATATTTATTTCAAACATAGACTAAGTATGTATTAAATCACAACTATAAATAAATTGACATTTAAAAATATATTAAGTACGTATATTTATTTGAACCGTTTTGTTTTTAAATAGAGGTCGGGGTAGAAATCAATACTGGATGTAGATTATGAGTAGATATATGAGTGCATATGTATATTTTGATTGTACTTGTGTGTAAATATATGGAGTACTGTTGTCATATTTGGGCTGCTGAATCTCTGCCCCATTTTAGGGTTATTGATGAGGTGCAGAAACGTATCTGCAATTTGATTGGTCACACCCTTTCTTCCTCTGTGCACCCTATCTCCCACATACATGATATTGTTAGTCTCAGTCTTTTCTATAAATACTATTATAGCATGTGTTCTTTAGAATTATGTGATCTATTCCCTGCTTTCTTTCCTTCTTCCAGCTAATTTGACTCGTTCGTCTAGTGGTCTTCATCAATTCGCTGTGTTCATACCTCATTGTAATACAGCTTCTTATTCCAGCAGCTCTCTTCCAAGAACCACAGCTTTGTGGAACTCTCTTCCTGATGACTGTTTTCCTCTTACCTATAGCCTTAGTCTTTTCAAGACTAAAACCAATAGGTATCTATCCTTGCGATAATCATATTTGGCATTTGTTAGCTCCTTACATCAAGTAGCTACATGCCTTGCTCGAGCTATTTCCATAAAAGTGTAATGTTTAGTTTTCAATTTGAAGTTTTAAGGTCATTTTTGTAAAGGGAAACAAGTAAGAATTGTGATCAAACAATTAAGGTCATCTTGCTTGGGAAAAATTGACCCGACGTTTTTTAAAAGTAGGTGAAGAGGTAGGTAGATGGAATTCTGAAATACCGATCGTGATATGTGTGCCCAGAATGCTTCCTTTTAATATCATTGATAAGTAATTCTTGATAGTTGATAACAATGCAGTCTACTTATAGTATATATGTGTACAGTAGGAATGTTTCCATCTTTAATTCAATGTTTTTTTCCACTATTCCGTCAACATTAAGGGTCCTATCATTTCCTGGATTTCATATTATCGCTCTCACACTAAGTCGAATGATCCTTAATTAACGTTAGTGATTAAATAATAAAAATACTTCATTTTATAGATATGTTTGAAAAGTTGCTTGTTATAAGTAAATATATACCTATACTTTAAAAAGAAACATTTATCTAACCATATTCTATTGTAAATCTTCTGTTGACTACAGAGTTAATGGCGGTTCTTTTTTCTCAAGTTTCATAGGGTTCCTACCGCACGGTATTTAATAGTCCCTAGTCTCCCATTTAGACGTGAGTAGCAGTATCTATCTCAGGATATACAAACGTATGGTTTTGTTAGGTTTGTCCACGCTATTGTTGGTATCTTTCTCTCAAGGAGGTGTTGTTTCTACTTTTTATTATGAAATGGAATATTTATGATTACATAGCCTACTTTAGACCGAGTCTGCAGTACAACATATCTACAATTTATCTGCTTGAGGATTATTTGTGTTTCTAAATTTACAACAGAATTTAAGGAACCCGTATACTCTGTCACCTTGTTTGCCATTACACTTGTTTCATTTAGAATCATTTTTCAATCCTCAACATTATTACCAGTTGGTTACTAATATGCTTCGACCTTCGTGCTGGCATCGACCTGTAGCATGGTGTGTTATTCGTCAAAGAAGAAGACATTCATCTGGACTGAGGAAATATATTAGTTTTATCAAGCAAAATAATTTTTATTTGTCGAAAACTTTATTTTCCTACATTAGGAAGGAGAGTGTGTGTGACTTCGATGTTATGAATATGCAAGTAAATAGGCACTTTACCGATTCACAAAAATCACATGAGAGGAGAGAGGAAGCAGGCGCAAATGTGTAGAAAAAAGAGACGATGTAAAGAACAGAGAAACATGATGAACTGTCAAAAATAGAAACACGTACAGAAAAGGCGTGGTTAGGGTCAGAGTTAGGGTTAGGCGCGAACACATGTTGGATTTTGATATTTTTATGTTTTTAGAAGAAACAAATATAATTCAAAACGATGTTAAACGCTAGTACTATGCTATTTCATACATATTTGCAGACCGTCCGAATACCTTGTAAGTGTTTTGCATCCTTATTTCTTTAACTATAAAGGGGTATTGCCTATAAAACAATTCATTCTCTGAATAAAGACACCCAGCCAGGAGAGATCCGGTTGTTCTCAACAGCTGTCTGTCTATAAGTAGTTATAATGGCGAATTAACGTTTCTAATGTGATCTATTTTATTTCGCACGTTTTTATTTTATTTCCTGCCAATTCATATCGAGGTTTTTTCCTGTTGCTTTCATTAAACTATTCGACCAAAACGCATGAGTTGATGTGCTCATTAGGAAGTTCTGTTACTTACTTGCGTTAGTTAATGGTTTGCGTTATATTGTTTATCAATGATAAGAATATTCGTAAATGTTTCTTTAACTTTTTATGGTGGTTATATGTGATTTTAATTATAAAAACATTTCTTTTTTTTTATTCTTCAAGTACATTTTAAGATCAGGTTCGTGTGAACATGTATGTCTATAGCAAGTGTATACAATTATTTTGTCGTCTCTTCGTGTTTGAGTGAGCTGAAGACGTATTGGGACCAAACGAAAAATGACGTAACACATTACTTTTAGGTTGATACACTGATTCCAAGACTTCTCGAATAATTCAATGTTTTTTTGTGGAACGAATCCACGCTCTGAGAATACGCCTCAGTTTCCGATATCATTTCTTCATGGGAGCCAAATCTCTTATTCTGAAGCTTTCCTTTGAGGTTTGCAAATAGTCAGTAGACGCTGGAGGCCGGATCTGGAGAATAAGTTGCGTGCGGAAGTAAATCGAAATGTGATTCATATGAATGCAGTTTTGCTATCGATTTGTCACATGGTGCATTGTCTTGGTGTAAGAGCCTTTTTTTCTCCTTAATTTGTGGCTGTTTTTGGCAATTCCGATACAAGTAATGCTAGATAACATTCGTTATTGATTGTTCTTTTTTTCTCAAGGTAATCGATGGACAAAAATATTTTGCACATTCGCCAAAAATATATTTCCATGTTTTATCGATTGTCACATATTGATCCAACAATTATTTTTTGTTGTGTTTAAACAGTTGCAAACAACACTGAATTGTCGACGCGTTTTTGTTTGTGATCGATTTTTAAGCAAACGTAGCACCGACTTTGACCACTATTTTATCATTAACAAATGTTCCTACAAATGGTGAATACACTGATTTCTGATATTCTAAAAGTATCTGTTATTTTATGCTAATTAAGTTAACGATCGGCCAGAAAGAGTTGGAATTTTTAAATGTTTTCAGGATAACTGCCGAATTTGAGTGCCCTTAGCTTTTTAGATCAGTTGTCTATGTTGGACCTCGTTTAAAGTCAGCATACATCAATTCTTGATCGTTCTTCCCGACGGAGCAGAGTCCAAATATAATAAAGCCATTGTTATACTTGGGCAGTATTTTTTCAATCTATCGTTTTGAAAATTTGCAACTTAACTGTAATTTGAAAACTTGTATTTCGATTAGGCACAAATTACAACACGCACCGTTTTAAGTTTAGTTCTTTATAAAATCATATTGTTTAGTGGCGCCATCTATATGTCAGGCCTGAGACTTATTGAGTTATGTGTTATATGTCTCTGCGACTAAAAAAAACGCAATGTAATATGTTATTTATTTTGCAGTAGCTGCACACAAAAGTAAAACGTAAACTTCACCAACCCCCTTTATTTGCATGTCACCCTTCTCCAACGGAGATATGTGCGTGTTGTTAGTTCACGACCGATCGTTATTTTGATCACGAGCAATCCAACCAAGTTCATACAATTAATCAATGTTAGTACTTGCATAGTGTTCCTCATATTTCGATTCGAAATACTTCCGTCTCGTGTGACACTTGGCCTTGATAAACGGTGACCCCGATAGTAAAAACAATTCGCCTGCAACAAATTGGTAAATCACATTTTCCATGAATGGTTTGACTATTAATTATCGTAATACATTTTTATTTCTCTTCGTTAAAGTAGTTCCTACTCCAGTGCTCTTAAACGGTAAACACACAATTAGGACATTTCTCTTAAACATTTATACACGTACGGTAGAGGTGTTAGTTTAATTATTTGATATTACTCGTCGGATGCTGGGATTCATACTTTCTGAAGCCGCTTATATCGGAAATGGTGGCTAAATATAGGTCGTATAACAATATGTATATTCTTGGTTAATGGATTTGGATGAGTGAGAGACATTCTTCAGTCACCCGAAGTGCAAGGAAATATACGTGTGTGTATATCTATGTTCCTTGCCCAAACTGTCAAGATATTCACTGAGCTGAGACTTGATGAACAGATTTTCATCGACTGAGGGGTCGGGTGGCGTAAATATCTGAGGCGATGACAGATGAGCGGGTGTGATATAATGACAGTCGGCATGAGTGGGGTCGTAAAACAAGAGATAACATTTGACGTGGATGGCGTGTTATATGTATGTATTCTTTGGTGTAAACAAGATATATGTGTGCGTGTGGGAATTGAATAAATATTGCGGGAAAAATAAAACGGATTCACGAAGTAGATTTTACAGAGTGAAAGAAAAGGATTTACGAGTGATGCTTCGAAAATGATAAAAAAAGTTTGACATATATATATATATATATATATATATATATATATATATATATATATATATATAGTCTAAAGAAGCTTTGAGTCATTAAAAAAATAAAAAATGTAAAATGCAGTTTAAATCCCCAGACAAACTAACTAAATCCAAGATATTGCAGACTTAACATTCGTTGGAAAATTAATAAATGAAAAAATATAAGTAACAAAAAAAAAAAAAAAAAAAAAAAGGGGGGGGTTAATTATCTAAGAGTGAAACAAAAACAGGAGACCTTAAGCGTCTAATATTAACACGGGGATCATCAGCTGTTTACCATGTAACTGTTTCGGAGATTTAAAAACAGGACAGTTATAATATTCATGGCTCTCCAATGGTACTGATTATACGACCATTTACCCAATTGTAAAATATATATTTATATATGTGTTTTACATTGCAATATGTAAAGATTTACAAGCAACACGTTATAAAATCGAATCCACATGAAAATCATCAAGTAGAGAAATATTTCCTTTCTTTTATTGAATAGGTAATCAATGGTATATTTGAGGACCTCATAAAGAGGTGAATATTTTAAAAGGGAAATGGATGAGGGGCGGTAGAGATGACGGTGAAAGAGGAGGAGGGGCGTAAAGTGCGTTGGTAGATTACTTGACATAGATATAGCTCATGAGAATTTAAATGAGTTTAACCTAACAACTAATGTTCTTAGAAAAAAACGCAACATATGGGTGTTCTTTTTGAAGTTTTAACAGACAAATGAATAAGTTGTGTTGTGCTGATAACTGTAACAGTTTTGTTTTTACTATATAATGTTTATAGATATTTCGATAATATTTTATATGGTAATCTTTTTTTTGTTAATATATATATGTATTGAAAAATAACTATTTCTGTTAATTAAAAAACGGAATAGCATTTACACAATTTAAATTTAATTAGATTGCAAATATTGGGTGTAAATTGACCAAACACCCCGACTTACTTCACTTTATATATTACTTAGATTTGGTTACTACTATTGATATAACTTATATCACTACTATCATGTGAGACAAAAAGCTGTTATTAATAATATAGTTGTATGCATTTTAATACATACCGTATATATTTACTCATGTGTATATACAAGATTTAATATTTATATCAATCAAATGAAATAATATTTTGAGTAAAATTATCAAAAATGTATTTTCTTAAAACTTCACTTGCGTTGAATTGGAGAGTAACTTCCCTTGCGTCTTCCAACATTGACGGACATTTTAGAAGCTCCGACATAAATGTTCAAATTAATTAGTATTTATTTCTTCATATACGGTGTTATGAGACATTCAGAATATACAGATTAAAGGGAGATAACTTGTCAGTTGCTTCTCTTGCATTCGATTGGAGAGTAACTTCTCCTTGATTTCTAACAGAGAAAGAGATTCTGTAAAGACGTTGTCGTATCTAGCTCCACAATAAATGTTCAAATTAATTAGTAAATCATCTTCTTTAAATTGTAAAACTTACTAAATAATTAATTATTAACCAAGTTTTCTCATTCAAATTTGTTCTCATATATTTGTTTATTAATTCACATTAACATATTTAAATTTACACACTACCCAAATCACTTCAGTAAGAAAATACTATCTAGGCTGTTCTATTTAATCGAATTGCAGCGTAACATTTGCTTAATTAAACTTAATAAAGAGAAAAACACAATTATCTAATTTTAATGATTACCGTTTTTTAAATTTATTCATAAAAGTATTATAATACTAGTGGTTGAGATATATTGCAATATTAAAGGCTACTTACGGAAAAATAGTTCAAAATATATTTATGTTTATACTTCTATTTTGAAAGTCGCCTGAAACAATGCAGCCGAAATTTTACGTGAGTTCACTCAAAACTGTAAACCAACAAAAGAAAATGTTCACCATTATTTTTCTATTCTGATTTATAACCTTTTTTATATGCGAAGATGACATTTTATGAATGAAAACTAGTAATAACTCAAATGTAACATAGCTGGATTCAGTACGGTCGGATAACGCTATCGTTTTATGAACAGTTGTGATTCCTTCGTAGCCGTGCTGACTTGATGATTTTGAACCTTTTTAACTGCTAATTCCAAAAGTAATTTCTAGCTACAATGAAAGTGTGTAAGCCAAAGTCAAGTGTATTAAAATATATTTGGAAACTCATAAAATAAAGCATCCACATTTAAAAAAAAAAATATTCTAGTAAAGAGAATTACTGAAAACAATTACACAATTAAAATACGTACATCTTGCTGGAAATCAATCATCATTAGTTAATAATGTAAGTACGCTAAAACGAGAACAGTTACCTTGTATACTATATGTGCACTATTGCTAAAGTAAAATAATTAAATAAAAACAATTTTTTTCTGCTTAACATCTTAAACATATTTATTAATATAGTTTTATTATAACTTTAAAATAAATAAAAGAATGTATACATTTTACCATTTAAAAACATGTTTTATATTTTTATTTCAAATGGATATTTACTCTAAGGTAAAACAGGGCTTTTAATTAAGAAAAAAACTATTCCGTTTGTTAATTAGTTACTTGGGAGTTCTTGTATCTGTAGAGGGTATTTCCTCCTACTTTCTATTTGTATAACGACGTTAAATTGTAATGTAATGAAGTTAAATATGTTTTAAATAAAATTGATTCGAAGTACATATGTACTAATATTGCCAGATGTGCATCAAGTGTTATTGACTGTTCTCTTATTATATTCGAAATTACTTTTAAATCAGTCTGTAACTGAAATTACGTACTACTTACGTACAACATTCCCGTGTTTCAACCTCTTATTTGAGAGAAATTAAAAAATTTCTATCATGAAGAAATATTGTTATATATTATTTAAACAGTGCTAATATATCTTATTAATACCAAATTCAAATTTACTGAAAAGTAAAACTTTGCCTTGTTTATAACTCTCTAGTTTCAATATTATTTAAAAAAAAACTTTTTCTCATGAATCAGTTTCTACCATTGTGGATTCCTAATTACTTCAATAATATCTTCTATATAAAGGTAAGTCGATTTTCCCCTCTACCTTTGGCAAGAATAAGTAAATAACCACATGCATCATAGGCTACTAAACTCACCACTCAACTAGGCTTATTCACTCGAGCGTGTTATAGTAAATTTGTTATTATAGTTCTACTTACTTTACTTTACATTATATATATCAAGAAAAAGTAAATTGTGGATCTCAACAATTTATAGACGCAGTAATTGAACAACGGGTAACATTTACTTCGTCATTAAGACCCATCTCTTCGGTGTGGCTAGAAGTGACAAGTGTTTCAAACTTGAGATTCAAAAATCATGCCCCATTACATTGGGTACAAAATACTAGACCCCATCCTCGAGTATCTTCGGTCTCTCTGTACAAAGGGTTTGTCAGGATAAGCTGATATGAGGATACTTCTCTTACGAGTAAACACTTACCAAATATTCAAAATAAAATAGTATTTGAAAACAAAAATAAGATCCCTTCGACACAGCTATACATTGGCTCAAACGAGAAATGGTGCGCCTTTTCCAAATAATGTTACTTAAAGTGACAGTCCTTAGCTGAATACCCTACCAGACTAGATCAATTCTAGTCCTGTAATCCGTTAAGACCAAAAGACCACAAAATATATACTATAACATAGTGCACGGGTCGATTGAGAAGAGGAAAATAAATATTCTAAACTTCTTAGCTAAATCAACGTTCGACAGGTAAAGAATGGAATATTTGAATATCTATGTATCCCATATAGAGATCAAGTGTAAGCCTCAGGAAGGGACCCGTTGATATCTGAGAACTTCGACTGAAGTTACATGAAACACGTGAGATACAAACTAAGAGATTATAATGTTTATATGGTTAAATTCGCATTATCTACTGCCTAGAGTAATCAATTCTTTTATGAAAATGTGTGTGAGGTGTAATCTCAAATTAATTGTCATTATATTTCATTAATAGGAAACTTTAAATTATTCTATGTTCCACTTATGCTAGTATAAGATGTTAGGGAAATGAGGAGGGTTCACATTGAAACCTAGTTAAGATCAAACAGGTCAAGTATGACATAAAAAGGGCGACCTTTCTTGGAAGTTTGATATTTCGATTGTACGTTTTCTTGCTGTATTTATTTTTGATGAAACAAAACATCCCTGGAATTCAATGTATCATTCTCTTCTACTCCCTTTTCTTAAACTCTTTCGCTCTTTCTCTCTTTTTCTATTTCTCTTCTCACACACACATACTCTTTATCTCTATCACACGACACTTCTAATGTGTAAAACTAATGGCTGATACGAAGATATGTCACGGCGATGCCGGCCATCTCTGTGAAGAGGTAATTAACACATTTTTTGGCTTGCAATTGTACACTGAAATAATTCACCAAGTTTTAATAAAGTAAAAGAATGCGAACGACGTGCCCTCTTTCACGTTCTGCCTGCTTCACTAGGTTCTCGGTTAAAGGTTAAATATGTGAGAACTAACGTTATCGCAGGGAATGTATCTTCTATCTTGCTTTTGTTTTTATATATTCCTTATTAAAGGAGGTACTTGGTGTGAGATATCTGTTCTAGTTTCATCGCAAACATTTATTAGATACGTCCAAACACGTCTATAAGTTATCCATTAGTTTGCAGCTCTGTCACACTTCACTTTGAAATTGTTTTTTTCAACCAAACTTGAAGATTTAATGCAATCCGTCTTCAGAATTTCTGCCCATTTTATTAAACTAGATGAATACTCATTCCAGGACGAGTAAAACTAATCCCCCCAACCTAACAGTTTCGCGCAATTTTATGCTCCCTTACGAAGATTAAAATCAAGATATAATCATACTAAACCTAATGTCTAGAATCCTTATTCCAATGTTGATAAAAATTAATTCCACAATCTAAGCTTTAAAAGAAATATAAATTCAGGAAATCCGTCTTCATTAGTGGCAAAATGAATACAAATCTCAAATAATTGAAGTTTTAAATAAGAAGTTGGGTCTTATTCTTCTAAAAGAAACTGAAATTGAGCAAATGTTGATTAATTGATATCTAATACCTATTGGTAATGTTTCACAAAAATCTTAGGTATCTATATTTTAAGGAAGGGCTTTACTCTCTTTGCATAAAACTTAATTATACAAAATAAAAAATAAGAGGCCTGGCAATCAACAAAGGCAACATTCACTTTTTTAGGAAATGACATCAGATTCATAACTTCCGCTTACCCACTGGGATCAGTTTTTTTTTACTCCGGATCGTTCAATCATGTCACCAGCTCCATCGTTCATTCCCTCCATCTGAATGAGGGCTTTCATTATATGACACAATGCCTCGTGAGAGTTACTGAATCAACATTATGATGATAATAATAATAATAATAATAATAATAATAATAATAATAATTATTATTATTATTATTATTATTATTATTATTATTATTATTATTATTATTATAATTATTATTATATGTACTCACTAGGAGTTCTCACACAGGTCATCATCAGTGATTGCTCACCGACAAACACCGGTGGTATTCTCTGGAGTCTGAGTGACAAGTCTCCTCAGATTTCCAGTATTCTCCACCTCTTTTCAATAGCCACCGCAAATAACCTTGATGTATCGCAACAGCCGCTTACAATTTATTTCTCGCTGTTAAGGACCATTGGTATTCTTTGGGATTTGGGTGGCAATAAGCCTTTCCTAAGGTCCCAGCACTCTCTGCACTTCTAGTGGAGGTCTGGTTTGTGCTGTAACTCCTCGGTTTCACACCCTTCTTGACTCTATGCAAATATTGTTGTGGTGTCAGCCTAGGCTAGTACTACTTTTTTAAGGGGGGTGGTAAAGGGAAGGGAAAGGAGAGCGGGGGAATACAGTGGGGAAGGAGACCGGGGGGATAGCGGAGAAAGAGAGCTTATGGTGTTTATTGCAATTTCTGCTTATTAATTAATTTGTGTGTTGTGTCAGCTGAAGCCAATGTAATTTGTTGGGGAGGGGGGGCTCATGAAGTGATGTTTCTTGCATTTTCTGTTCCTTGGTTTGTGCTGTTGTGTTCTTTCTGTGGTTTTGTTTTTACTATGTTGCATATTCTAAGTGCCCCTTCGTAGCTTATGCGGGTTGGTTTCCGCATTACATGATGTTTCTTTTTCTTTTTATTATTATTTACTCACTAGGAGTTCTCACACAGGTCATCAGTGATTGCTCACCGACAACCGGTGGTATTCCCTGGAGTCTGAGTAACAACAAGTCTCCCCAGATTTCCAGTATTATCCACCTCTTTTCGATAGCCACCGCAAATAAATTTGCAGTATCACAACAGCCGTTTACCATTGATTTCTCGCCGGTAAGGACCATTGGTGTTTTCTCGGGTTTGGGTGGCAGTAAGCCCCCCCGAGGTCCCAGCAGTTTCTGCACTTTCAGTGGAGGTCTGGTTTGTGTTGTCCCTCCTCGGTCTTCTCATCCTCCTTGACCCTATGCAAATATTTTGTGTGGTGTCAGCCTAGACTGGTACCATTTTTTTTTTTTTTTATTATATATATATATATAATCTTTTATTTATTTATTTATTTATTTATTTATTATATTATTTTTTATTTATTCATTTTATTTTATTTTTTAAAATATTTTTGTTTGGGGGGGAGGAGCTGATTATTTTTTATTTATTTATATTTTGAGGGGAGCTGATTATTTTTTATTTATTTATTTATTTTGTGGGTGGGGTGGTGAGCTTATGGTGTTTCTTGTTATTTCCGTTCATTGGTCCATTTTTGTGTTGTGTCAGTTGAGGCCGCTGTAATTTATTGGGGGGGGGGCTTATTAAGTGATGTTTCTTGCATTTTCTGTTTCGTTGTTTGTGGTGTGTTCTTTTGTTAGTTTTGTTTTCTTCCTGTGTTAGATTCCGTATGATCCTTCGTAGCTTATGCGGGTTAGTTTCCGCATTCAATAATTTTTCTTAAGATTGTAGCTGTTTTTATCATTGCTGTCCTTTGTATAGTTCCAATGATTCCGTTGATCCCAATTTCTCCCAGTCGTTTTTCCAGGTTTTTGGGGATTGTTCCTAATGCTCCTACGATTATTGGTATTATACTGAGTTTCTTCATGCTCCACATTCCTTTCAGTTCTCTAGCTAGTTCTGTGTATTTGCTTCGTTTTTCTGTTTCTTTACTTTTCACTTTATCGTCTGCTGGAACGGCGCAGTCTACGATTTTTCAAGAGATTTCCTTCTTGTTGATTATTATAACATCCGGTCTCCTTGTTTGTATAAGTTTGCCTGTTTGTATACCAATATCCCAGATGATTTTGTGTTTTTCGTTTTCCAGTACTGTTTTTGGCTTATGTTTGTACCATTTGTCTGCGTATTCGAAATTCAATTGTTTGCACAGTTCCCGATGTACTGCTTTCCCCACACAGCCATGTATGTTCTTATACTCGTTTTGGGCTAGTTTGCTACATTCACTTATTATATGATTTATTGTTTCGTTACTTTGTCCACAGAGTCTGCATTTACTGTTTTCCTGAGTTTTATCTATTTTAGCTTTAATGTAGTTTGTCCTTATTGCATTGTTCTGTGCAGCCATAAGTAGGGATTCCGTTTCTCTGTTCAAGTGTCATTTTCTTAGCCATGCCCAGCTGTTTTCGTTGGTTTCTTCTCTTGTCAGTCTTCTGAAGTGTCCGTGTAGTATTTTTTCTTCCCACTTTTCTTTTCTTGCCGTTTTGATTCCGGTTTCGGTGCTTCCCGCGTTGTCTGTTAGATTGGTGTCTCTTTCTGCAGTGATAATGGTTTCCCTGTGTTGAGTTATGTATTTTTCCAGCTCTTTTTTTGACTCTACTACACACTCTTCTATATTTACCAGTCCTCTTCCCCCTTCGTTTCTTTTCATGTAGAGTCTGTCCGTATCGTCTTTTGGGTGTAGTGCATTGTGCATGGTCATTAATTTTCTGGTCTTCTGGTCCAGGTGTCTGAGTTCCAATTCGGACCAGTCTATGAATGGTATCTTATTAGTGCTACTTCCCAAGTGTTTATTCATTTTACTAGATTCCTGCTATATAATTTCGTTTCTAGGAGTTTTCTTGTTCTTCGTAAATATTCTTTTCCAATATTCTCTTTCATTTCCGTGGATTTGATGGCGTCTCCCTCCAGAACTCCAAGATATTTGTAACTATCCTGTTCGTCTAGCGCCCTCATTTCCTCTTGGGTGGGGAGTTTTATGTTCTCTGTTGTCTCCAGTTTTCCTCTTTTTATGTCTAGTAGTGCACACTTTTCTATTCCGAATACCATTTGGATGTCCTGGCTGAAGATTCTGGTCATATTTATCAGTTTTTCCAGTTCCATTTTTGCTTTTTGCAAATAGTTTTAGGTCATCCATGTACATTAGGTGGTTTACTCTTAGTTCTGTGTCTGTAAACTTGTATCCGGCATCACATTTTCTGAGTATGTAGTTAAGTGCCATCATAGCTATTATGAACAGAAGTGGTGATAGGGAGTCTCCTTGGAAGATGCCCTCTGTATCTTTATCTCAGTCAGCTGTTGTCCTCTGGCTGTCAGTTCCAGTTTCCATGTTTCCATTGCTTTCTTAATAAGATTAATCATCCTTTCAGGTATTTTGTATATTTTCAAACATTCAATTATCCATGCTTGAGGGATTCTGTCGTAAGCTTTTTTGTTGTCAATCCATGCCATGGATATGTTCTTTTTCCTGTTTTTTTACCTCCTTCAGTATCTTTTGATCGATGTATAGGAGGTCATGCGTCCATCTTTTCCCTTTACGGCATCCTTTTTGTTCTTCGAGGAGTAGTCCACGTTTGTTTAGGGACTGGTAGATTTTTTCTCTCAGTTGTGCCGTCAGGATTTTCCACATTGTTGGTAAACAGGTAATTGGTCTGTAGTTGCTTGGGGTTGATCCTTTTTTGGCATCTTTTTGTATAAGCGTTGTCATTCTTTTGGTCATCCACATTGGTATGGTATGTCTGTTTTGTGGATACATCTTCTCAGTTTCTGCGCTAGTCTTTCATGTAGGGTTGTGAATTTTTTAAACCAATATGCATGTATTCCATCATGACCTGGTGCTTTTCAGTTTGCCATTTTCCTTAGGGTGTCCTTAATGGTTTCTTTAGTAATCTCTGTTTCTGTTCCTTTTTCTATTTCCTGTAGTTCCTTTTTCATGTTTTTTAACCAATTGGCATTTTTGTTGTGTGTTTTAGGATTTCCCCATATCTTGCTCCAGAAGTGTTTTGTCTCCGTCGGGTCAGGATGTTCTGATGTTATTCGTTCTCCGTTTACGTTTTTGTAAAACTGGCTTTCATTGTTTTCAAAGGTGTTGTTCTGTGTTTTCTGTTCTGATTTGTATCTATATCGTCTCAGTCTTCCCTCTATTGCTGCTATCTTTTGTTTTAATTCTTCATGTTTCTTATTCATTTTTTTCTTTGTCAACTGGATTTCTGCTCTTCCATTCTTTCCTATTTTCTTTCATCCTGTTTACGGTGTAAGCTTCTTTTCGGAGTTTGGTTATCTGGGTTTCCAGTCTGATTTCCCATCCTGGTTTTGTCGGTTCTTTCTTTTGCCCAGGCGTTTTTTTCTTTTCTAGGTTTCATACGTACTGATTTTGCCCCCGCATATATCAAGTTGTATAGGTCTGTGATGGTGTCTGTTTGGATGTACGCGAGTACCTTGTTTACTGTCTCTGTTTCAGATTTCAACTTCTTCCAATCTTCGTTCCTTAGAGATGGGAGATTTGTTTTGTTCTCAGACATGTATCGTTTGACGTTTTCCACTTCTCTTGTTTCTTCCTCGGTGAGTTCTACTTCGGTGAGTTCTGTGATTTCGTAAACTTCGACCTCTTCCGTTACTGGGTTTATGTTTTGTCTGTCATCTTCCTGCGGGGTTTCTTCAGGCTGTGTTTCTTGCTCTGTTCCATTCTTCTGTATGATTTCCGTCAGTTCCATCTCCGATAACCATCCTCTCTTGAGGATCTGTTTTGCTTGGTAGGCTATCCTTTGTTTCGTTGTATAGTAGCCAGTAGCAGTGTTCCAAAGATGTTTCAATCGTTTCCGGTAGCCTCTTTCTGTGAAGTGACGACTTTTGTAGAAGCATTCCATCACTAGTCTGTTCTCCTTTGTGATCCATTTCTTTCTATATTTTTTAGGTTTTTTTTTTCATTTCTGCTTTTTTGTGTTGGGTCTGTGTTCTTGTCATAACTGGAATTGGAGAGGTTACGTATCTGTTTTTTGTCCGTAGTTTTGTTCCTGAAATCAAAGGAGCCAACATTCGCAGGATGCGGACCGGGTCCCCCATGTTGGCCATCAAGGGAGCATCTGCTCATCATGACACTCAGATCTTTCATCTGAGTCCCACGGGTTTCATTGTTATTGTTGTACATTACTCATATGTTGGTGTATGTGGCTACACCGGGCCCAGGTTTAATTTGCCTGTACTCCTGTCACAGGGATAGCGTTTATCTCCTTTTAATGAGGTGGAAGGTGCACTATCACACAGAAAAAAATGTATATATATATATGTATATATATACATTATTATTATTATTATTATTATTATTATTATTATTATTATTATTATCATTATTATCATTATTATTATTATTATTATTATTATTATCATTATTATTATTATTATCATTATTATTATTGTTGTTGTTGTTTTTGTGGGAGCGCCAGCAATAGTTTTCCCGAACCTTTAAAATTGTAATCAAAGGACCTATTGAAATCATATAAAAACACATGAATTATTAAGAATAATCCTTGTATGCGGAAGTTAACTCACATATCCAAGTAATACCTACCACACAAAGAGCGTACAACATAATTAGAAGTAGCGAGGTGAGCTATCTGTCTCTCTGTATATGTCTATATATCTGTGTATCTGTTTTTCTCTTTTTCTCCCAAGCGTACGAAAGTAACCTTAGTAAAAACTAAGCATCAACGTCTGAGTGATTGTATTTACAGACAAGCAGAAATCTGAGTTCGCAACAACGACACGGGTCTATAATGCTTCATACACGCATCGGTAAGTAAAAATATAACCTTTTAACGCGTGTAGGTGTGACATCATATGTCAATCTTTTAACCGGCGATTTTCGGTGTGATGTGCAGATACGAATATCCGATATATCATCTTGACGCAATGCGTATGTTGCGTGTCGACAGCTATGAGTGGCAGGCACGTATGGTCAAAAGGGGTGAGATAAGTTGAGCCGACGACGAACGTGTCGTAGTTTAGACAATATCAATAAAAAAGAACAAACACAAAAAATAAGCTTACAGTCTACGCGGAGCGTGGCATTTAAGAATACGATTAATATGAATGAGATGGTTAATAATCAACAACGTAATATAAATCCCTAATAGATACGTGATTATATAAATTATATAAAGCTAGAAATTGATTTACTTGCTGCTGTGCTCATTTGTTTACACGCTATCACACACACCACAACCGGAAATTCGACGCTGAATATAATCGTACGAAGTAAACAATTAGAAAACATTAATAGAAATAAATGGAGCATTTGCGAAATGCTGGAGGAACCATTCAAAGAAAATAGACATTTACCAGAGAATAGGGTGTAATATTCAGGGGTATATTGTAATACATGTATTATTCCTGAAAAAATACGTATTAGCACTCATACGTCGACAGACATTGTGGCATAGAATCAACACCAAGAAAGATAACTTGAAAAGCCTTGTAGCCGGTATATTCGGAAGAAGTAAAAATTCGCAGAAATAAAAAATGAGACAAATAGAATTTCACCTATGACCCAAGAAAATTATATAGTGTTAATCTTGAATACCTTTCTTGCACGGCCTGAATTAATCAAAGTCACACACAGAAAAGAAAACAATGTAAAACAAATACTGAAAACAATATTCCCAAGAAATGGAGTAGCCAAAACAATTTTCAGAGAGAATGCACTAAAATTATGCGACAAGCTCTATTCATTGTTGAAAGTTACTGGATGCATTTCAAAGAAAACACCACCTTACCACCCGCAATCTAATGGATTAGAGGATCCAAACTGTTAAATAGTATGAAAAGCGGTCTTCCGGTTTAATTGAAGAATAGAAACATATACACACAGATGGATTGTCAATTGAAAATGCAGGAAGAAAATAGTAATTCCGTATTAAGAAAAATAAAACCCCAAGTATCCATCATTTTGTTATTGTCTGGATGACTATATGTCTATCTATCTTGTTATATTAAATCAATGTTTGTTTCCTAAGATATTTGTCCTATATATTTTAATCACACAAAATACATTTTAGAATATTCCTTTGTTTTGAGATTGTGGTATGTTAACAAACACACATCTATTTTAATTTGTCTAATTCGCCAAAATTCGCAATTAACTCACAAAATGTATAATCTGTTATGAAGTTTCTGTCTCCATCTTTTTCTCTAATTATCTGTGTATTTAAAAATTATCTTATAGTGTATAAAGTCACTTCAGGCATTTAGAGTAAGAGTGACTCTATCTTTTCTGGCTAATAAACATAGTGTTTCGTAAACACGGTAAACACATATTCAAAATAGATAGAACAATGATAGACGTGTTTACTTTTGTGTTATTATTGAAAATAATATAAGAGTACAGAGATTTATTAGGTTTACTCATGCAAACAGAAATTATTTATAGATATAATTGGAACTCTAACAAATGTATAGAATGCTTCAGCCACTTAAATTATTTTATTCACGTGCATTTTATCAAGTAAACAAATCTTAGTATACCGGTAGTGGAAACTAATTGTCTACATTTACAAAGAGGAAAAATGCAAAGTAATACAGGGTGGGCCAAAATAAGGGTCCTATCTTTAAATTTGAATAACTTGAATTTGAATAACTTCCACAAAATAAAAGTTAAACTCACCAAACTTTATGTGTGTGTAGACTGACCCTTTCGAGATTTTTTGAAATAAACAAAACAAATTTTAGCCGAAAAACACTTCTTAAAACTTACAAAAACTAAAGTATTGTTTTTTACACTGTTTTGAGTTTTTTAAGCAAAAATAATGTTTTCTAAATGAGGGTACGTTCCTTAGGGCTAATACGGCTCAAGCTTGCTTCGGAAGGGGTCCTTTACTTATTCTAAAAAAATTTTTTTTAAATCAATAAATAAAAAAGTTATGAATTTTTAAAAATAGGACCCTTATTTTTGCCCACCCTGTATAAGGAAACACATCAGGAATTTAAATATTAAAACAGTAAATATATTGCATTTAAGAAAAAATAATAGTTCCAATCTTTAGAAAGGCTAGGGTTAGGATTATAGTTAAGGTTAAGATAGGGTGTTATATCGTTGTCACAAAGTTCTCGAGTTTGGATATCAGAAGACACATAGAGCATGTGGGAGTAATTAAATTTAAGTAACTTAAAAATATACAAGTTTAAGTTTTCATATAAAATACTTAAAATTAACTTTAATTTACTTATTAATAATATTGAACATTTAATAAAGATCCGACAATTCTCTGGTTTTACTTCATTTTACTTTTTAATCAACGGGATTCATTTTGTGACCAAAAATATTTTAAATTTAATTGCCCGTCCTTAGATATAACAGTTTATGAATTTTTAAATAAGATACAATTGGGACACATAGGTTAGTGTTTGTGATATAATAAATGACGGGTAGTCTAGTACTAGTATATATATATATATATATATATATATATATATATATATATATATATATATATATATATATATATATATATATATATATGTATATATATATGTATATATATAGAGAGAGGCAAAATGCCTTCAAAGAAACCATGTATTAGATGCGAGTAATTAAATCAAAAGAAAAATAAGAATGTATCAAGCATTCCTCAAAATATTTAAAAAAACCTTCCGTTTTTTTTTTCTTCATCTTGATTTTTTTTATAGCTAATATTTCGCTTGATAAAAACAAGCTTCTACAGAGCCAAGACAATCAAAGGTATAACCTTTTCTCTTCATAATATCCTTCTTGGTCTTGTAGAAGTGTCTTGTCCGATGTTGTGGACTAATGATGAAAATGTCTGTTTTATATAGAACTTGATTGCGCATGGTCGCTGGTAGTTATAAATTAGGAAAGTTCATTTTATAAAGCATCTTTTGAATGTAAATATAAATATAAAGGTAAAATGTCTTCAAAGAAACCATGTATTAGATGCGAGTAATTAAATCAAAAGAAAAATTTAAATATATATGTATATATATATATATATATATATATATATATATATATATATATATATATATATATATATACTAGTACTAGACTACCCATAGTCGCTTGTGTATAAACACACATATATAAGAGAGTTTTAATTACCTACTAGGGTAGTTTGAACTATCTATTAAACACACATCTCAAGTGTCTTCGGTCTCTCTGTACAAGGATTTATCAGGATACCCTGACATGAGAATATTTCATCTTACAAATAAACCATGACCAAATAGTTTACATAACATAGTATTCCAAGCCCAAGATAAGAGCCCCCGGCACGTTTGTACACTTGCTCATACAAATAATGGTACGTTTTCTCCTAGTGATGATAACTCATGTAACAGCACTTAGATGGATACTTCACCAGATAGGATGAATTCTTGTCCTGGAATCCGGTAAGACAAAGAGACCACAAGAAAGATATACACAAATATAGTATACTGGTCGATTAGGGAGAGGAAAATTAATGTTCTTAACTTTTTTAGTAAGTCAACTTGTTAGATATAAAGAAGAACTTTAATGGAATATTCGAATATCTAGGTATCTCATATGGAGATCAAATGTTAGCACCAAGAAAGGGGACCCTTGATTTTGGAGAACTTCAACTGAAGTAAAATGAAACAAATATATATATATAGCAAAGTTCCGAATACGTTCGTCGAACACTCTCGACTAGTCTTCTATCTGTGCCCACTTCCAGGTACATATAGATCTTAATTTCCCTAAATTACGTGACAGTTTCCGTGGGCCGGGTGGATATGGCTTACTCTGCGAACCAGGTTCGCGCCTCCCGACCGTCTGAAATTGTTACTTCCCTGCACTGATGAGAGCAATAAGCTTGAAACGCTAGCGTCTGTAGGTATAAATAATTTAATATTTATTTATAAATATTATATATATATATATATATATATATATATATATATATATATATATATATATATATATATATATATATATATATATATATATATATATAAATATATGCGTGTGTGTGTGTCTGTGTGTGCATGCATTCATTTGTTTTGAATTGTTTCAATTTTTTTCATAAAAAAGAAATGATTTGAACATAATTCTTTCGTCAAAATATCAACTCTTACAATAAAAACAAACATATAGGGAACTGAAATCTGGCGAAAGTTATCTCCAATCTATGTGTATTTTTATGAGGTTTCCGGAGTTATCTTGGCCATATAACGCGTGGAAAAAAATAACGGTAATAGTGTACGTATTTCAACGGCCACATTATTTTTTAGATATCTGTGTTGGTTATCGTGTGATAATAAATATTTTATTCATTTTTAAATTTTTATTTACTTGGAATTTACTATTTGCTGCAGAACGAATATTTGTTAAAAATATTTCATTCATATTTGGTAGCCTAATTTATTTTAGTCACTTTAACTTTTTTTATGCAATTATTATTATTTCTCAAAATTTATTCACTTGTGTAATGTTATATTAAAAACTTTTTAAACTCTCTATCAAGAGAAGGCCTAGTTGCTTTGATTGCATATACATATACATACACATATATATATATATATATATATATATATATATATATATATATATATATATATATATATATATACATATATACATATACAGGGTGGGTAAAAATAAGGGTCCTATTTTTAAAAATTCATAACTTTTTTATTTATTGATTTTTTTTTTATTTTTAGAATAAGTAAAGGACCCTTCCGAAGCAAGCATGAGCCGTATTAGCCCTAAGGAACGTACCCTCATTTAGAAAACATTATTTTTGCTTAAAAAACTCAAAACAGTGTAAAAAACAATACTTTAGTTTTTGTAAGTTTTAAGAAGTGTTTTTCGGCTAAAATTTGTTTTGTTTATTTCAAAAAATCTCGGAAGGGTCAGTCTACACACACATAAAGTTTGGTGAGTTTAACTTTTATTTTGTGGAAGTTATTCAAATTCAAGTTATTCAAATTTAACGATAGGACCCTTATTTTGGCCCACCCTGTATATGTATATATATAAATATATGTATATATATATATATATATATATATACATATACATATATATATATATATATATATATATATATATATATATATATATATATATATATATATATATATATATATATATATTAATTACTTTTTTGTTTACTTATACTTCAGTCGAAGTTATCGGAAATCCAGGGGGCCATTTCTGGAACTAACACTATGTCTATATATAAGATATATATTCGAATGTTCCATTAACGTTCTCTTTTACCTGTCAAACTGTGAGAAAATTAAGAACATTACATTTCCTCTCCCCAATTTGCCAATTAACTACGTCATAGTATATCTTCCTTGTGATCTCTTGGTCCGACTGGATCTTAGGACGAGATTCATCTAGCCTTCTAAAATATTCAGCTTGAGATGCACCATTCCTCGTACGAGCCACTTAATAGTTGTGTCAGGTGATCTGAGCTTCGAATACTATGTTATTTTGAGTATTAGGTCACGGTTTACTGGTAGGATTAAGTATCCTCATGTTTAGTAGTCATAACAAACCTTTGTACTGAAAGACCGAAGACACTTGAGGATGGTGTCTAGTAGTTAATTCAAACTCTCCCTATATATATATATATATATATATATATATATATATATATATATATATATATATATATATATATATATATATATATATACATTGCATATGTATCCATACACATATAATTTAATAATTTGTGCATATATTGTCAGTGTTTACTTGGATTGCAATCGATGCATGAGTAGGGCTTACTAGTAGTACGCACATATGTATTTCAAGTAAGCTACACAGAAGTGAACAAGTTTCATTCCCGCGGGACATCATCACTTATTGATATATTTACTACTATATATATATATATATATATATATATATATATATATATAATTTTTTATTTACACAGACATTCACAAAATCTGCGACATTGTGTAAAAAATAATCATATATAAAAGCTCTATTTGATAAACCCGGTTGAAATTCTTTGGATTACTACCCTGTCGATGTTTTACCTAGGTTATATATATATATATATATATATATATATATATATATATATATATATATATATATATATATATATATATATATGAGAGAGACAGACAGAGAGACAGAGAGAGAGAGAGAGGGGGAGAGAGAAGGAGAGAGAAAAGGTATCATAAGTTAGTGGAAAAAACATCAAATCGCTCAATAGTATGTTTTACAACCGCTAATATTAATCATTTTATTTAAATGACATGCATTACTGCATCCGTTAGGAATATGTGGGTTTTATTTATCTGGTAACCCTGGATTTAAGAGACAATTTTAGCAATACCAATAGATCATTCTGGAATAGAAACAACCCGGATTTCTTCTAAATCAGGGATGACCAGATAGATGAATCCTGGGTTACCCTCGACAGACGCAGTAATGTATAGTATTTAAATACAATCATGAATATTAGCTCTGGTAAAACCTTGTACAAATATTGTTGTGAGCGTTTGGTACATACATAGAATTCAGCTGCGAACACATATAAGATCCATGAATATATTTACGTTTCTCCTGGTAGAATTCCTGTTGATCTTCTGATCCTTTAAAAACCCGGATCACCAAAAGAAAAGGAAACCAGTTTTGAAACCTGTGCATTTAATGAGAATGTTCAAATCTCCCACAGAGTTCAACGAGGAAATAATTACATCTTATTTTCTGATTACTGTTTTTTTTAAAACTATCATCTAAGAAGGACAAAAATGCACTCGCAGACATACAGTTACCTTTTAAGAAATGCACTCGCTCTAGCAGAAATAACACACTATAGCAAAATGAACAGTGTGTGTGGAAATGAGCGATAGCTTAATTAAGATTTTTTCTCTGATTTTTTGTGTCATTCTTACTATGATTATTTTGTACATTTATTTGTTTCTGTGTAGCCTCTGGTATGAAAAATACATTAACTTTTGTTTTTGATTTTAAAATTTTGTTGTGGTTCATCATCAGCATAATCATCATCATAATCATAATCATTATGATCATCATTATCATCACCATCATCATTATCATTATGATCATCATTATCATCACCATCATCATTATCATTATGATCATCATTATTATCTATCGTTATTTCGATCGGAGTTGCGCGACTGAGCTACATCATTTTGGTTCTTCAAGTAATACATTCACAGCAAGAACTAGTTTTCTACCACAACTACTACAATGACTTCTGTTTTCTATCCCATGTGCCTAACGTCAGACATAATTTCCATGGACAAAGCTTCTTTGTCAGGGATTCTGGGCTGTGGAACACTTTACCGCGGGACTGCTTCCCTCTTTATTACAACTTGTTCGTCTTCTAATACAATATCAAAAAATTCTGATAATAAAACTCCCATAAGCGACCACACGCAGTTCATAACTTTCACCAATGTTAGTCCCTCCCCTAGTGTTCCCATCCCTCGGCTGAAAATCATTTAATCTCATTAACCTCCAGTGGCTCTTCGACAATGGTTACCCAATAGTAAGAAAAATCATCATCAGCAGCAGAATCATCATCTACATTTTCTAAGTTACTTTAAAAAATGTTAGATACCCCCAATCAATTTGTATAGACACCTTTGTCCGTCGGTCATGTCCCTACTTACTTTCCATCCACACATGGGAACAGTTAGACACAAATACTGTTTCTAATTCGGAAACATCAATCTCCCTTAAGATGTTAATCAGTCTATAAAGATTTATCATTCACTAACCGAAGACATAACTGATAAGGTTTAGTATCAGAACAGTTGACTTACACTTGTTTAATATAAGAGTTTCAGCTGTCTATCATGCTTAAGTTTTAAATAGTATTTTCGATGGGTTTATCTATCTAGATAACAGGCTTTATCCGTCCGTTGGTCTGTCAAGTTAGACGCTCACATAGAATATAGAATGAACACATCTTTAGCATATTCGTTTGCATTCGTGTGCATTTCCATATAAACGGCTTCCAGGAAAGCTTAAAACCTCAAAGAAAAAAACATTGTAACCCTTAGGTTAAATGTATTTTAAACATCATAACATTCTACATATTTCGGTAATTTCAATCTGTTAGATAAAGAGATTTCATCTAGAAGATTAATATTAAGAATTTTTTTTACATTTAAAGGGAAAGGAACTCTTTGTCCAGTAGTTGTATCCTTTGTCTCAGATAAATTTTGAAGAGTGACTCATGCCACCTACATCATTCCAGACAGCATACATTGTGGATAAGGCGTGTGGCACAGCTCTCTTGACTTTTAAAGTAATAAGTAATTTTTGTTCAGTTGTAACTAAAGTATAAATATTAATTGATGATCCATAGAGAAAAGGTTATTATTTAATTCTTTCTTTATATTCGTATTATAGGTCAAAATACAACCAGTTTACATCACAATCTATTGTATATATTCTCTTATAGGATGTCTGCCCGACAAAGAGTTTCGTGTATGTGTGTGCTTATGTTTCCATGATTTTTATCGTAATTCGTTTTTTTTTGTGGCAAGCGCAGCAGTTCACTTGTTCACTCAACTCAGATTCTGGATTTTCTATCTTTTGTTTTTTTTACTCTCTATCTATTATTCATATGGATTTACTAATATCGCACGTTTCATAACTTACGACATACAAATCTTTCGAATTAATTCCGATTCGAATATTTTCGAAAATACCATCTTTTGTTCCATATTTTAAATAAACTATTCGATCTACTTTCTTTCACTCATTTTAAATTAGTGGGCGACGTGAACAAAATGCCAACACAGAATTCAATTGGAAAATTTCAAACAAATTTAGATTTAAATAATTCTTTGACATTTAAAATGTGTTTCTTTTCAATCTTGCGACAATAAGTTATACCTAAATAATATGTATATGGTCTCATCGTGTTACAGAGGCAAATGTCGGGCAATACCAACTGCTCTTTTCCAAAGTTTATAAGGTATTAATTAATTAATTTGTTATAAAATAATTACTATGTTTTATCATCTTTAGCACTATATTGAATCCAATAATTAATACGTTCTAGCTTCGTTTCCGTACGACTCATAAATTATTTTAACCAAAAAAATGTTGATGATTTCCTCTTTGAACTAGATTTTATATAATTGAAGAAATAGATATTTGATTCCTTAACTAGAGGTTTCCAGACAATCTTCATACGACAGAGATTACTGCTAGTACCGTCTATGTCGGCTCACATAAAGAATTGCCCCGATAAAATTATGAAAACAAAAGAAGAATTTGATTAAAATATTCAAATTATGTTTACCTCATGTTTATTAAAACATAAAACATCAATTATTCACTTTTTCTAGGGTAAATGGGGGTACACATATAAACAGCGAGCACTCTAACGGCTATATATTACTTAATACATTCACTTTTGAGGGGAAACTCACACAGTTGCTTATTTTGATATTTCTTTATCGTTTTATTTATCTCTAAATATTCAATATTATATTTGAGATCAACATGTGTCCTATCCTTGTGTCCCAGTAATACGTAATGGTAATTTTGATAGATATGCATGGCACCAATATTACTAAAAGACAACTTTTACCTTCTATATTCGTATAACGAATCGTTTAGAAAAACACTAATACATCACTGAAAGCGAGTCGAATGTAACGAAGTCACCTTGAACATCGATCATCAACTGTGTCGATGTAGGTTTATTGACCATTTATTACCCTGTGGCGTTTGGTAATGCACAGACAATATACAATAGAGTTTCAGGTATATCAATTTCACCACTATTTACTGTTTTATATTCGTACACTTCTGTCACCGAAGTAAGTATGTCATGTCTATATCTGTAGATTCTGGATTCATCACCGAAGCTTCCTTCTTTGTGTTTACCTCTTGTTCTGTTCGTCTTTTTTACTATTATCTGAGACGGCAAACCGTAATACGAGTTCACTTAGATACAGACAAATACGTTAGTTACACACATCTGATCGTTTAAATTTATAAAAATAACGCAAATTAGCTTTTAATAATATTACACAGATTATTATAGGTAACTTAAGAATAATTCCTCACATTTAAAAGTTTAAATAATAACTTAAAGCTCACAATTTTAAATGGTTAACAATTATATTTTCCGTTACAATTTAAAAAATATACTATTTCCATATTACTTATTAAAACAATTTAATACGGCTTGCCAAGCTTTGACACCAACCATACCGGTGTTAATCGAGATACCGACAGGAACTAAATGGTTGCAAGATTTTCTATACGACAATTTTTATAGATTTTATGAACAATAATTCAGCAGCAAATCGCCTTTGAATATGAAACAGCATTGAGTTATGTGACTATGTTCCAATTGTAGTGCAATAGTTAATGTGTGCTATGTTATGTTGTCCGTATAGGTAGCTATCGATACACACGTTCTTTTGTTGCATAGCAAGTAGGTCGCACGCTCTGACTCGACTCTGCGCTCGTCCGATGATGCGTGTAATGGTCTGGTAGAAAACAACGCGTATGTCTCCGCTCAAATATAAGAGGGAAGAGAGCGAGACAGTAAGGAAGCAAGAGTCACTTAATTCATTTTCCGGATCTGCTGCAGTATACAACATGATTGTTGATTTTCTTGATCTGCAACCAAAAAGGTTTACTAAAAAGGAAGCCAACGAAGGTGTTTACGTTAACCATATTTTATTGAATATTATTGAATCAATATAGTGTATACAACCGGTATAATCACGTTGACACACCGGTTCCCGTTAGATCACCGAGGTTTAGCGAGGTTGAGCCGTGTGGGTTATCATTTGAGAATACCAGGCGCTGTAAGTTGACACCTAACTTTGGGCAGATAGCTTCGCCAACCCGCAGTGCCAAGCATGGCGACTATAGTTAAAAAAACAAAAACACACTGAATGACAGCCACCAATAAGGTGTCGGAAATCATGAATAAGTCCCTCCTCCAAGAGTGATCAAAAACTATGATGGTGATGGTGATGTCTATGAAGACTGGAGCATGCTTACTCGTCAAAAGGATATAACTCGCCATTCAACATTCTGTATACGAAGCGTTAACATTGCTTGTACTATGACTGTATATCTTTTGATCGCCATTGTTTTGCTATGTTAACTAATTTGGTAATGAAGAATTCGCTATGGCATGTCTACGTAAAACATATACAATAATCTATGCATACATATTATCAGTCAGTCATTAACAGACTGTTTCGCTGTAAAAAAAAACACACTGAATGACAGATACGAATAAAGTGTCGGAAACAGGGAGTGATCAAAACTCTTATGGTGATGGTGATACCACCAGTACGTCATGGGGTTACGTTATCAATCTAATGGATATTGTTTCTGATTATAAAATCAATATCTGATTGAATATATTGTGGATATTTACGCACTGATAAGGCTAGAAAAGTATTTTTATGCAAATCGCCCCAGACAAGGAATGGTGCTACTTATTGTAAGGAGTTACACAAATACTACTTGAAGGTCAAAAGCTAGCCAACGATAAGTGTTGGAAGGATAAATTTCGATCCAGAAAACAGCAATTTTTCCTCCTTTTTCAGAAACATCGACCATGTAATGTGAGGACTAAAGGGCGAAATAAAAGAAGCGAGAGTTACAGGCTGCCGTAAATGAACCGAAATTCAACTTTCTTCTCTGAAAATCGACATCAGTTGTAGGTAAAATAGTAACTTGTGTTCGATTTATTGGATGCAATACACTGTGGCCAATGAGAATTATTTGCAAAAATCAAGAAAGCAGAAAGCTTTCAGATACTGTTAAACTGACACACCAACTCAAACAACGATAAGCCAACAAGGTGGACAAATGTGAAATATCTTAAAATGCTATCTTTTTAGAGCAAGACACTTGAAAACAATTAGCTTTCTAATATCTCGTATTTTCTCAGTCTCTCTCTTTCTCTCTCTCTCTCTCTCTCTCTCTGTGTATATATATATATATATATATATATATATATATATATATATATCTCAGTTAACATGCCCTCCACTCTGTGGGTACATGTGTCTCTCTGTACTTATCTTTTATCTACTCTCTTTCTCTCTGTTAAGCTTTGCGATAGATGTTGTCTTTTAATCTGATAACCGACAGATTAACAAACATCTTTATTACTTTTATATTGAAATATGATTAAATTTTTACGTCAAATACGCGCGTTTTTTCAATTTAACCGATTGAATCTCGGATTATAAATGACTCGCAATTTTAGGTTAAGTTTCTGTCGCTCGTTAATATGGAACGTGAAAGATATTTTACGACTCATAAGAATTTAAAAGTAATTCAAAACAATTTTTTAATGTACTCTAATACAAGTTCCACTAGTCACAGCTTATTTTTAATTTTATTATTTCCCTTTTCTCGCTTTTCTTCTACGTATCTAGATATAACTAGCGCCTCTCCACCCTACAGTCCTAACAGTCCATGAATGATGTTTCTGACAAGGAGTTGCTTTTTTTGGGGGGGGGGGGATCTATCTATCTGCCACTTAACGTTGGCTAGTTTTTGACCTGGAAGTAGTATTTTGTTATGTTTTATTTTATTTTTTGTTTTATTAATTCATTTATTTATTAATTCATTTATTTTTAGCTTCTTGCAAGAATAGGCTTCACACCTTGTCTGGAGCAATCCCCATTAAAATACATTGGTGCATCCTCTTCAGTTTAAATATGAGTTAAAAAATTTAAAATCGTTAAGAGAATGCTTAGACGTTAAGCCGCCGATAAAGTGTTAAAATTATCATCGTTTATTCGCTGTTTAAAATTGGCCGTCGGATTTGAGTTGAAAAATGTTTGTAGTCCGGGGTTTCGAATCACATAACCGGTAGTGAATAGTCATATCTCTATGCTGATGAGTCCCGATTTAAAAAAGAATGAAACGTGTACGTACATAGATAATAATCAATAATAAATATTTGTTATTTGTCGCTCTTCGAAAAAGTAGAGCACCGTAATGGTAGTATTAACACAGCATGACGTCACTTGCTTTATAATGAATCGTTCCTTCCCTTAAAAGAAGTAGAATGCTTAGACGTTAAACCGCCGATAAAGTGTTAGGATTATCATTGTTTATTCGCTGTTTGAAATTGCCCGAGCGGTTAAAGACGTCGGATTTGAGTTGAAAAATGTAGCCCGGGGTTTCGAATCGCATGAGCGGTAGTGAATAGTCAATTCTCTATGCTGATGAGTCCCGATTTAAAAAATGTTAAACAAATATTTATGATATATATATTGTACAAGCTAATAAAATATATAATAGTAATAACAGTTTGCTGTGATTTTCTGAATTTTATTTTTCCTTTCTATTTTTCCTTTTTTGACGCCGTAAATATTTACCGTCAATCTATGACCTTTCATCTTTACATCATATTCAACTCTCTCTCTCTTTGTCACTTGCCATTTCTTTTTATCCCTATCCCTTTCTATATCTCTCTTATTCTGTCAGTCTCTCTCTCTCTCTTTATTCCTGTTTTTAAAACTTCATTAGAAATCGTTTCTTCTTCTTCCTAGTTTAAAACAAAAACAACACTCCCTGGTCATGTCTCACATCTCTTTCATCTGTTTGCCCCAAGGGTATTGACGCTAAACATCCCTCGGGGAGGGCCCCTAAAACAGGTTTTGATGCAGCCGATCAATAGAAGACGATAACATAGTTAATAAAGAACCATAGAACATCCTATGACTTTCTACAGCCTCCTTCGGAAAGCGACAATAACAACAACTACAACGCCAACCTGATTCAAGCAGGAAACAAAAGGTAATGTGTCATCAGCTTCACAGATAACGCTTAAAAGGAATAAACGCAAAGTAAACGCAAAGATGCAAGGGGATGTTTATTAAACAAATCATTCGGTATCTCAGCTTGTTTTTGTTTTCAACGATGGTCTCTGACTGTTGTTGAGTTATGGTATTATTATTATTATTATTATTATTATTATTATTATTATTATTATTATTGTTATTATTATTGTTATTATTGTTATTATTATTATTATTATTATTATTATTATTATTATTATATGTACTCACTAGGAGTTATCACACAAGTAACTGTAAGTGATTGCTCACCGACAAAAACAATATTGTTCCCTGGGACTGAGTGGCAACAAGCCTCCCGAGATGTCCAGTACTCTATACCTCTTTTCGAAAACCACCGCAAATGATGTTGCTGGTGAGAACCATTGATCTTCTCTGAGCAATAAACCTCCCTAAGGTCCCAGCATTTTCCGCACTCTTCCAGTGGAGGTCTGGTTTGTGCTGTCCCTACTCGATCTTCTCATCCTTCTTGGTGTCAGCTTATGATTTTTCTTGCAGTTTCTGTTTATGCGGTTGTTTTTCCTGTGGTTTGGTTTTCTTCTTGCACTTCCATGTGCCTGGTTACCATTCGTAGGTTATGCAGGTTGGTTTCCGCATTCGAAGAGTTTCCTTAAGATTGAAGCTATTATTGTTATTATTATTATTATTATTATTATTATTATTATTATTATTATTATTATCATGATGATGATGATGATAATAATAATAATAACAATAACAATAACAATATTACTACTACTACTACTACTACTACTAATAATAATAATAATAATAAGTATAATAATAGGTGTTCCTAAATAACCGTGGTATCAAGATACAGAAAATATTAAATAATAAACAATAGTATCATTTTAATTATTCGGACTACTGTTCTCATGTAGGATTTCATTTCATTCAATTTTCCGGCTGATGTAACATTCGACCTTCTTCAGCTTCGTTTTTCTGAACTCGGAAGTCTTTATGCCAGACTTGGAAATCTGTACGGAATTTCGAACGTAAATATCTATCTAGTCCACGATGGTAGACAGCTCTCGACCCCTCAGACATAATCGGGTATGAGTCTTAACTAATTCTTAATTATGTTCTTAATATCACATGTAGTAAGAATTAACCTTTCAACTCCCAGAAGACTATCACTAGGAACTGATTATAACTCGGCACTTTATCCGTTGCACCACGGTCGAAGATGTGTACAGTAGTCCGAATAATCGAAATCAAACAATTTATAACTTCTGATCTAAAAAAAATCATGAACATAATATGTCAAAAGTCTAAATAAGTTTGAATTCTAAATAAGTTTGAATTCTAAATAAGTTTGAATTCTAAATAAGGTTGAATTCTAAATAAGTTTGAATTCTAAATAAGGTAGAATAAAATAATACAATACTAATCCTTTTTATATCGACGAGCTTGAAGAAATAGTAAACTAATAAGAAATAGTAACGCAGTTTACGTCACACCACATTTAAAAGCAATGGAACTCATTTAAAACTAATACGAATGTTATTTAATAAAATTAATTTATTTCAGATTGAGATTTAAAATAGAAATAGGGATGATAGAACTGAAAACTATCTACGATAATAGAGAATAATATAAACGTATCTGTAATTTGATTGGCCACACGCTTTCTTATTCTCTACACCCCCTCTCTCACAGACGTGATGTTGCTAGTCTCAGTCTTTTCTGTAAATACTATTATGGCTTGTGTTCTTCAGAATTATATGATCTAGTCCCGCTTCTTTTGTCTCAGCTCGTTTGACTCGTAGGTCTAGTGGTCTCCATCAATTTGCTGTTTTGATATCTCATTGTAATACAGCTTCCTATTCCAGAAGCTTCTGCCCTAAAATCGCAGGCTTGTGGAACTCTCTTACCGCTGACTGGTTTCCTCCTACCTATAACCTTGGTATTTTCAAGATTAAGGTCAATAGGTACTTCGTTTCTTTGCGATAATCATATTTGTTCTTGTTAGTTCCTTACATCAAGTTGCTTCATGCCTTATCTGGAGCAATTTTTTTATGGGCAACGTTGATTGTTACAAAACGATTATCTTTTTAAAATGTCGGCTTATTTGACTTTGTTGTTATCAGAGTAAATGAAGTCATATGTTCTCATTGGTTAGTGTCCGATGACGCCATTTCCATAAACACAATCTCTAATGCATTTTAAAGGGGATGCATTTCTCTGAATCAAACGTTACATAGATAGAAAGCATCATCACAATCAACCGCACGGAGCGAACGATAATCAAGATTTCTAATCAACAACTCATGAAAACAGATGACAATGAAGCGGCTAGTATTTCATGGTCACAAAATATGTAATAAGTCAACATGTCAATAGAAATTATCTTTTCACTTTTAAAACAAAGTCTATTTTCAGGTTACACATATCTTAAGGCATTACTTACAATACTCAACTCAGTTTACTAATACGTATGTTTTATTTTGAGACGAACGCTGTGTTTGGTTCTCCTTTTCTGAATATGTGTTACATTACCAACGAGCGCATGAGAGTCTAAAACTCCCGCTGCCAGCCTCCCATATCTCAATCAAAGAATACTTGTTTTCGCCAGGTTGGCGTCTCAATGTTACACGTGTGTTGTGGACCGATTCGGATTTACCCATTGTGACATGATGGATTCGTCAGGTTACTATAAAGTCGACACTTTTGACCAACCAACTGCTTATTGCACGTCTGTCTAGAGCCTGTATATGCGACTGACTTATACAAAATGAAAATCGCTATAGACAATGCATGAAGCCACTTGATGTAAGGAGAAATATACTAGACAACAATATTTGTTAGATGGATAGATCCCGACCATAAAATAGCAATTCTTACGCATTTGTCAAGAACATCGCTTGTGGAATGTGAGGACTAATGGACAAAATAAGGCAAGCGAGTTACGAGGCTGCCGAAAGTAAACACAAGCCCCGCTTTCTTTTCTCCTTATTGTATGTAATTAAGTATTCTTAATACATTTCTTATTACTTCTATTCCTGTTTTTTTTTGTTCTTGTTTATTTATTGTTGTAACTACGATATAACAACGTGTCGTGGCCGCCATCTGCAACTAAGGATATGTTGTAATCTGTAATCAAAGGTCAGAAATGCAATTACAAAGAGATGCGCCAATTAATAAAACAACAAACTTGTTATTGTAGTAGAAGATGGGGTCATTAAGCTTAGTTTGATCACCAAAGATGTTGTTTTGTTATTAATCTAATCTCGTTTACATAAAAATATTCAAAATTTTCCTATTTTAAAATAACTTGTTCCGAAATCGCATTATGCGCACCGTCGGCTAAAACAGTACACTTTAAAATAAATGCATTTCAAAAAATGACATTCGTTTTTATTGATTTGAAGTATATTTAACTGACAATTAGTTTTACAGTAAAAAGAAAGACATTTTTTTTTTTTTAATTCTACGATTTTAAATAAATGAAACTAAAAGGGACATCTTTGTTTTATTTGATCAAAGAATATTTAAATGGCAATGACAATTATATTTACGGCAGAAGAAAGAGTATTTATTTTCTTTCAATAGTATTGACATTAACAGATATTTATCTCAAATAGATATTCTTTTATTAATCGAACACCATACCGATTAATGTAGAAAGTATTGTTAAATTTCCCGCTTGTTTGTATTGTTAAAAATGGAAGAAAAATATTTACTTGCTGATTGTGGGTGAAATATGACCGAAAAAGAGCGAAGATAGACGGATGGTGTTAAGGTCTAGAATGGGGGTAGGAAGTGGTCGGAGCTGGTGGGAGGTAGCTACAAAACCTATATATTCAGGTTCTGCATCACTTTTAGGTCAGTGTTCTTTGACTAAGTGGAGACCAGACGTTGGATTTCTGCTCCTGCAGAGAAATCTGTTTTCTTCACCCTTGCTTAGTGTTGCCAAACCCTTTTGAGTGTGGTACCCCTCGCATAAAATAGTTTTCCAATATATAATATATAATACCTGAAGAACACTGTGCACGCGTGCTATTATTTGTATAACACCGACATAAGGTTATCTCTTATTTTCAATCCAACCATATTGAAAAAAATATAAACAAGATCTGATTTGCTAAAAAATATTTGAACCTGTGCAAAAAATACAGAGGTTTTTTCACACAGGTGCGTGCACTCTTGAGAATATTGTTCATCCTTGTCTTCAAATACAAATTAACTTCTAATTTTGATATCCTTATTCAATCTCGTTTCTGATTCATGCTTTTCATTAAAAACTCCCTGTCTATCTATCCTAATGTATAATATGGCGTGAAACCTTTTACTTCAAGTTAAAGTATTGTGGCATCGCGCGGTGATACGTTCATATTGGACGTTCGTATAATCAATGATATCAATGCAATTACAATAATCGTATGTTTCTTTCATTTTGATAAAACATTAAGTTTTATAAGGCTCAATCTTATTCAGAATTTAGTAATTCACATAAAACATTTATATCTTCATATTTATATTATATTTATATTATGTTTATATTTATACAGCTTTTTTGATAAGAGGAAGAGAATACTTGGTAACCTTTGAAAGAGAAAGAAGTAGGGTTGAACAATGACTTTAGTTTTGGATTCAGCACGAGTTTCAACATGGACGTATTGCGAAAAACATGAGACTCGTTTGCGTAGAAACTCCATTATGATATATATTATGATACATTTTATGATATATCTTCTGATCCACATGGCTGATAAAGAAGTTGGTTATATTTTTACAAAAATCTATGACCCGACTTGTGAATTGAGTTTTAAAGTTAAGATATTAAGAGACTTGAAAAATGTTGTAAACTACATTGAAACACTTTCTTTGTTACAAATTTTTAGGTGAGTCAAAACTTGCTTTAAGGAATCAAATCGAAAATGAATTTCAGTTCCAAACCGAAGTACGTTTCTAAAGATGACATCAGAATGTTTATTATTATTCGTAGAGAAGAATAGAACTTACATAAAACATCTAATAAATTTATTGTATTTTTATTGTTTCATTGAGTCTTAATAGACGTAGAGAACTGTAGGTATAACAGAACCTTAAACTTGTTACATTTGTAAAATTGTTCAACTTAAATCAGTAATTTAAACCCTGCTAAGAAGTGGATATACACTATACTAAATATATAACATTGAACAGTGGGATTTGTTCTGAATATAAAATGTTAGAAGAACATCCATCACTTGACAGGGTCATCCTGTACCGCAGTAGACATAATACTTTTAATTAAGCGTATATAATTCACGATACGTATACGTCGAAAGAATGATGAACACGCAGATAGACGGATTGTGTTAAGGTCAAAAATCGGAGTGAGAGATGGTGTGAGGTAGTTACAAAACCTATATATTAAGGTTCTACCATTTCATTGAGGCCAGCGTCTTTTTACTCAGTAGAGACCAGGCATTTTATTTTTGCTCCTGAATAATGAAAACGCAGTTTTGTTGAAAATAAAAAAGTGCAATTTCAGGGTCGGATTTGACTTATGACGAAATCTATCTGGTCAACAATGGAGGTGCTCAAGTGAGAGGTGTGTATGGAAAGTGACATATATTAAAAAGATTCCATATATTTATAGGCTGAAACACCATCCAGGTACACCCGACGTTACCAGGGAATCTATAAGGACCTCTGTTCACCCTTTCTAAAAGCTCTGAACAGCGTATAAGAATTTCTATTATAATTTACGAATTTCTATAATTTTAAACTCATGAATAACATGAAGAAAAAAGTCGCACATTGATTTTTTGGATGTAACACGCAGATTGAAATCCCACAATAAATTTTCTTGCGCTTTGATCAAAATGTAATATATTAATTCAAGTACTCTTAGTTATTTAGTGTCAGACCATATATAGTAAAGCGTGTCTACTTTCGCATGAGTACCTGAATAAACAAACATACACTAATTACAAATTTACATATATGTTTACACAATTATGTTGCTTTCTTTTTAATGATATTGTTTGTGCGAGTAATATTACTAAACAAACGATTTATTTAGTCACAATGACGTCATATCCGGAAGAATGAGTCAGAAATTTTGAAAATTAACTTTTTCTAGCTACCCGGCCGTTTGGCTAAGATCAAAGTGTAGTATCTCTTCTGGCTGAAGTTTTTACGTAATTTTCTCCATTGAGTCTAAATATGATTCGTAAACTGGCATGGATTTTATCTAAAAGGTCTTTAATGAATTATATTACTAATTGATATTAAGATTACTAAAGAGCAAACAAAAACAGGACAGACGGACGGACGTAGCTGGACAGACAGACGCAAGTGGACAGATGGACGAACGGATTGACGGACGGACATACGTAGCTGGATTGACGGACATACGGACGTAGCTAAACGGACGGACAGACGTAGATGGACTGGCGGACGTAGCTTGATTGACAGATGGACGGATGAACGGACGGACGTAGGTGGACGGATTGACGGATAGACGTAGGTGGACAGACAGACTTACGTAGCTGGACGGACTGACGTAGCTGGACAAACTAACAGACGTAGCTGGAACGACGGACGTAGCTGGAGGGACGTAGGTGGACAGATAAACGGACGTACGTAGGTGGACAGATTGACGGACGGATGAAGCTGGATAAATTGACGGACGGACATACGTAACTGGAGGGACGGACGGACAGACTAAGTTAGATTGACGGACAAACGGGTGGATGTAGCTGCACGGACGGACAGACAGACGAACGGACGGACGGATGGACGACCTGACGGACAAACGTACGGACGTAAGTGGACGGATTGACGGTCGGACGTAGCTGGACGGACGGATGGACGTAATTGGACGGACAAATGAACGTAGCTGGACGGTCGTAGCTGGACAGATGGACGGACGGTGGTAGCTGGACAGACAGACAGAGGCACGCTGGTTGACAGACGGGCGTAGGTGGAGGGATTGACGGACGGTAGTAGCTGGACAGACGGACGGATGTAGCTAGACGGACGGACGGACGGACGGACGGACGTAGGTGGACGGATTGATGGACGGAGGGATGTAGCTGGACAGACAGAGGGACCTAGCTAAGCGGACGGACGGAACTTTTATTGTATCGCACTTGGTCTTCCGAAATAGTCATCCATTTAGTACTTGCCATGATACGCGTTGCTTAACCTCGATTTTACAGCACTAAGTGATCCTAAATCGTCATCCATTTAGTACTGGCCTGGAAATGCATTGCATAACTTCTTCTTTTGACCAATAATAATGACAATAGAACGGTCTTAAAATTGTATTGTCTTAAATTGTACAACGCCAAATGCCAGAGCTATACTGAAATCACTCTTGCTTATTTCTCTCCCTTTGATGAGATTAATAGTACGAAGAGAAACGCAAAAAAAACAATAATAATGTGACGTTGGCATAAAAATAATATCCAAACATATCACTATAACGTTAGGTACCTATTCAATATGACGTCATGTGCACAAGGTAACATTAAAAATTGTGATCACATTAAACGAAAATATGCCTATTTGACCCCCGAAAAATGAATCTTTTTTTTTAATTTTGGATATTATTTCCTCGGGGCTATGCATGTTAAAATGATACATAATTTGTGGGGTGTTTGTTGAGTATTTAAAAAGTTTTTTGCGTTACATACATACATACAGATGTTTGCCTTATATATGTTGAGATAATAATAATAATAATAATAATAATAATAATAATAATAATAATAATAATAATAATGTGAACAATCGATGTTTAACATACAGTATAAAAAGGTTTTGTCGAAATCCGTTTGAAGCCATGATGTCATGCTGAATATACGTTACCACTAAACAAAAAACAAACATCTCAACTTTTGACATTTAAAAATCCTTGACCATTTTTGTAATTTTCACGTGTGCATCCTTTCACTTCTATTATGTTCAAACATTTTCACTCATACTAAGCTACCTTATCATCACATCATTTTTCTGTTTACAATTATTATTGTAATTCTCAAACATTTCGGTCGATTTAACCTCCGACTTTCTTTCAGGTGCCTCTTGGGGAACGCGGTAATCTTTATGTCGAATGTTATGTCATCACTGACACGACAAGAGAAAACTGCCCCTCTGAATGATAAACATAAATATGCGTATGGAACATTGCATAATAATGCTCATGAAAATATGAAATATACATATACATACACAAGCAGCTTTGCGAAATATTCACATTCACAATGCAATATATACTCATACATACGCATGGAATACTGCATAACATGATCATAAAATCTCATGCGAAATCTGTAATATACACATATATACACATGCATATATACGATGTATTCATATACATATTGATTGCTGTACGATCTTTATAAAGTCAATTTTAGAATATCGAAAATCATTTCCAAATAATCGAGTGCAGCCGAATAAAAGATCTCGACTCTGATTCCGGCATTCTCGACTATTTTGATGTACATATGTACATATGTATATATGTAAGCATGATTAGGATGAATTAAGTAAGACATTGAAAACGTGAATCTGTCCTAATTGTAAACTTTAAACCTTTAATGTGGCAATATATTATGTCACACACAGGAAGTCAATAGTGATATGCGGTGAATAAACTGGTCAGATAATGCATCTTTCTACTAAACCGCGAGAGAGTAGAGTCGGATTTTGGGAAAGCTGCTTCCTTCTACTATATGCGATAGTTTGGAGGTATTATATATGCATACTTGTATACTGTACATAAAAATATGATAATCAAAATGATTGATAGACCGAAAATGTCATTACTTAAGCTACACGCATCACGGAAGAACGACCACGAAGAAAAAAGAGGGAGAACGGTCTGCTGCTACGTGTCATCTACGCAACAAGCCATTCCATGATGAACCGTCGTCCGGATAATATACTTCGATTTTGTTTGGGTGAAAAGAAGATCATATGTATATATAAATGATAAATATATATATATATATATATATATATATATATACTATTTGTAAATAAATATTAATTATTTTAATACCTACAGACATCGATGTTTCATGCTAACGCAATCTTCAGTGCAGGAACTAATACTCAACGGTCGGCGGGCGCGAACCCCGATCACAAATCGCCACTGATTCGTAATCAAGAGTCTTATCCCATCGGCGATAGAAAATTAGTTAGTAATTAGAGAGGAATTCAAATGTAAATAGCGAGTCGGTGGCTAGATTTACTAAGCAGCTAGAGTGATCTACGAACGCGTTCGGATCGTGCATGTAGCTATGTGTACTGCTTGCTATTAAAGTCATTCATATATATATATATATATATTTTAAAGAGCGACATGGAAAAAAACATTTATTTTAAAAAAAATCTTTGAAAATAAAATAAAAAGGTATATTAATAATTTTAACCAGAAGTAAATACATTACACAGTATGTAATTTCCATGTTCCCACGGAGGATCGTGGAACTTTCAGTTGTGTGAATTGTTTTAAACCTGTACGAAAACGCACAGATGTCATCAGGGTACAATACGAACTAATTAAGGCTCAATATTCGTAATTAACTGCAATGTAAAAATAATGCAAACTCATTAGTTGGTCGTCTCTGATGTGCACCCTGATTCCCCTGGGCAGTTGGAAACGGCGTATTTCAACTATTGTTCCTATTTTATTCTCTCATTCCTCTCACACTATTTTCCCACTCATATGTTTGCTGCTTCTTCTAAGCGAACGCGAACTTGCTGTCTTCATCCCAGAAATAATCGTCTTATGCGTGTATAACGGTGTAAATATGCATGTACATTTATATATGTGCATAACGATTATAGTAATCACTTACATTCTTTTTACGCAATTGTAAAATTGTATTTCTAGAATATTCGTAAATAGTATTCAGAATATATGAGATAATAAATTCATTATTAAAAATACCAGGGAGTTGCATCCTACACCGTCGGAAATAAGTTACACTGCTTAATATATAGGGTGAGTACAAATGCACGCACATTTATATTGTTCAAAATTATTCTATCAATCATATATTAGTTATAAATATATGAATGGCGTTTGTATAATTAATATTTTATACTTTACAGGTCATTATTTACATCATGCCACTTGATTTGGAAACTAGACTGGAGTTAGTAAAATTGTAGTATAAGAATAATGAAATGCAGCTGCAACAATGAGAGCATACAAAAAGATAAAAGCCATGCGAAATAATCCATTTCTTTTATCTACCCTGACACGATTGATCAACAAATTTGAGAGCACAAAAACACTCCATGATTTACCATCAAGCGGTAGGCTGTACCTGGAACAAAATCATGTAGGTACTGTTTTGGATACAGTCAAAAGCTTACAGTCAACTAATTCATTTGACCATGCAAGTGCAAAAGGTGCAGCTGAACTCACAGGCATTCCTCAATGCAGCCTTACACGGATTCTTCATCACTAAGGTATGCGGATTTACCGCATCAGCCTCGTTAAATCGATAGATGATGCAGACAAACCACAACGATTTGCTTTTGAAAATTAGGTTATGGAAAATGATGTGTTATGTTCAGACGAGGCTTACTTATGGCTTCACGCCACAACCGTGTAATTTGGAACATTGAAAATCCAAAAGCGGTTGTATCTACAAGTCTGAATCCAGAAATGAAAGGGTTTGTGCGTGGATGGCAGTAATTGCCTAATATCGATAGCAACCATTCTTCTTCAACTTAACAATTAATCGAGTAAAATATCCTGCCCTGTTCGCGACCATCACATTCCACAGATTCAGATGAAGCGTAATATGAGGATTGTTGTCTTTCAACACGACGGAGCTCCTCCCGATTATTCGTTGTTGGCTCTAGATATTCTGGCATTAAAATACGAGCAATATCGTGTGATTGGCCGAGAATACGGGACACCATGGTAACTAATGTCGACCGATCTCAACCTGCTCGACCTTTTTTGGAAGGGGGATCCTGAAAGCCA
>OY744537.1:45817041-45827041 GCA_963556195.1 Sepiola atlantica
AACAGTTATTTATTTGCCCAGTAAAAGGTGTCCCCCCCCAAGTTATCGTCTGCTCGCTTTTCTTTACACTCAATCGTTTTGCGCCAAATCCACGTGAGAATATAATAAGTAATATGTTATGTCTTTCTAAGCGGAAAAAGGTGTACGTAAATTAAAATCAACAATTAAAAAAAACAAAATACAGCGAAAACTATTCTAAAATCAGTTATGTAGTTTTCCAGTACAATGTGTTGTTTTTTTTTGGTGTACAAAAAAACTTAATTCATTATAATGTGTGTGTGTGTTTTTTAAATAGTAATTTTTAAATCAATTATTATTTTAATGAAACAATTTAATTCAATAAATTTGGTAAAATCAACAATTTAAAAAACTAAATACAGCGAACACTGATTTTCAAATCGGAAAAAAAGTTTATCTGAAAATGATCAATAAAAAAATCGGTACTCTTTTACTGCAGGACCTGCGATAACTTTCGAAAAAAAGTTTAGCTAAACTGAATTATTTATAATGTGTGTGTGTTTATCAATTATTATTTGAATTGAACAATTTGATTCAATAAATTTGTGTTTTAAAACATAATGGCCAATAAAATTATGAAAATAAACAAACTCAGAACGTTTTAATAAAATAAAACAGTAAAGTATTAACGCGCCCGTTCAGAGGGAGGTACGCTGTTTTATCAGTTGGACGTAGAGGAAATAACTACGTAACTCATTTTATATATAAATAATAAAATAAATAATTATAATTTATTAGTAAGATTATAAGCGAGCAAAATGGCGTAAATACATGTTGAAATCTGAAGAGAACAATCATGAGTGTATATTTGCGAATACTAATTTATTAGAAGTTCAAAAGCAATTGACTATGTAAATTTGGAAATGCGAATAGTGTTTATGTCGTTTTTTTTAATAGTATATAATGAAGATGGCGGACTTAATAAATAGGCATAGTTCTCTGATGGAGTTTCGGCTTCAGACAGATATTTAAACTCAATTATTAATATATATATACAGGGTGTCTCAAAAAAATGTACTCACTCGTAGAATGACGAGAAAACTTTGCTTCATCGCTCCACACAATTTTGTGTGCAAACTCGACATCTTCTGCACATTTTGCCATTCTAAGAGTGAGTACATTTTTTTGAGACACCCTGTATATATATATATATATATATATATATATATATATATATATATATATATATATATTCTGCTATGATTATACTCTCCCCGCCCTATTTTTCTATTACATTTAATATTAAAAATACACTATGTGTATCTACCGTAACTGTAAACTCTATATATTTTTTCATTTAGCTGGTTCTGAACTTTTGTTGAAGTTGTTTCTTTTTTATATGAATGAGTTGATTCGCCCAGCTCTAAATTTAAACGGCCGAAGTTGTGCTCCCTGCGAGTTGCACAGCCTCGTGTAATTGTTTTCTTATTCCCTGAGTTTGAATTCTTCGAAGTTGGATTCTTACGAAAAACAATAAGTACTGATTGGGTTTATTTGACCGATGAAAGGACTCCTACTTTAGAATACAATGTGAGAGGATGACCTTTCTGTGTATAACTTTGAACTGGTAATATTGACATTTTGAGGACGTAATAGAAAATTGTTTAAGTCTAGTTTAGATGATATACTCTTTCTCTTCACACCGACTTTTTTATTTTGTAAAGAAAAAAGATGATATGTAAAGTTTATCTTCCTCCAGTATTTTTTTGATTTTTTTGTAATTTCCTATCTCTCGATTTTTTGTTTTGGTTTTATTGTGATTGTTCATACAAAATGCTTTTCATGTATACCCTCATGTAACTTACTCTGATGTGTTATCGCATTCGTTATGTTGGATTTGTTTTTTTTGCTGTTATTTTTCAAAATGAATATTTGTCTATCCTATTATTGTTCTAGTTACACTATTATTATTATTATTATTATTATTATTATTATTATTATTATTATTATTATTATTATTATTATTATTATTATTATTATTATTATTATTATTATTATTATTATTTGTATTATTATTATTATTATTATTTGTATTATTATTATTATTATTATTATTGCTTCTATTATTATGATTACAATTATATTTATGGAATATTATTTTTATTTTTATTATTATTATTATAATTATTATAATATTATTATTATTATCATTATTATTTCTATTATTATGATTACTATTATATTTATAGAATATTGTTATTATTATTATTATCATCATCATCATCATCATCATCATCATCATTATTATTATTAGCTTAGTAGTAGTAGTAGTAGTAGTAGTAATGGTAGGAAGAGGAGGAGAAGTATTATAGATTTATGTAAATGTGTTTTTCTTTTACCCGTAAGAATAGGATTTATATTTTTCTTAAATAAGAAGAAAATGTTGATGGTTTTTGCTTGACTACTCTTTATTATTTTCTGTAAAAGGCGCCGAAGAAAAGATATATTAGAATTAAAATGTAACACAAAACAAGATTTAAAAAAATCATAATCGTCTTAGAAACGATGCCACACCTAATCTTGGTTGGTCTTGAATTGTTTCTACTGAAATGAATAATTTAATGTATTCATTTGTCTGAAATTACTCTTAGTCTCTCTCATTTTCTGTATTTCACACAAAATGAAATGCTTAGTATGTGAAATAGTCGATAGGAATGATAACACACTAGTACAAATTAAAACTAAAATACGTCTATAGACTTAACAGATAGTGCTGGTGAAGAAAATAATAATTAAAACGTATAGAGGCCTTAACTACTGTGAAACGTAGCTGATCCATGGAGATATGGGTTAGGGATAGGGATATAGGGTTAGGGTTAGGGTCAGGGTAAGGGCTATAAGGTAAGTGTTAGGGTTATAGGGTTATAGGGTTATAGGGTTATGGGTTGTGGTTTAAGGTTAGGGTTAGGATTATAGAGTTATTGGGTTTAAATTAGGGTTAGGTTAGGGTTTTAGGGTTAGGGTTATGAAGTCCAGAGACACAGATAGATGGAGAGAGTGAGAGGGGAGCATGTGAGGCAAAATAGAGTTTGGGGAAGATAGGTACTTTTGGGTTGTGAGCCGTATGAGGGAGGAGTAGTGGGTCGATTATGTAAAAAAAATAGACGCGAGGTAAATAGGTGCGTTGAAACAGACTGGGAGGTGGATAGCTATGTGTTTGTGTGTTCTGATTTTCTATGTTGACAAGTGAGGTGTGGTGGGCGAGTTTTAAAGATCTGCAGGTATCACATTTCGGGATCACTTTTTCTTCGACGCATCTCTATAGAAACAGGATACTGTTTCTGTGTGAGTGTGCTACGACTTTGGTTTTTATTGTATCGTCGCAATGTCTTCTAGAATATTGTCGGATACATTCCGAATGTTTGATATATTGTATACTGGATAAGCATGAAAACAGACCAGTAAAAATGAGAACATGAGAACACGCACGAACGTTTAAAACAGAACAAATGTTTAGATCTATTCAGACGACCTTTCTTTTAGATGTAGAAGATCCGTATTTAGAATGAGAACGAGTTGAAACCGAGACACAACGTCTTCTGTTTGGCGGCTATAATTTTTTTAAAATGTTCGTTTTTTTGCAATATTGCTTGTTGTCTTTTTCCTATCTATTCCTAATGATATTTTTTAGTCAAGCATTATTTTTTTCCATTATTCTTTATTAAACCATGATTTTATTCACATTTGATAAATTATGTCTTTTATTCTGTCGTTCCTTTACTGTACTTTTTTTAAATTTTATCTCGTTTGTAATTTAATTTTCTTTCATAGTTTTCCCTATTTTGCCTGACTGTTTTCTTTATTATTTCTGTTAATTTTCCTGTCCCTACCCTTTGCCATTTATTTAATTCTTTTTATTCCCACTGTTTTACTTGAGGGTCTTTTGATTCCCATTGATTACCCACCATTACCATGGCCCCCAACACACACCACACCACACACACACACAACCGCACCGTTTTAGCTATGCGTCCCCGACCGTTTTTATATCTCCTTCAACTTCCTCTGTTTGATATTGACGCATAATTACCATTCGATGAAAAAAGTACGGCCGCTTGTTTTCAACGGAGAAAGAAACGATACGAACCTCATTGGGAACAAAAGACAAACATTATTATTAAGTCCACAAAACGTAAGCAAACGAAAATGATAAAAAAACATGTTTTAAACAAAATGAAAACTTCTCATGGCTTCCTCTAATTCTTTCTTATTTTTAATTTTTTTTTTACAAAAAACATTTTTCCTACAGAAACCATGTTTATTTCTCGATGTTCAAATAAAGAAAACGTGTTTTCTTCTTTTATAAACCATGTGAAGAAAAGAAGCCCTCCATCTATTTGTGTTGTTGTATTTCTGACATAAGAGCGTATAATTGTGTCGCATGGTACTCCAGTGAATGATTACACAATAGGAAATTGAAGAGCTGCATAGGTTACACACGTAGACCATGGCCATAGCAGGTCTTGAACAGGGAAGGTGGGCCTTAAAATCAATTTCTTTAAATGTTAAATAGTTGTAGGGTAGACTAGGTTTCAAGCCTTGCAGAAGTTTTTAGATGGAAATTACACCTCCTCTTCTCTAGCTAAGAGAAAAGTGTAGTATCTGTTCTCATACTACTCTTAATCTTTTCTGTTATTGGTCAAAGAAGGTGAGGTCCTTCTGGAGGTATGCCATTTTTATTTTTGTCCCAACTCATTGTGTCTCTTGTGGGGGCAGCTGGATTTTGTCCACATTAAGAACCGACCTTGTGGCTAAATCCGCCCATATGGAGATGCAAGTAAATCGGAACTGCAATTCTTCTGTCTCGTATTGATAAAATGTCAGAGAAGTTCGTTAGATTATTGCGCTTGTGCTTATGATAATGTCACAGTGTAGACATTAGTATACGTTTAGTCAACACAAAATACGACTTATAATACTCGAAAAATATTGCTCCTTATCAACACAAAATACGACTTATAATACTCTAAAAAAATAGTGTTCCTTATCAACACAAAATACGAGTTATAATACTCTAAAGAATATTGTTCATTTTTGTAATTAATCACTTGTGTAATTATCAAGCACAAACAAATGCATATATATATATATATATATATATATATATATATATATATATGGGAGTTTGAATTACCTATGAGGGAGTTTGAATTACCTTCTAGACACCATCCTCGAGGATCTTCCGTCTCTCTGTACAAGGGTGTGTCAAGACAACCTGACATTGTGATACTTCCATTATAAGTAAATCCTGACAATATATTCAAAATGACATAGTATTTGAAGCCCAGATAAGATTCATTCGACACGGCTAAACAGTAGCTCATACGAGGAATGGTGCACCTTCTCTAAGTAATGTTACCTCCAGTAACATCACTTAGCTGGATACTCCACCAGACCAGATGAATTGTTGTCCTCGAATCCGGAAAATCCCAATGAAGTAAGAAAAACATACTATAACATAGTTAACTGTTCAATTGGGGAAGAAGAACGTATAATATTAATGTCAATTAAGAGAAATACACAGTCTTGATCCCAACTCTGTTGCTCATCAGAGATATTGTTTATTCATTATCAATAGGAAAAGACACCCTGACCCAAAGAAATGCGAAAAGGGAATAGAAAATTGTAAAATGAGCTTTAGACAAAGTAGCAACAAGTCAAAATACTTGTAAAAAATACATGAAAATAACTCACATGACTCAGGAGTTCATTTTGTAACTTTTTCTATCTCTTTTCCGTATGCTTTTCGACTTAGGTGTTTTTTTCTATTGATACTGAATAAACATTATCTCTGATGGGCAACATTTTTGGGATGAAGACTGTGCATGTCTCTTAATTGGCATTAATATAACATGATCCTTCAACTACACCTTGATGTTTATCTTATATTATATTACTATGCACCGATATTTCAGATCAACTGGCACTACATGAATACTCAAATATGCTTCTGGTACTTGCCTGTCGTCTTGGTAACAAAAATAATTTTAAAAATATTTACTTTCATTTTTGTCTTCATTTTCAAACTTTCCCTGGGACTATAACTTTCATTGTTTACAGTTTGCTTTATTTTCAATTCAGGAAAAACAAATCTTTTTATTCTATTTTTTATTATTCGAAAAAAAATTGAAGTTCATAATTATTTCCGAAATCTACTAATTCCCTTTGACAAGAAGAATATTTTCTTAAAACAGTCCGGATTAAAAAATAACTTTAATAGACCCTTCCCTACTTTTACTGAACATTAAAAAAGTATTAAAATACGTATGTAACTGTATATATATATATATATATATATATATATATATATATATATATATATATATATATACTTATCTCAAACTTCAAACATAATACTGCTCTATTCCTAATATTGAGCATAAATTAATCGTATAAGGAACCCTTTCATGATACATTTATAAGGATACTATTTTATAATATACTTAAATTTATATAAATATATATATTATTATTTTTGTTTTTCATATACCCGTTTTCAGAAAGAAATCATTCGTCACGATTCTGCAGAACACCTAATGAGTTACAATAAGGATGAAATATCAGTATATTGCCTGTTTGACATAATGCAGTGTCCGTTAATAGGTCTAGTAACTGGGCTTCAATCGTTGGTCGAGTCATACAAATGCCTAAAAAGAAATAGTACTCAATACCCTCTTGATCAACACTTATTATACGGTCAGGATAAATAGAGAGTAGAAAAAATGGGAAACTGTGGCGCCCTCCCCTACATCTCGATACATTAACCAATGAAAACAATCGTTGGGTCGCCCTTGACAATAGTCGACCCTTTCACTTTTTTTTTTTAGTATAAATAGAATCATGTAGTACATGCGGAGGATTGGTCTTATTCAGAATATAAAGAAATCGACATGTTTGTAAAACCTGTTGTGAGAATTTCAAGTAAAACATAGATGAATCTTATGAATGATAGTACTACTACAACTACTCCTTCCCTCCTCCGATTACTGCTACTGCTGTGGCTACTAGTATTACTACTACCAAGAAGAAGAAGAAGAAGAAGAAGAAGAAGAAGAAGAAGAAGAAGAAGAAGAAGAAGAAGAAGAGAAAGAATGACAACAACAACAACAATGAAAAGAAGAAACATCATAATGAGGTTGTTGCACCAATACTTTGTAATCATTCATCTATCAAATGTATTTACCCTCGGTGCGGGGAAACCCAATTACGCTGATAATTGTTTGTCTCTTCAAACCCAGGTGGACGAGTAGATTCATGGAGAACAGGGTGGTCCAGGATCCAGGTTCCATGACGAATAGTTCCCCTTTCCCACGCACTGGTACAAATTGCAAATCGCATTTACAAATGTGCATACTGTACTGAAATAATAACAATAAATTCTATTCAGTGCACTCATTTTCGATTTAGCCATGTATCAAAAACATTTTGTGCGTTTAAACATCATTCGCTGTTTCCTTGCCCCTTGCAAAACTACATATAAAAGAAAGATATACACTATTTTACGCTCTTAATAAATTGTTTATGAGAATGGGCATTGGAATGTTATTTCACAAAAGATGCTGAACGTAACTGGATGGGCTCTCACTTTCTGTCGCATGCCCGCACACACATATACAAGAAAGAGAGACATGCGCCCACGCACGCACATGCACCATAGATAAACAATGTCAAACGTCCAGATAAAGTTTTGCGTTTTATTTTACGCACGTGCGAAGACGTAAGATTACGTGTATGCAATGCTATCCATCATTTTATATCTGAATGGAAAATGTGTCTCATCCTGCAAGAATAAGCGTATCTCTTTCGCGTTCCCCAAGATTGAAGAATAAATACCAACAATAAAACCAAAATAGTATGGATTCGTTTTGTATAGAGTATCTGGCACATGATGAAGCTGAGTCTGCAGCATGAAAAAGAAAACAAAGAAAAAGAAAAGAAAAGAAAAGAAAAGAAGGGGAGGGAGAAAGTTTACCCACGAGCTACTTGCAGATCTACAAGGCATTGTTTTTTAATCAAAAAAGCAGTTGTATCATATTAAATATAAAGGGTGTACTTTCTTAAGATGAGTATAGCAACAGATATAGCTCTATCGATGGCAGGATCGCGCTAAGCTTAGCCGTCTGATGAGCTTCTGCCCGATTATAATTCCCTCTACTGAATAGATGACCGACACACACACAAGCGGAGATGACATAGAGTGAGTCCAGCGTTCACCTCCGCCTGTAAAAAACAAAGCTTCTAAATTTATAAAGAAGTATAAAGAATGTACTTGGAGCTCAAGGGTTGAATGTAACATCGTCTACCGGAAACTTTAGCTGGTACCCCCCCCCCCGCGCGTCTTATTCATACAAAAAGAGACCTGTGACTCTTACAAGTTAGATATGCGTTGCATAAATTTCAACAAGCTACAACTAGATGTGTAAGAGAATTAAGAAATCCGTAGCGACCCATTATAAAAATTGCACTCGAGATGAGTTTGCTAAAAGCTGAAAGGTTACATATACAAACAGTGTTCCCTTTGTTGCTAATCTAAAACAATTGAACACTCATTGTTTTCTATTTATTGATATATATTTTCAGAATCTTTCAACAGCTAAATACTAATCAATTTCTATTCGAATATGGGTTAGTGAAATTTAATTTTACCTGTGATTGGTAGCCTTACTCTTTTACACACACACACACACACACATATATATATATACATATATATATATATATATATATATATATATATATATATATATATATTATACTAATATATTTACTAAATACGATATTTACACTTTTAATTGTGTCAGACAAACGCTTTAATGCCGATGAACCAGCAATTACTCAATGCCACATCAAATTCACTGCAAAAAGAAAAATAACACATTTTGAAACCGTTGGTGTATAAAGGGGATATCTTATTTAGTATATATATATATATATATATATATATATATATATGTAAAAATAAAAATGGAATAAAGGATAAGCAATTCAACAACTAACAAAAATAAACTAAAAAACTCATGTTGTAAAGTTCTGCCGAGATATTTCGGTCGTTAAGATACGGCCATTTTCATTCGGTTGGTAAACTTTATTTCAAAACGGAAAAGTTTTCAAATTTATACAAAGAATGCGATTGGAAGAAAATGTCACGTGCAGAGAACAACAAAAAGGGAGTAGGGACGCGAGGAATGTTATGAAAAGAGAAAGAAAATGAAGATGAAGAAGAGGAAGGAGAAGAAAGAGAGATCAATCAACCAGTGTCTTTAGAACGTCAGTTAAAGAAGAAGAAAAAGAAGAAGGAGAAGAAGAAGAAGTGAGAGCAAAAGAAAGAAAGAGTAAAATCGACATTTGACTGTCGAAAGTTACTGAAGAAGAAAAAGAGAGAGAGAGAGAAAAATCATCAGTGCTTGAATATCGCATGCTGATCGAAATCCGACAGCAGATTGAAAACGTCAAAAGTCTAATAGGATTAGTAGTAATTTTAAGCTATTGACGTAGGAAGGAAAACATTCCTTAATATAGGCTGTGTAGTATTAGGAGATGTATTAGTATTTTTGATCGTTTTTAGATGTATTTGAAACGCTTTCTTTTTAGCGAAAAGAATATATATATATATATATATATATATATATATATATATATATATATATATATATATATATATATATATCTGTACTGTATGTATATTTTTATATATAACATATATATATATATATGTATATATATATATATATATATATATATATATATATATATATATATATATATATGCATGATTGATTAAATAACAGTGACAATTTATTTTTTGATTTTTTGATCCAACTTTTAAGTTTGGCAGACCAACGATCTAATGTTCTGTTCAAGTGTAAACAAGAACTCGCCGAAACTGTAAACGTTTTCGATTCCCATGAGTCTTAATCAAGCACGTGAGCAGTTACGCAAATTAATGTATATATATATATATATATATATATATATATATATA
>OY744537.1:45832041-45867041 GCA_963556195.1 Sepiola atlantica
TATAACGCGTTACAAGCGTGGTGCGCTCTCATCAGATATGTAAATCCATTCTTCAAATAGATTTACGTATCTGATGAGAGCGCACAACGCTTGAATCGCGTTATATAAAATGATAAAAATATAAAATGATAAAATAACAAGATAATAAATAAATGTTGAACAAAACTTTCTTACAAATGTTGGTTAGTCCTTTATATATATATATATATATATATATATATATATATATATATATATATAGTGAGAGAGAGAAAGAGCGAGAGAGCGAGAGAAAGAGAGAGAGAGTGTGAAAGAGACGGACATAAAGAGGGCGAGAGAGACAGATATTGTACATGAAAATAGTTTGTGTGTTACGTACTATTCATGACTTCTACCATTCTGCTATGACTTTTGCATATAAGTTACTAGACAGACTATTCGATTTACTAAACTGGAAAACACATAAATGCAGCTATTATTATAAGAATACCCATCCAGGGACGATGTTCTAAAAGTGTGTCCATTTATTTTGCTCATTTTGAGATTAATATATTTTATTCAAGCGAAACAGACCAACGATTATGCTATTTTAACGATCTCCCGACTAACAAAGGCAAACACTGATAGACAGATTTACAAGAGGCGCATCTAATAATAGCAAGTCTTAAGTTAAAACTGGCGAAGTATGTAAATTATTCGAACCACGTGACATTTTATTTTTTTAGCTGATTGTATTTTATTGCATTAGTTGTTTTTTTTACTAACATATCCATCGTCTTTCGTAAACTGTGTCGGGAATCCGGCTTCTGTTCTAGTCTTCTCGCAGACGAGACTTTAACTATACACTCATGATATTTTCGCTTTTTACTTGATATGGTTTCCGACATCGAAATTTAAACCACAATCTGAGGGTCACAAAACAAGAACGCAGGAAGAAAATACGAGGATCTGGCCCCACCCAGAAGTAAGGTTTTAAAGTCAAACGGTTCCTATTTCGGTTCATTACTGACCCATAGGCCACGTTTGCTTATTATATCTTCCGGTTTATTTTGCTTTTGTAAAGGAGGATTTCCGGTACTGCTTCTGAAGTAGTTTTTCCATTCTGAACGCCCATTTCTTTTTTCGCTTCTTACCTTCTTTCTTTTTTCTTTGCCCTTTATGTTCGGGTTAAAAGCTTGAGTGGCATAATGGATAGCAACATAGATTTACAAAATCGGCAAGTAGCGATCAAATCCTATCGAATCTAGCAAATGCAATAACATTGTTTGTTTTTTGTTATATATCCATTTACATTTGAAAATATAGATCTGAGGTATATAGACGGAAGGAAAAAGAAATGCTCTCTGTGTGTGCCGAGCATAGAACGTAATTTTCATGGACAACGTTTTCCCGGGCCTTTTTATCTGTAAGAACAAATCACCACCTATCTATTTCGTCGAAAGCTACAAAATGGTCGTCTTCGAATTCAATGTACACAAATACTTTTCATAAATTTCCTAATGAGTATTGACCTTCATTTGTTACTTTTAATTCATTTATAAAATATTGATCACCATTCGACTAAAAATCCGTTCATCTAATTAATATTTATTCTCGATGCGTTTTGGTCTGAATCGTAAACAATATATATATATATATGTATATATATATATATATATATATATATATATATATATATATATATATATATATATATATAGAGAGAGAGAGAGAGAGAGAGAGAGAGAGAGAGAGAATGATTCGACCTAATGGAAAATGAAAAAGGTAAGCCAGAAAATATATTATTTATGTATTACTCAACGTTTCGTCTTTATTGTAAGATTTCCTCAGGATGAAGAAAAATGAAGAAAAATCATACAATCATTAATTGGATTAAACTGCACAGTACGAGCTTCGATCGGTTTGTGAGTAAAGAAAAATAATAAAAAAGCGAGAAGTGAAAAAGGATGCGCTGTAGTCGTAGAAGTTTATAGAGTTTGGGGTGAGGTAAGAAGGGAGACCGTTTTGCTGGTTGAAATCAGTTTAGCCTTTAAAGAAGAACGTTTTGCTAAGGGTTATCTGGGTCACAGTGCCAGGTGAACCGTAGGGGCCGATACTACTACTCACGTGCATTCTTTTTTTGCCATCTCACTTTAAAATGTTTTCTTTACTCACAAACTGGCCGAAGCTCGTAGCTTGCAGGCAAATCAAATTCATGCTTATATGAGTTTTTATCATGTTTCTCTATCATGAGGAAGTTTTACAGTAAAGACGAAACGTATATGAATACATAAATAATATCTTTTTTGGGGTTCCTTTTTATTTTCCCTATTTATATATATATATATATATATATATATATATATATATAAAGAGAGAGAGAGAGAGAGAGGGAATTAAAAAACAAGGAGGGATATTGCGTCTTTATCTCATAAGTTTTCAAAGAAAATCTTCTCTTCGGAGGACCATTACCGCAATGACAGTACTATAGGTAATAAAATTAAGCTTCGGAAATATATAAAAATACATAAAAGTATATAAAACATAAAATATATTGACTACACTTTTTAGCTAAACTTATCCAGTTCATCCAAGTCATAATGTTTAAAACAATTTCAAGAAAAATGTCAAAGAAGTCGATTATAAAACAATCCAGGTGGTGAATGGTAGTCCAAAAACGAAAAGGTTATGCAGGCGGGAAATTTGCTTGCTATCGATGCAGTAGATGACAGTGAAGAGTGTATTCAGTGTGTATGCAAATTAATAAAACGATGAACAAAGAAAATTATATAAAAAGTTCAGAAGACTCACTCGGTGTATAATATTGTTATGTCCAGTTAAGGGTTCTTATGCATATTTCTACCCCATCACATTTTTCTATATATATATATATGTCAGACTAGGAAGTTATTGTTTGCACAACTCTTATCAGCACATAAGAACCCTTAATTGGACATAATAATATTCAACACCGAGTGAGTCTTCTTAACTTTCTATATGATTTTTTTCTATCGTTTTATAAATTTGTATACACTCTGAATACACTTTTCACTGTCATCTACTGCATTGATAGCAAACAGATTTCCCGCCTAGATAACTTTTTTCGTTTTTGAACTACCATTCACCACCTGGAGTGTTTTTTAGTCGACTTCTTTGACATCTTTCTTGAAATTGTTTTTAACTTTATGACTTGGATGAAATGTATAAGTTTAACAAAAAAGTGTGTTTTGGGCCAATATATTTGATGCTTTATATACATTTATGTATTTTTCTTGTATATTTTTATATATTTTCAAAGCTTAATTTTATTACCTGTAGTAATGTCATAGCGGTAATTGTCCTCTGAGAAGATTTTCTCTGAAAACTCATGAGGTAAGGACGCAATATCACTTCTTTCTTAATGAAATCTGATTAATCTCTCATTTTATTATCATTCAATTAATATGTATATATATATATATATATATATATATATATATATATATATATATATATAAGGTTAATACAACAAAAGATATCAGAGGCAACTAATATGATTAATTAGTGAACATCCGGATAAAAATGCAGCTCAAGATACTGGGTAGAGCATCAATAGAACTAGTTAAGGTGAACTTTAGAATTGTAATATAATTTGATTCGCACCTTATTTTATTCTTTCACTTTATCTAGTACTATATATATATATATATATATATATATATATATATATATATATATATATATATGTATATATATATATTAACAAACACTGTGTAACTCAGCAGAATTTCACTGCTTGATTAAAAAAAATATATTTTTCTCATCATCTAATCTCTATAAAAATCAAAGTAATTTAAGGTATGTTCCATCACGAACGGTTTCGATTCTACGTCGAATCATCTTAAAGAAAATAAACAAAAAGCTGGCGAAAAGAAGATAATCTCAAAAAGCAGCCAAGAACGGGCAGGTGAAGTCAATTAAAAGTAAAAATAATGAACGAGTTCAGTTCCAGCAAGGAAGTTACTAATTGAAATAACGGAATGCCAAAACCAACGTCTCAGGAAGAATTCTATTACCTAAAGCATTTTAAAATGTTGTTACTGGTTTTATGCGTAATCTTATTCCTTTTTAATAAATATAGCCTTTCTTAAATCGGTATCAGAATGAATTATTTTCGTGTTATTAACAATTGTTTTTTTAAAATCAGAGGGTAAGACCAATTATGCTTTTTGTAGATGCTGGTAAATACAACTAAAGTTTACAAAGTGCATTCTGAGGCGGCAGGATAAGGTATTATTTGTAAAAGCAATGTAGCTATTTATTTATTATTAGTATAAAGAGAAATTAAACTTATAAATAAATTTGGTTCTTTTAAATCTTTTGTGTGTCTAGGGGGAGTTTTTTTTAACAATGATTGCGTGAATGAAAGAATGCTGCTTAATACGGTAAATATATATATATATATATATATATATATATATATATATATATATATATGATATTAAATTATTTTTAATATTTTTACTCACGTACAACGTTGTTTCGAGCTTATGTCTTTCATCAGCGCAGAGAAACAACAATTTCAGACGGTCATAGAGCACAAACCCGGCATTTCATTTTTTGATATATTGTGTTTTTTCCTGATATATATATATATATATATATATATATATATATATATATATATATATATATATATATATATATATATATATATTTCTTCTAAATAAAAATATTTTAAATTTGCCGTGACCAATATTTTTTGAATAATATTACTGGTATTATTGTCGATTTTACATTTTGAGTACTGTTAAATTGAATACTCTGGCTTAGGAAACATTTTGAGTTGATATATTTTTTTACTCATATTTTTAATGAAAATAAAGTGAAGCAATCATGTACTGAGTTGTTTCTCTCGACTTCTGTAAAAATCTACATCTAAAAGCATTTGATATTCTTAAGCATTAAATGTAAGTTTTTACGTTAATTGCACATTGGGTTTCACAAAATAATTTGATTACGAATTTAAAGTTATTACATTAATTTCTGTTAATTTGTAAACAAGTCAGCCATTTTTTCTCTTACACCCGGGAAACACTGGATGTACTGTTAATATGAATATATACATATGTATGCTTTTAGTAATCGATGTTTACAGAAGTCAATGGAAATAACTCCTTAAATGATTACTTCACTTTAATTATTTTTTAAAAATATAAGTAAAGCAAAATTTATCAACTTTTTATATTTTCTAAGCCATAATAATTATTTTCTAATAATAATAAGACATATTAGTGTCATTAATATGAAATTAAAGAACCAAATCTACGGAAACGGTTGTTCAGATATGATTTCTAAATAAAGCCGAACAAGACAGCAAACTTTGTACCTAATGAGGGCTCAATATCTTCTCAATATATTACTTTTCTTTTTGTTATAAATATACATGTCAATGAACACGATAAAAACGAATTTACATGTTCTAATTAATTAGTACAATTTATTTATGTTTATTTATTTCGATTTTTATTTAGTTTTTAATTATTTATTTATTTTTTATTTAATTATAATATTCATTGATTCATTTCCATTTTATTGTTTGTATTCATTTTATTTACTCTTTTGATTCACGTAATCTATATTTAGCGTACAGTAAAAAGTAAATGTTGTAAGTAGATACACGAATTGCTATTAGTTGGCATTTACTAGTTTTACGTTATCAAATATGATACGCAATAATCAGCTTTTTTTGCAGAGGTTCTGTTTTTTAAACAAACATAAATCCACTCTAAAAGTTTTTTTAACTATAATAATTATTTTCTGAAAAACAATCAAATAAAACTGACACAAAATAAAATATATCCATGGCAATAAAATAGTAGAAGGAAAAAGCGAAAACATAGGCAAGCCAGAATCAACTATCGATATGTCAGGCAAATTAGTATTTGTATATGACTTTGAAATACTATAAGTGTATGTTATATGTTATAAACGGCATCGTAACTCTATTGATTTTTTTTTAATATAATGTTCATCAACTGTTCATACCATACGCCCTCAACAATCAGCACGACAGGGTCTGAGCCATGTTGTGTCAAGGTACGCTTGCTTCTATCAGATTCGTGTATGGTTCTGTGACCTAGAATATCCACCCTCCCAGACTTTACCTTCTTTGAGGAAGGGTTATTTATTGCTTATCTCCTGGGGCGCCCCTAGCGGGGAATGCCGACGGGGCTACTCAGGCATTTTTCGTAAGCTAGAGAGTAATTACTCTTATGCACTGGCTGTTCGATTCTCACCATCCGACGTGGTTAAAGAATTTCATGTGGTTTGGGGGGAAGTAAATACTATCTGAACGCATTATTTTGGATACGTCTAACCAGATATCTAAGAGGCTTTTCATTGCTAAACGCGCAGCTTGAATATATTCATCTAACTAATGTATGTTCTTTCCGTTTTAATCTTTGAACCACCTAAATACTAAGTACTTAATGAAAAGTGTATGTAGATTAACACGTGTAGCTTGTTTGCGAAATAATAACACCACGGCGGTCACTGTTTATTGGGTCGACTATTTTCAAGAGAGCGAGAATATTTCTTTTCGATAAAATCTCAGTTAAACGTAGGGAGTGGCAGTATTAATTTCATTTCCACACTGATACGCACAAATTTAACATTTGCCTGACGACCGAGACATTTCTGTTGTTTTTATAAGTAAATGTATTATGTTCGATATCGACTCATCTAACCCATCTATATCTCCCACCCTGCTTGATGAAGTAGTCGCCATGGCTAAAATTGAAACTAATATTACTAACCTAAAAATAGACATCATCAAATTAGCGAGAAGAACCTTAATATCATACAACGACAACATATGGAGAAGGAAAGATAAGGCAATAATTTCGATATAACTATGGGTCCCTGATTCAGCGTAGGTAACCGACTTGGTGGGCCTGTATATTCTTAAGGAATTCCGTAGCAAATTGCCTGAAGTAACTGCCGGCCTATATATGTACGACGCTCTGTTCTTTGTAAACACTTTAGCTAGACACCTTGAAAAGAAGAAGAATCTGCATTGATTTTTCAAAAGTATAAACCTTAGCATATCTGTGGACATTAATTATCGTAAGGTTAATAATTTGGATGTCACCTTAGATTTAAACAAGAACTCATACGAACCGTACCATAAGTCGAATTATACGCTCTATTACATTGACATAAACTCTAATCATTCACCGATGGTGAAGAAAGCTATTGGGCCCTCGATCTCAAACAGGGTCTCTAAACTATATATGAACGAGCCAATTTTCAATATTAACAAGCAGTACGATAATAAGGCACTAGTTACATCTAGATATAGGGAACAACTTAGGTACAGTGCAGCCTCCCCAGTTGGAAATGTGGATGGCAGAGTAGTAACTAGGAAGTTTCAAACCATTATTTTATACAATCGGACTATGGGCGAAGGTAGAAATAGAGCCAATCAGGCCAACAGGGAAAATGTAACACGTAGAGTTGAGGCTAGTGACCCAGCCGCTCGAACTCCTAATACTAGCAGGGTTTGCACCAAATTAACGATCTATACTAATAAAATACAATCGTCTGTATCTATTTATCCGTGTAGCAGGACGTGTGATTAGTCTAATAGATGTTCTCCTATTATGTTATAAACCTGCCATAGTGATATGTGACAAGACGGAGAGAGTAGCAACCCTAGTACAAGTCAGTGTCCCTAATGATGCTGGCTTAAAAAAGCTGAGAGAGAGATGATATAACTGAATATTTAGGTCTTATCTCCGACATGAAAAGAAACTTGAATCTAATGAAGATCTGCATCATTCTATTTATCATCAGTGCTACATGGCCTATGATAGAGAATTTACAGAAACTACCTGGCGACTATACCCAGTGAACCAAGTGGAAGAGAGGTCGAAACAATTGGACTTAAATGGAGTGCTAGAATCCTGAATTGATCTTTTGGTTGGAGTCTTTGTAATAGCGAATGAATGGCTGGCTTCCAGAAGAATACCCCATCTTCAGCAAAAGCAAATAAATAAGAATATTGAAAAAAACACCCAGAAACCTTGCCATTTCTTGATAAAAGCGTATAGGATTAATTGTGTAACAATTACATACTAATATAATTCGGAGAGCATCAAACACACGATTCGACTACGTGACCTATGGCCAAAGATTCATTTTGTTCAATTAACATATCGGTATTGCATAATCCCGCATGGGTAGATATACCGTCACAACAGACAACCATACAAATGTAATGACACGCATTTGTTTGTATGTCTGCGAACTGGTTTAAGGATATTACATATAAAAATATGAAATTTGAAGAAATGATCTCATACGCGTGCATATCGTCGTAAAGTCGTTATGGAAAGGGACTTCTCAAATGGCGTGTATCCTATCATTTAGAATGTATATATATATATATATATATATATATCTTGAAAATATACTTACATCCAGTTTTATATAATCCATAAAATGCATTATATTGTAATAGGTATATAGGCTATGAATCTACAGACGATATATATATATATATATATATATATATATATATATATATATATATAAAATAGTTGTTATTAAATAATTAGTTATCGCACCCTTTCGTATGAGTTCTTTTAAGAGAAATAATATCAATCGTCTAATCTAGGCTAAATGCGAAGTTCATGTCCGCGTTATTTGTTGAACACTATTAAAACGGCTTATTACATTGTCTGCTTTATATGACACACATACGGTTTATTTTTTGGGTTGTCGCATAACTGATGACCAATTCGTTGCAGCACTCAGAGTTGTATTTAAAGTTATTCGTGTTCGGGTGTTCGAATCGTGCTACCGCCTAAACATTTATCTTTCACACTGATGATTCTATCAAGATTAAACGTATACCTATGTCAATAATAATTTAAAAAAATTATCATCAAACAATCATATATATATATATATATATATATATATATATATATATATATATGTATATATATATATGTGTGTGTGAATGGATCATCAACGTCAAACTTAACATCGAAACACAGTTCTGCAGAACAGCATATCATCTTAAATGTCAATCTGCCTTCAACTAGAACCCACAGTACACAAATAACACCACTAACAAGCACATGACGACTTTACCGTATAAAAACGTAATATTCCTACTCACCGACAAAGGCAATGAATTCTGCATCACCTGATCGACACCTTTTATGCACCCACCACAAACGTCCTTCCTAACAGCAATAGAAAATAAGATCAACACAAGTTAGACTCTTATATTAAAGGGTTTAAACTTTCCGAATACATACAAATGAAAGCTCACTACAAAGAAGAAGACCCTCCAAAATTCTACCACCTCATGAAAACACACACAAAAAACAATCATAACACAAATCAGACCCACAGTACCAAGCAGGAACGACCCATTTACAAACTCTCCTAGCTAGATTATCGACTGATCAAGCCTCTACTTCCCACCTACTTTTTAGCAGCTCAGATTAAGTTATCCACAGACTGCACTAACCTCTACATCTTAAACTCAAGAGATGCACATTCAGTCTAGATGTTGACTCTTTGTATCGGCACACCAAGTTGTAGATCTTATAACAGACTGTATCTGCTCTAATGACCTCAATTGCTTTGATCTCAGTAATGCCGACGTACACCAATTATTATTCATAAGAGTTGAAAACACACATACAAACAGTAAACCTAAAAAAATAATACCAGACTACTCCAGCGTTTTCTTCACGAGATATATTGATGACATTCTGATCTTGATATCATCTGGCAAAGAAACTTACAAAATCTTCATTACCTTAACAAACATACAATTCACTTTTGAACACACCGACACATTTGAATTCCTCTCAATATTAGATTTTACCCCGCGCATCACCGATGCAGGATATCTACATCCCATCTTCTATAAAGAAACCGCCTGCATATATATAAACTACACATGATCTCCCCCACCAAAACGAAAATATTATATGCTATGGATGAGACAAGCCGCACCGTTGCAAATGCACTTACGAAATAGACGAAATCACCTTTGTTAAATACTTCCAACAAGTACTCGAGTGGAATAGATATTCTACAAACACTAAGTACCACCCTAGGGCATCTAGAAAAATACACAGTACACACTCTCTAACACCGGCTTCCAAAAGATGCCGCATTTTAAAGATAGAATGACAACGGTCATCTGCAAAACCATTCACTAAGAACATTTATTCATCCAACTTACAGACTCCAGACCAACCCTGAGGCAACACATATTTAAACCTTGAATAACACCCAATAACAACCATTGCACTCTGCCACATTGTCCCATTAACAATACAAGCTTATGCAACCGTACATCTGCAGTATCTCGAATGCCATTTTGGCCTTTATAAGTGGTGACCATTTAATGAAAAAATACAAATACAATGTGTGATATACAATGAGTTCTACATTGGTAGACCAATGAAACCACTGCATATATGCAAAAAAGTTACATAGCAACTAAGGCGTCTTCATCGTAAAATAAATATATATTGCGAAATCACAACCCCACTAAAGACATACGAGTAAAAATACCAGTTATTAAAAGGGGTTTAGACAACATTAGGATTAAGGGACCACTATTGATAAAGAAGGTCAACTGCAAAATAAACAACAGAGAAGATATTTATTTATTTTTATTTATTTTTATTTATTTATTTTATTTATTATATATCATCCTAAGGTAAATTTATTTCTGTGTAAACAGCTGTTTTCTATTTCACTTCTAGAGTTAATAGGTTTCGGGGATCTTTAAAATTTAGGATTTCGTATTTTTCATTCGGGCATAATCTACACTGGTCGTTTAAGTTTCTACATGTACTGGCCTGTCTTACTATTTTCCATTTAATTATTGGTGAGTGTCCATTTTCTTTGAGCTCCCAATAATGATAATTATGGCACACAACAACAAAATACTAAAAGACAACAACAGAGAAGAAAAAAATTACAAAGTGGAAAATATAACAAAAATAACACTACGAAAAACAAAAATATAAACAATACTAATAGAAATAAACAAAACACTAATAATAACCACCCGAATGGAAACAAAAAAGTTGGCAATGAAGAGAAAAGACGTAACTGCATAAATCGTAAACTTTGTCCACTACAAAATAAATGCCTAACTAAAAGTGCCGTATACCAAGCAACGGTATTTGCCAACGAAAGACCAAATAACAAGAAATACTACGTGGGTATGACATCCCTAGACTTTAAGACCAGATAGTATGACCATGAAAGCACATTTAAAAACAAAGAACGTCGAACTAAAACAGCACTAGCTAACCATTATTGGGAGCTCAAAGAAAATTGACACTCACCAATAATTAAATGGAAAATAGTAAGACAGGCAAGTACATGTAAAAACTTAGACGACCCGTGTAGATTATGCCTGAATAAAAAATACGAAATCCTAAATTTTAAATATCCCCGAAACCTATTAAACTCTAGAAGAAAAATAGCAAACAGCTGTTTACACAGAAATAAATTTACCTTAGGATGATATATAATAAATAAAATAAATAAATAAAAATAAATAAAAAAATGAATAATAAACTGAATTAGTTAAAATTTAAAACCTAAAATAGAAATACAAAAAACAACGTGTTAAAATAAATTCGCTCACTGTATTGACAAAACAAAGGAAACAGGATATAGGAAAATCCATTGTAAACAAAAATAGGAGCGTCACCAACAATGCCTTTGTTCGAGCGAAGCCCAACGATTGGCTGAAGGAACAACAAAGAATCTGATTAATTAACTAGCAAGCTATGTATATAAAAACACCTGACAAAAATAACTCCATGCATTTAGCCTGACGATTCCCCCCGGGGATGAAACACGGGAGCCTCTGTGTAGCTTGATTGCCATATATATTTTCATAGCTTACTACCTAGCTCTACTTACGTATCGAGCACTGTTGAAGTAAATACTGAAAACTGACACATAAAAAATCATATCTCCTTATAATATTTTATGTGGATACATGAAGTACTAATATATATATATATATATATATATATATATATATATATATATATATATATATATATATATATATATGAAGCAATCCAGCAAAAGATATAAGCGTCAACTAATATCTTATAATTAGTGAAACATCCGGATAAAAACTGAAGCTATATATACTGGATAGAGCATTAATATTATAATTTCTGTATATAATTTTATATATTTTCAAAGCGTAATTTTATTACCTGTAGTAGTATAACTGCGGAAATGGTCCTCTGGAGAGAAGAATCATGTTTGAAAACTCATGAGCTAAGGACTTAAGCTTACTTTGCTTGAACTTTGAATTCTAATAAAATATTATAATATATATATATATATATATATATATATATATATATATATATATATATATATATATAGAGAGAGAGAGAGAGAGAGAGAGAGAGGTATACATTTTTATCTATACAAACATTATTGGATTCATATGTGCATACATGTATCGGTTGTACTCTTCGCAGATAGTCAACCTCTTCAGACCAAAGAAGGCAAAGAAGACAAGAAAGACTTCCTTGTCTTTTTTTGGTCTGAAGATGTGTGACTCTCTGTGAAGAGTACAACCGAAACATGTATGCACATATGTAACACCAATAATGTTTGTATGAATAAAAATTCATACTTCAGAACAGCTCTACTTGTTATTGAGCACTTTTTATAAACACTTGAGTTTCAACAGATTTACATCTACAAAAACTAATACAATACATGTACAATATATATATATATATATATATATATATATATATATATATATATATTTATATGTGTGTGTGTGTGTGTGTATATATATAATATCGATAATTATCCGGCTCTAAACTGCCAACATATTCAATACTAAATTTGTTGATAAACATGTTTAGCTTTGTTATAATTAAATATCACAGCAGATTGACTCTTCCGCTAGTCGTGTCCGTTGATACTTTATTTACGCATTTATTGTCTCAGTTAAACATTGGGAGTGGGAATATCAATTGCATTATTCGAGGGACGCTATAAATTGACTTTCTCCTCAACATTTTGCTGATTGCATTGAATATGGCACATATGAGTAAGTATAGTTACATAAAGGTCAGCAAATAAAGCATAAAAAAGGTTATTGGTCGTTAAGTGACCCAAATGTGGTTTTCGCATCAACAAAAGAACGGATATTCAATCTGCGTTCATTCAATTTACGCATTTACGGTGTTAAATGCTATTCCCAGCTGAATCCAAGGAACCGAAGGACAAAGCCCCAGTATTGGTATACGAAGACGCAGTTAAAACTAAGATGGCGAGAAAGAGGTTGATAGTGGGTAATAATATTAATTGACATGTTTTGTAAGCAAATCTAGTCACACACTATAACGGAATATTGTATTTATCTATTTACTTTTATTCATCACTAGCAAATCATATTGCCGCTCGTACGTAATGGGGGTTTTATGATAGGGACCATATTTATAGAGGGCTGACATAGAGCGTGCTGACAGCAAGCTGTTTGTTAACATTACATTTAAATTTCGTCGTGTTAATACTATCGGGGAAACAGGAAGCAGGGTGGGAATTCCAAATGCAAGCGGTGCGGGGAAATAAGCTACGAAAGTAGAAAAAACCTCTGGTATCTAGGGTGAAGGTGTGGGATTTATCACCTAGTCGGATGTGTTGGGGATATTTTTGTTTTTGTGATGTAAAAGTGCTATAGGTTCACCGAATCATATTCCACAGAAATATTTATAAAACATACACAGTGATGAAAAACTGCGGCCATGCAACATGGGTTCTAGCTTGGCAGACAGTGTGGGAACTATTAGGTTAGAGATTCTTTGTACCCTGTCCAAAAGGAAGAGGTTAGTGGTTGGTGCACTAGCTCGGATGTGGCAACAATACTCCATGCATATGAAAATGATTGCTATTAAACAGGGGCTTCGATCTTTACCAGGTGAAATTGCGTTCACTGGGGGGTAAGCCAATATCACTCTTTCTCTACACTGGGTCCTTATATATATATATATATATATATATATATATATATATATATATATATATATATATTTACTATCATAGTTCACCCCAAACAAGGCAGTACGCCACTGTAGACGCAAGGGGTTACTGAGAATCACGGAGTAAGTTGGGGGGTCATTCTAAGTTGTGAACTGTGCAGTTTTTTATAGATAGAGTGAGAAGGGCAATTAGTCTATTTTTCGTGACTTGGTCCATGGGGGTAGTGAGCTCAGGAAAGCCAGACAAGCTTCCTAAACTGTACACTCAACGTAAAACATCATGAGATCTGACAACACATTTTTACAATGATCAGATAAAGATGAGATCCCATGTCTATAACCTTTTTAATTTTAATGTTCAGAAATTCAGTAAATAAATTCATGTTGTCTTTATTGTTGCTTTTTCGCTTGTTGGCTATATACATCTCATAAATCTGACATAGACATGCTGATCAAATATCGCGGGAGAAAAAGGTGGATGATGTATGGCATTATATCCAAAGTCTCAAACAGCCACAAACACCCGAAAGTATTTGATGAACGAACTTTCCAGTTTCTCTCCTTAGCTGTTACTCTGAGAAGACGAAATCTGAACGTTGCTAAAACATGAACGTTTGAATAATTTCTCGTGCCATATAAAATATGTATAACGATGAATAAAAAAGATAAATAAAATTAAAATTATTAAATGAAACCCAAAATGAATGAAAATTAAGAAATGAATAAAAAATATACTCAACAAAATAAATCAATAATTAAAAAATATTTTTTATTACGTTAACCAAAGATTAAAATGATAGAAATATACTACATGTTAATTAGTGAATTTTAGCTTCTTATCATTTTAGGTTTCCATATTTAGTAATGGATACAAATACATTATTTCTATTTTTACACGTTAGTGAAGACTTATGTGAGTTGAAAGCGTCAATAATAGATCCACACGTATATTTTGAAAACATGCTTCAATATTATTTCCAAGAATTTATAAAGATTGTGAACCCCCCTGAAATATATTTGCATGTAAGAGTTATCAATCTTCTGTTGCTTTCAACAAAAATGCGTTCACATAGATATTTGTAGCACAATTACGCAATATATATATATATATAAATATATATATATATATATATATATATATATATATATATATATATATATATATATATATATATATATATACAGGGTGGGCCAAAATAAGGGTCCTATCTTTAAATTTGAATAACTTGAATTTGAATAACTTCCACAAAATAAAAGTTAAACTCACCAAACTTTATGTGTGTGTAGACTGACCCTTCCGAGATTTTTTGAAATAAACAAAACAAATTTTAGCCGAAAAACACTTCTTAAAACTTACAAAAACTAAAATATTGTTTTTTACACTGTTTTGAGTTTTTTAAGCAAAAATAATGTTTTCTAAATGAGGGTACGTTCCTTAGGGCTAATACGGCTCATGCTTGCTTCGGAAGGGGTCCTTTACTTATTCTAAAAAAAAAAAAAAAGGATTTTTTTATATATTCATCAACGTTTCGTCTTTATTTTTAAGACTTCTTCAGGATGATAATATTAAGAAAAATGTCATGCAAGTACATGAATATATTAGGTTTACATGATGGGTTGATGGGAAGAAGTAGTAGCCACTGCCGGGAGCAGTAGAACCGGGGCCCAAGCTTGGTGAAGTCGGTAGCATGGAATGAAATAAATGTGGATCGTTCTGAGTGAAAAAAGTGGAGGGGTGGGGTGAGCAGGAATAATGTGGATAGCAGTGAGTAAAGAAAAAATATTTACTCTATTATCCGACGAAAACACATACACTAAAACTGACCAAAAAACTAAAAACAAAAACATAGAACATTTCAACAAATCTTTCAAACACCTAATAAAGAACAATAAAAAATGGACATCATATATTGAGTATCACCCCATCATTCCTACACTATACGGGTTTCCCAAAACCAACAAACCGGACATCTCCATGCACCCCATTGTATCGAGCATAGGTAGCACCACACACAAAATCGCACGGTCCATAGCTAACATTCTTACCCCACTAATGGGCACCATCAGTCCCTCCCACATCAAAACTTCAGGCGACCTTCTTACAAAATAAAAAACATTAACGTAGAAAAGAAAAACATACATAGCCTAGATGTAACATCGCTTTATACTAATGTCCCAGTTAAAAATTGCCTAAACTTATTTCACACACATCTAAAGAAACTCAAAACCAACTTACCATTTACCCCCAACATTTTAATAGAAATAATTAGACTCATCACTGACGTAACATATTTCCAATTCAACGAAGAATTCTACAAACAAACATTTGGATTCCCCATGGTCAATCCCCTAAGCAGTGTATTTGCCTGCCTCTTCTTAGAATTCTTAGAATCCGGCCTTTTCAAATACAGACTACCCCCTAACATCGAATACTTTAGATACATTGATGATATTCTAAGTTTCCTCCCGTAGATATACAAATCAATAATCTTAAAGACAAACTCAACACAGTAAAACCCTCCATAAAATTCACACATGAGACTGAAATAGACAACTCGATACCTTTCCTAGACACTCTTATAATTAAGTCCAACAACAAACAAGAATTTAAGGTACATCGAAAAAACACTCACAAAATGACTACATACATTTCTACTCTCACCACAATAGCAAGATAAAAACAGGTATGATTATAGGCTTCTTCCTACGCGCTCTTATAATCTGAAGTCCCCAATACATAGATGAAGAAATAAAATACGTTTGTAATTCCTTAAAAATACTGCAATACCCCACACATTTTATATTAAATGCCAAGAAAAAAGCCTTTCAAATATTCTCCAAAAACAACACACAAAAAATAAAATACCAAACACGCCTCTGATAGACATACCCTTCTCTTACCCACGCATTCCAATAACACATCCATACGCAACACACTTAACAAACTATCATTCCAAATGTACAAACCACATCACGATCCATAAAAACAAACTTTAAACACATCAAGACACTTCCAAAAAAAACACATCCCATGCCGGCTTATACACTGTCCCATGCAACAACTGCCATCAAATTTACGTGGGAGAAACACAACGTGAATTGAAAAAAAATGATTCAGTGAACACAAAAGAGACATAAAAAACAATAACTCTTTAAATGCACTTTTTTCCCATGCATTAGAGCACGATCATGCCTTCAAATTTGAACAAGCCCAAATCACCAAATACATCCACAACAAAGCCCGGCGAAGATTACCGGAAACCGCATTAATCACTGCCTCCGTCACATCAAACAACGGAATGGCTTCTATAATCTATCGACCTTAATAACCTAAATTATCCTTACTGAACACAATCTTAACTTAGATCATGGATAAGCTCCATTTTTCTCTTCGATCTAAATTATACTCACACACATGTCTCTGCATACACATCCAAACCCCTCCACACCCACACATTTTTATTCACCACGAATCCAAACCTTCTAACTTAATACAACATCTTCCCTCTCCCCCCTCACCCAGTTGACCCTTTCGACCACTTCTCTCACACTCTCACCCACCCATCCCTCCCACTCTCAAACAACCTTATTTTTAAAAATCTTTTCCAATTCCATGACATTACCCACTCACGAAAATCACAGAGCCTCCCTTCTCTTCCTCAACCTCTCCACTTCTCCGCAACCACACTCACACCACTCCACACACACATCTTCTTTTACCACGAATCCTAACTTTCCTACTCACTTATTACACACATTCTTTACATAGCCACCTGGTGAAACATTCCCACTTTTCAAATATTTCAGACTTACTAAAACAGAATATCCCCTCTCCCCCCTCACCCATTTAATCCTCTCGACCACTTCTCTCACCCTCTTACCCACTCATCCCTCCCACTCTCAAACCACCTCATTTTTAAAATTTTTTTCTTAAACTATAACATTACCCACTTACAAAAATCACAGAGCCTCTACCTCCTCTTTCCCCATCTCTCCACCTCTTCCGTCACTGCCATAAATATTATTCCCGCTCACCCCCACCCCTCCACTTCTTTACTCACTGCCATCCACATTATTCTCGCTCACCCTCACCCCTCAACGTTTTTCACTCAGAATCATCCACATTTATTTCATTCCATGCTACTGACTTCACCAAGCCCGGACCCCGGTTCTACTGCTCCCAGCAGTGGCTACTACTTATTCCCATCAACCCGTCATGTAAACCCAATATTTTCATGTATTTGCATGACATTTTTCTTAATATTATCAACCTGAAGAAGTCTTAAAAATAAAGACGAAACGTTGATGAATATATATAAAAAAACATCATTTTTGTTTTTTCCTTTTTCATTTTCCATCACGTCGGATTACCTTCATTCTTCCTTTCTCATATATATATATATATATATATATATATATATATATATATATATATATATATATAAAGGACCGATATACATTCTGATTTTCTTTTTTTAATTGTTCTGCAGGTAAATAAACTGTTTGTTTGTTGTGTCCGTGGATTTTTGTTTGTTTGTTTTTCTACCCGAATTTGCCAGGCACTAATAAAAAGTACCCTGATCTTGTGTCACGGCACCAGATATAAAGAAGGAATCCCACACGTCTCTTACACCGTGGGGATCGTTGGCCACAGCACACACATGTGTTTGACGTCCTGATCGCGGTGCCAGATATAACAAAGAACCCCACACGCGTCTGTCTCTGCTAACAGATCTTGCCAGCCCGTGAACACTCCGATCGTCGTAGTGGCAATAACAAAATATGTCGATCGAAATTCCTCTCGGATGATGATGACTTCGTCCAACTCACACGTTGAAACTGTTGCTATCCGCGAGCGATCACTGGGCGAACAGCAATCGGTTGACTCTGTGAGGGCGAAAGATTATTCAAAGTAGAACAAAGGGAAAATAATAATGTTCAACAACTCGGTCGGAGTCTTTTTGTATTAAGAGTAATTATTAACAAAAAATAAAAGAATTGATTTTACATTAGGTTGATGTCTACCGTGTTCATAAAAGACTTTGCGCTCAGCTATCTCGTTGTCTCCTCGTGTGTGTGTGTGTGTGTGTCTGTGAATTCTTTTAAATGGTTACTTAGTCACACATTAACTATCTAAGGAAAGCGATGGTGAGTTACTCCGCCGATTATTCTATTCCTTGTCGAAGCGTCGCGTGCCACTCGACCGGCCTCTTCGACGTCTAGGTTAGATCTGACTCCTCGTGTGTAAAGACGCATAAACTCTTATTGAAAATGTCCATCGCGTCACTCCTCTTTTGTCATCTTTCTCTCTGCGTTACTTCCTCTCTCAGGGGTTGGGGGCGGGCGCGTCCTCCCCCTCCCAATGACATAAATGGGATTCCCTCTCTGGTTTTAACGTTATCATAAAACGATTACCCTTTCTTTCTCGCCGGTTGGCCAGTGGTCGTCTGCCATAATTAATGACGACAAGCCTAGTCAACGTAGACCACCGGTCTCGCCTGACTCAAGGTGTATTACTCACTCACACGATCATATGTCTTTTCTTGACTTTTTATTAGCATTACGCTGATTAGGGATTTTGCTAAATTCTCGTCTATCTACCTGTTGTAGAGGTGATCAATATTGACACGAGACATGACTTTTCTTAGACAACACGGCGCCTTTTTTCGCCATTTGAGTTAGCTGGTTTCACGTCCAGTATATACTAGTTTTATACCTCCACTTCGTCTCTACGCAGGGCCTAGTATCATCATCAAGATGCCTGCTAGCGCGTAACTAGGGTACCCGATCCCCATGGGCCCCGGATACTTTGTCATATATATATATATATATATATATATATATATATATATATATATACATATATATATACATATATATATATATATATATATATATATATATATATATATATATATAGATATATTAATATTTTTTTAATGTTTACTTTTTATTTGACTTTAATTTATTTCATTATGGCCGACAAAACAATGCTCGGAACCTTAATGTTCAAACTACCATACTCAAAATGACGGAGTTTAGATGGGCTCAGTTCTCTGGTTGACTTCTAACGAATTATATAAAAAAACCTAGAAAACAAAGTATATAAAACACTATAACCCGCTCTAATTTCGACGCTATATTAATAATATTTTTATTTTATCTGAAAATAAATAACAAAATACTTATTCTGGCGTCCGGGAATTCAAATTGTAAACGTTCTTCTGGAACAGCAGCGATGTGTCTGTTTAGCGTCTAACGACTTCACATATAGCGTTTTTTGCTGCTATTTACATGCTATTCTTTTGATCCAGTGTCTTTTGCTCGTTTGCCTTTTTTAAACGAGAAATCGAAAGTGCTAGTTATACTTATGGGACATTCATTTTTAAAATTTTGACACGAAAACACGTTTTAGAAAAATGCAATAAGAAAAGTTATAAACAAGCAGAGGAATTCAATGTTTGCTTCAATATATATATATATATATATATATATATATATATATATATATATATATATATATATATATATATATATATATATACACACATATATATATATATATATATATATATATATTATTATTAGCTACCTTCACCAAAGGCCGGGCACTTTGAGTGACTTTAATAACAGGCAGTAATAATAGCTGCATGCACGATCCGAATACGTCTGTTAATCACTCTAACTGCTTGTGTAAATTTAGCTGCCGATTCGCTATTTACAAAGTTAAATTCCTCTCTAATTATTACCTAATTGTCTATGGCCGTGGGATTAAGACTCTTGACTACAGATCAGTGGCGATTTGTGATCAGGGTTCGCGTCCGCCGACCGTTGAGAATTAGCTTCCTGCACTGAAAGTTGCGTTAGCATGAAACATCGATGTCTGTAGGTATTAAAATTCAAATTTTCGATTGACACAAGTATCTTCATCACGATAATAGACAATTTTTTTCTTCCTTTTTTTAACGACATGGTGTCGCTTAATATTGTGCTTTAGATGTTAACGAAACTCGTTGTGTAATAATGTTTATTTTTCAAAAAAGATTCTGCATATTTCTGGTTTAAAAAAAAACCGTTTCAATTGCAAAATTTAAATGCAATATTTATAGTGAAACTCTATACTAATACTTATTCCGTGTGAGCAAAGAAAACACCATATTATTACACAACGAGCTTCTTTAACATGTGAAGCACAAGATCAAACGACACCATGTCGTTTAAAAAAATGAAGAAAAAATATTGTCTATTATCCTGATGAAGATTCCTGTGTGAATCGAAAATGTGAATTAAAATAAATATTTTTTTAAAAAAGCCTCTGCATATTACTGGTTAAAAAAACCGTTTGGATTACAACATTTAAATGCATTTTATATAGTGGACCCTTTTACTAGTCATGTAACTTGCGACCAGAGCACACACACCACTTGTGGACATTATTACACTACTAGCTTCGTTAATTTCTGAGCACAAAATCAAGCGACACCATGACACCAGGTCGTTTAAAAAAAGAAGAAACAATTGTCTATCATCGTGATTAAGATACTTGTGTCAATCGAAAATTTGAATATTTTATATTAATAATTTGTTATTATTTTTGACATTATTATTTTTTTTACTTTGATTCTTCACGGTCCCAACCACGTGGCTTTCAAAATTTAAATTTAAAATTTCTTTTCTTTTTTCGCCATTTTTTTCTTTCGAAATATAATCTAAGGTTAAGATAGGATTTTAACTCTGCTTGATGAGATCTCAGTTTATAACAGCTGTTCATCGATAACATCGACATGCCATGGTCGCAGATTTTGTACATGTCTGTGTAAATAAAAATAATAATATAAAGAAGCTCTATTTGATACTGAACACTTTTTATAAACCCGGTTGAAATTCTTTGGATTACTATTCTGTGGATGTTTTACCTGGATTATATATACATATATATATATATATATATATATATATGTGTTTATACACACACACATATATATCTATATGTATATATATGTATATATACACACGCATATATATATATATATGTATATATACACACACACATATATATATATATATTTATATACATATATATATACACATATATATACATACATATATATCCATACATATATACGTATATATACACACATATATCAATGTATATTTAGTATATAAATGTTTACTATATAAATGTTTATTATAAAAATGTTTACTATATAAAGGTGTTTCAATTGTTTTAAGTGTGATATATATATATTTATATATATATATGTATATATATATATATAAATATATATATATATATCGGACTTACAACAATTTAAAAACATTTAAATAGTAAACAAAAACATCCACGTAATTTATCATAAAGACAGATGCCATTCATCAGAATCCCGGGGCAAAAAGTAAACACAGATAATTAAGGTTCGTTAACTCGGAAGAATACGAACCGAAAAACATAGCAGAACAAGCAACTGCTTATAATTCACTCTAAAGAAATATATTTTAATAGTCTGGATGATATGTTTTAAAAACAAAAATACACACCCTAGATCCAATTTTTCAAAAATGAAAGAATAAGTAAAAAAAGACGAATATCGGTTAAATATCGTGTCCTCGACCTGCATATACGTAATAATCAACCGATATTTGTTTTTTTGTTTTTTAAAACTTTTTATAAAAAAAATAATATGTATATATCTTAAAATACATACACATATCTGCATTTTCATATACACGCACCTAATATAATAAATCTCTCTCTCCCTCTCCCCCTCTCTCTCTCTCTCTCTCTCTCTCTCTCTCTCTATATATATATATATATATATATATATATATATATATATTTATCCACATACATACTGTTACGCTGTATTACATTTCTTTAATGTGGCTAGAAAAGTAGGTACGTACGCCAAGAATCGAAATCGCTCAGCTATCAGCTAAAATCTGCTGATAGTAAACGATATCTTAATGTAATGAAACATTGTCAATTGCCTGAGAGGTGGTCGAAAGTCGGCGATATATTTATTTAAATATATATATATATATATATATATATATATATATTTATTTAAATATATATATTTATTTCTATATATATATATTAATTTATATATATATATATATATATATATATATATATATATATATATATATATATATATATATATATATATATATATATATATGTAAAGGAGTAAGGCTACCAACATTTGTAAAATGTTTTTTTGAACATGTAAATCAATTTGAAAGAGTGTTGTTTCATTTGGGGAAATGTGTTATTGTTTGGCGTTTTGGATTTACATATCTGATGAAAGCGGACCACCGCTTGAAACGCGTTATATAAAATTATAAATTGATAAAATAACAAAATAATAAATAAATGTTGAAAAAAACATTTTACAAATGTTGGTAGCCTTACTCCTTTACATATATACTTTTCTCTCGTTGGAACTGCACTAATACTGCACTACCCTCTTTTCTCTCTCTCTACCCCATCCCTCTCTCTCTCTCTCTCTCTCTCTCTCTCTCTATATATATATATATATATATATATATATATATATATATATATATATATAAAGTGTGTTGTTTAAGAGAACCTCCTTGAAAGAATAGAAGGATTTATGGTCAATTAGTATCAGTTGAAAAAACCTTTATTTGGCAAATAAGATACGATATCCTTTGTACGACGTTTATTGACAAGGGTTTTGGCAATCGGTACGTACCGAATGACATCCGGCTTGAGGGTGGGGTGGATGTGTCGAACTTCAGCTGAACAGGTGCACCCTTGTTAAGTCTGCCTGGGGTACGGCTGATTTTGGCGTCGAATTGGTATTTATGCCTCGCCCTTACTGACACTGGGTATGATTTTATTTCATTTTTGTTTTGTTTTTTGTCGTGGGAGGTATAATAAGGGCGGTAAGTGAACAAAGAAGTGGACAGGAGACACGCTGGATGAAAATAGAAGAAAGTATGAACTCATATAGAACAGAAAGAAAGAAACAAATAGAAAGAGGTAGGCGTTTCACTTTTTGTTGCATTTTTCTTCAGTCGAAGTTCTCAGAAATCCAGAGGCCCCTACCTTAGGCTAATACATGATCTCTATATGAGATACATAGATATTCGAACATTCTATAAAAGTTCTCTTTTTATCTCTCAGACGTTGAGGTAGTAAAGATGTTAAGAGTATTAATTTTCCTCTCCCCAATTGACCAGTTTGTTATGTTATAGTAGATTTTTTTTTGATTTTTTATTCTGACCGGATTCCAGGACAGGAATTCATCTAATCTGATGGGGTATCCAGCTACTTGATGTTACTTGATGTAACACTACTTGGAGAAAGTGCCCATTCCTCGTATATCTAATGTATAAATGTTCCTATGAGTACGTAAAAACAATAATGAAGTCGTTAGATTTCAAATTAATTCATAGTGTTTATAAAATCAAATAAAGTCTCAGCTCAAAATATTGTGGTAGTTTCAATGTGAATACAATAAGAGAGGTTGTCGCGTAACTGATGGCCAATTTCTTACAGCGCTTTAAAGTGATTCGTGTCCGGTGTTTGGAATCATTCGACCGGCTAAACAGTTTTCTTCTACACTGATGGTTCCATTAGGTGGTAACGTATACGTATGTTAATTATTATTAAAAAAGTATTTATTATCAAACAGTTATATATATATATATATATATATATATATATATATAATTATTGAATTATAAATATTTTTATTTTAGTGGTGACGGTGGCTCAGTGGTTTTTCGAGGCGGAGTTAAAATCTGGATGTACCAGGTTCGAATCCAGTTCGTTCTACAAAAAACTTTCATAAAAACCAACCCTGACTTTACGTTTGACCTCCTAGAGAGGAGGTAAAAAATAAATATTTAAATTATTACTCACATACGTATAGGTTTAATCTATTCCGTAAAATACTTGCCGAATCATCAGTGTAGATGTAACTATTCAGCCGGTAGCACAATTTTAAACATAGACACGAGTCATCTATTTACTCAAATCTAAACATTCTAACAATTGCCAAAAAACAGCTATTCAGAAATAAGAGAAATCAACTATATTATGTCTTTTTGCGCTCAGACACATACTAAGCCGTCTTTACACTGTTCTACAAATCACATGAACAAGAACTCGCATATTTCGCTTTGATTAGACGACTTATTTTATTTCTTAAAGTGCCATACCGCAAAAGGGAGCAAACAATAATTATTTAATAATAATAAAATAATCACAAAACGTTGTGCAACACTGCACTTTTTGAGAAAGAGTTTGTTTCATTGCAAAAAACAAAATTTAATTTATCTGACGAAACGTTTTGAAAACAGATATTCTTCGATGCATATTTTTTACGAATTCGTTTGGTTCATACGAGGGTATACCAAAATGTGTATATCAATATTAGATCTGTCTTCCTTGAACTTTTTAAACTGAATAATTGATGTCTTTTCCCAATAGTACAAGGAAAACATATCCAATATTGACATACCAATGTGTGTTGCCACCCCCCTCTTAACGAAACGAATTCGTAATAAAATTGAATAGAAGATTGACTGTTTCGAAAATGTTTCGTGATATAAATACAATTTTGCTATATATATATACACATATATACACATATATACACATATATACACATATATGGGTAATGAAAAAGGAAACCAAGAGATAAGTTTTATATATTTATCAACGTTTTATTTTTATTTTAAGACTTCTTCAGGATAATAATTTAAAGAAAAATGTCATGCAAGTACATCGAAGTTTGGGGTTGACATAGTGGGGAGATGAGGGAATAGAGTAACCGTGGTTACTATGAGCGCCGGAGGAGACTCCTGGCTAGAGAAGCCAATGGTCTCTAAAAAATGAAATGAATGTGGAAAGCTTTGAGTAGATACGATAGAGGTAGCTATGAAATGGGGAGGGTGATAATATAATTGAAATTGCATTAGGGTGGGAGAGGTGAAAGGGCGCTGAGATTTTTGTCGTGGTGAGGTGTGGCATGGATTTTGAGAGACTGAGGAAAAGGGAGGGAGGGAGGAAACACTGTATGTTTAGCATGTGGGTGGTATCATAGTTGTATAATAAAATTTGAAGAAATGAAAAAAAACTTTGAAAATAGTGGAGTGAGAATATAATTGCACTGGTCAAAAGGGTGGGAAAGGTGAAAGGGGGGAGGTGGCATTTTTGTTGGGGTGTAGTGTGAAATTTTTTCAATCATATTGAACAAAGCCACTGTCAAAGTAATTTGAATCATTATTCTAAATTAGAACGTGTTCCTTTCATTTTTTTAATGCCCTTTTAAAAGTTTTCTTTAAATAGCTTTCATTCATTATTCACATAATGTTTCTTAGCGTAGGTCGTGGCCGAACCTATTTACTATTCAACCATTAATGCAACACAATATCTGGTTGCTCTTTATAACATAGGGCGGCATTTTTGTCAAGTTGACCTGCCAAAGATTTAAGTGCTTGTACAAAACAGATGTGGTGTCTGCACTCAAAGACAAATGGAAAACAACAGTATATGGATATATTTCTTTGCTATCTTATCCATTATCGCTAAATATATCGTGGCGTATAAACATTTTAAAAACTATCAAAAGTTTTCTGACTCATGAAATAAATGAACTTACTGAGTGCAATTGTACATACAACCATACATAATATATTTGTTAATTGAAACTACGTACATCGTAGAGTGTTCTTTTTTGTTTTGTATGGATAAATGTAGACTTTAATTTTGATATCTATTCAGATTCCTGTATACATTTCTAAATTCATTTCTAAATTGAAAGTAAAAAATTACATATATATATATATATATATATATATATATATATATATATATATATATATATATATATATATATACATATAATTATATCAGAATAAGAAAAATAAAGATATGATGCATACCTATGAAGTAGAACTTATGAAAAATTGATGTTCGATATACATGATAGAGCAGTTATATAATTAAGTAAAATATTAGAATATAAATTGTATAAAATACAATATCTATTAAGACATCACTTGTTCAAAGCAAGGGGTTTCAAATGAGATACATGTCATTATTACTTCCTTAATCCATGGCTTTTCAAAAATGGCGTAAAATACAATATCTGTGAAGTCATCAGTTGTTCAATACAAGGGGCTTCAAGTAAAATCATTTGTATTATTCCTACGTTCTAGCCATAAGATTTCATTCTTTAAAAAGCCATGATTACGGAAGGAATAATTCTACAAAAAATTATTTGAAACCACTTGTTCGAGAAAACTAGTGACTTTCACACAATCTTAATTTTCGTCTTTTACATGTTTATATATATATATATATACACATGAATATATTATATATATATAAACATATGAGAAATATGTGAAACACTTTCAAATATATTGATAAAAATAACTTAAAGACAATATGTTTCAAAAAGTGCTCAATGCCAGGTAAAAGTTCATAAATATACACTATATGAAGGATTAAGAAATATTTAATATATTTATTATATAAACATTTAATAAACATTTAAATTGTAAATATTTATATAATGTCTATATATATATTGATTTACAGGTTGTACTATAAGTCGCGATATAGTTTCGTCAATAATTATACTAATCAATTAAAGTGATTTAATAAATAATGTTTAAGCAAAACTATCTTAACGACTCGGCAGAAGCAAGAAATAAAAAGGTGGAATAGCGTGACTTGTTTTACTGACCTGTTATCTCTATCTCTCTCTGACTCTCCCCTTTTCTCTCTCTTCTCCTACATATCTTCAATTCACAACGCCGTATTTTTTTGTTTTTAATGTTTGATGTCGCTGGTATGCTGAGAACTGATAATACACTTGGATCCTAGCCAAAAGATAAAGAAGCTATAATAAAATAATGTTTTTTATGACTAGGAATTTTAAAATGAATTTAAAAAAACTGATTTGATATATTATTGTATATATTTTTTATGGTATGGCCAGTGTAGTATCGGTCCTGTTGTCGTTAGACCGCCCTAATCAAGAATTACCTCATACCTTTTAAGGGTGGTGGTAGTAATTTCACTAGGTATTACATCATTCTTCGAAGGAGGGTTAATGTAGTATGCTTTCCTTGTACTATTGAGAACAGACATCAATTATTCAGTTTGAAAAATTACACATTTTGGCTGGCCTTAGTATGAACCAAACGAATTCGTCAAAAATATGCACTGAAGAATATCTGTTTTCTATTGTAATGATCCCATCCTATCAGACATTCCCACCTCCTTTGTAATACGTTCATCATTAAAGCCCTCCAGTCTAGCAAAAATATATGAGAGTTACCAAAATAAATACATTAATCTGACAATTATTTATCCAGAACACTTAGCAAGTGTAATACTGCGATATGAATGAGAAAAGTGAATATATCGACGAGTGAAAAAAATGAATGAAAAAAAATGAATGAGACTAGATGAATGAGAATATAAATAAAAAAGTTGAATGTAAAACATTAATGAAAAACAAATTTTAAAATTGCATGCAAAAATGAATGAAAAAAATAAATGTATAATGAACGACAAACTGAATAAAAAAATTGAATGTAAAAATGAACGAAAGTTAGTGAATAAAAAATGCTATTTCGAGTAAGAACAAACCGAGAAAAAACCCTATGTCAAACCCAAACTTAGAAATCAAGGAAAATAATATTTCAAATCTCAGTAGGACAGGCCAAGGAAAATGCTATTTCAAATAAGAGGAACAGGAATAGGAAAATTCTCTTTCAAATCGAAGCGTGACAGATCAAGTAAAATGCTTTTTCAAATGAGAGAAAAATGCTTAGGAAAATTCTATTTCAAATGTAAATATTAAAGACAGAGGAAAATGCTATTTAGAATCAAAGCATGATAGACAGTGGTAAATTCTACTTCAAGTCCATGCAGAACAGACCGAAGAAAAAATATTTCGAGTGGGTACAGACGAAAATATACAATTTCAAATCAATGAAAATGATATTTTGAAAGTAAGCGTGACAATCCTAAACAGTCGAATTAAAAAAAAAAATAATTTAAAACATCTAGATTTACTTGCTTCCAAGAGCAACAAGATGTAACACAAGGGCAAAACCATCTCCTAAATGAGACACCAAGATCAGGTAAAATTAGTCGTGAACGAACTTATCGGGCTTCACTGATATGGGAGTGTCGGGCGATCGGCAATAAACCAACATCACCTTCCGGGAAAGAAGATACTATTTTGGAGTGTGAACCTCCTAGGATCGAGCCAGACCATACAACCTTCCAACAAAAAAGAGTGTGATGGTTTAAGTTAGCCTTTAGGTGTTTAGAGTGATGCAAATACGACCAACAGCTGCTATGACAACTTCACACTATGCGGTAAATACAAACCAGGATGTACGTACATATTCAGGGCTTGTATCAAAATAAACACAATTTCTTTATAAGGTGTGGCTGCGATTTTTATTATATAAAGATCTATTAATACATACTAACAAAAAACACACTTCTAACTTAATCAGCTGTGTTTTGTTTCTCCCGGCCAGGTGTGTGTACGCGAAAAGTAAGTGTTATGCTCTTTGAAACAAAGTACTGCGTTTCTTTGCGCGAGGAAATAAATAATAAAAGACACAAAGCAAATTAGATATACATTGGAAATAAATACTTATCGATAGTACATGGTGCAATGCGGAGGATAGCAGAAAAAAAGAGACCGGAAGTAAGCAACCCTATTATTTTGGCGGCCAATCCAGTTAAGATTGTAGGGACACCAACGTTCATGAAGCATTACCGTGCAGTTAATGAAAAATGCGATTAATTGACAAACAATTAAGCTTGAAGGACCTTTACCTGACCTCCATGCCCGAGGCTTGTGTGACGAAAGTTCATAGCTACTCGGGAATGCTGATCACATTGTGCTAATGATTCATATCACTCTAGAAAGTCGTCAAAAAGCTGATGAGCCGTTGCTCAAAATAACGAGATACTATGAGCAGGCTAATTTTGAGTCAATCAGAGATCACATCAGCAACATCTCATGGAGGGAAACCTTCTCACTCCCTGCTGACCAGTTTTCAAATGAATCAATTGAATGGATCAAAGCAGGCATTGAAGCCTATGTCTCCATGCGAAAATTCTTTAGCAAGCCCCACTCTCCCAAATAGTTCACTTCGGAATGTGCAGCTGCCATTGCTAACTGGCAGCAAGCATTCCGTAAATTCGGCCGCCATATGTCAGCTACTAATAGACAGAAATTTATAGAGTCAAACAATAATTGTAAGGCCGTTATAGGTGACGCAAAGAGAAGGTATACTGAGTTAACAAAAAAACGCATTCAGTCACAGAAACTAGCCTCTCGCGATTTCTTGAAAAATCTACAATTGTGTAGTGAACAATGGTCAATCAACGATTCCCCCACTATCAAACTACAATGATGTTGTTTGAACGGCAACTGATAAGGTTGAACTACTTGCCAAGCGTTTAGCCTTTAACTCCACTTTGGACACAGCAAAAGCACCCCATCCCTAAATTTGCATTGCGGACCGAAGCCACACTTGATAAACTGGTCATCACTTTATCTCAGATCAGAGACATCATAAAAAACCTTGACACCTCTAAAGCTTGTGGGCCTGATCTTATACCTGTAATAGTAACAAATAAATGTTATGCTGAACTGGCTCCTGTCCTCTCTAAACTCTACAATAAATTCCTAGTTGAATCTTGTTTCCACTATAGCTGGAAAATTGCCACTGTGTTACAAGTCTTCAAGAATTCTCGGAATAGAACCAATCCTCAGAACTACCAGAACTCGACAAGGCAGATGATGCTAGGGCAGTAGCGCTTGATATATCCAAGGCCTTTGACAAGGTATGGCCTAAAAGGTTTCTCCTGAAAATACGCTAATACGGTATTACTGGGCAATTACTTAATATAATTAGATCCTTCCTAACCAAAAGAAAAATCCAGGTTGTCCTCGATCGCCGTTCATCTAAGCAACATGACATAAATGTTGGTGTACTCCAGGGATCTATCCTTGGGCCTTTATTGCTCCTGGTTTTCATAAACGATCTCCCTGATGACATAGAGTCTGAGATTGGTGTATTTGCTGACGATACAAGGCTTTACTCTCGTCATGTTCGCAAAACAGACGCGATCATACCCGAATCCTTAATCCTTAGAAAATGACTTCCAGGCTGTAGTGGATTGGAGTCATAAATGGTTTGTAACTTTTAATGCCGCAAAGACAAAGCTCCTTTCCTTCAATAACTGCAAAAGAACCTTCCCAACCACCGATTCTCATGGCAAACAACACCCTACATGAGAGTTCAACATTCAAACTTCTCGGTAACATGGATTGGAACAAATACATTGAAGACATTGCCAAGGCTGCAGCAAAACAGGTTGGCTCCCTATATTGTGCTAGTAAACTCCTCACACCTGACATTATTCTGTATCTCTACAAAGCCACCATCCGCGCATGCATGGCGTATTGTTATCATATCTGGGTTAGTACACGATCTCTCCCTCTTTGACAAGGTCCAAAAAGAGGCGCCAACCTAATAGGTCCCTCACTGTTAGCCAAGCTCCAGTCCCTGTCTCATCGCCGCAATGTAACATCATTGTGCTTGTTTTACAATTACTTTAATGGATTATGCTCCGATGAACTGGCTACTCTGGTGTCCTTTCGACGTCAATTCACTAGACAAACTCGACAATCACCAGAATCCATCCATTCATTGTGGAGGTCCCCAGATGCCGGTGAGCCTTCTACTCCAATAGCTTCTTTCTTCCTGCTGCTAGCCTCTGAAACTCACTCCGTGCTCCCTGTTTCCTCGACGGTACTGACAGGCAGAAATTTAAAACTAATGTAAACAACATCTCGTTTCGCAGCTCCCAATTCATGTTGACCCCTGAACCTTCTTCCTTTTTCCTCAGTAGCAACATTTGTCTACAGTGGCGGCCTGCCTTGTTTGGGATAAACTATGTTAAAAAATTGAATAATTAAATAAATAAAAGAGAACGATTTTATAACTATACAAGTGGCATACTTTCTAGCTATTTCTATTTCCCTATGATCTAACGCTTTCTTTGCGAAATAGTATATATGTTCCTACCTGTCTACCCTTCTTTCTTCGTTTCCATTCCGTGCAAACTATTATATCTCTGTCGGACTCTCTCTCTCTCTCTTTCTTCATCTTTCTCTTTGCATCTGCCTCTTGGTCGGTCAGTCTCTCTCAGCTCCTCTTGTCTATCTTTTCCTTCGCATTCTGAGCACACGATTACCTCCCTTACTTACTTTCACTCTTTTTCTCTACTTTCTCTTAGAGCATTTAGTGCAATATATGTGCTCTCTTTTTTTCGACTTTCTTCAAAAAAATATAGTCTCCATATATTATCTCTCTCTTTCTTTCTGTATATATATATATATATATATATATATATATATATATATATATATATATATATATTCACACACATATATATATGTATATATATATATATATATATATATTCACATATATATACACATATATATATATATCGAAATTATTTTTAAAATATGATATCTCTTCTTCTTCTCATCTACATATATATATATATATATATATATATATATATACATACAAACACACACACACATACACATATATATATATATATATATATATATATATATATATATATATATATATATATATATATATATATGTGTGTATGTATATATATATAGATATGTGTGGGTGTGTTATAAAAACAACCTTTTGCATAGAGCATTAGCTAGTAATTTCGGAACAATGAGTTCATTGTTTTTTTTAGTACACTTCAAATATCGATATATTCGGGTCACCCCATTTGCAAACAATGTTATTCTTAAAACCTTTGAACAGTAATTACAAACAATCATGCGTAGAATTGTTGTTCTAAATTTCATAAGGAGGGATTTCCGATGATGCACCAAAAAAGGAACGGGATTAGAATTCCAAACAATTTCTTTCGATTCCAAATCGATGCACATCATTGAGAGTAATCTCAGTTTTTACATGTGAACGGTTACGCTTCTGTGCATTGATGTAAAGATAATACTGTTGGGCTTCTGACTACAGCTGCTTAAGCTATCTTGATGGCCGTCAAACCTTAAAAGTAGATGAATTTAATGACTCCATTTCGCCTTTAGAAAAGTAAATGTTACAACGAGCAAAGTGTGATGGATATGAAAGTGGTTTCAGGCAAGCATCGGTCTTTTTATTTCTTCCTAGATGTTTTCATTCGTTTCTGTTATGCTCAAAATCGAAAGACACGAAAAATAGGAGATGGAAACTATTAAACGAAAAATGATAAAATGGTCGAACGTTTTAAGATTAAAACCTCAGTGGTAATGACGGGTAAATCTTGTGATGTCAAATGCTAATATTCAAGTGTATATCACGTTACGATAATGTTTAAACTTCTTCAGTCTTGTATAAGTTAAAGGACAGATATGTTATTCGTTTTGTGGACAAAATTACTTCGCGGCAAAGAAAAACCCGAAGCCGGACACAATAAGCAATAAAAGTTGAGGAAAACTAAAAAGTATTAAAATCCATGAGAGAAAGAAGAAATCATGAATATACAAATTTGACAAGATCTGTCGGCAGGACGTGGGATACAAATGAATTAAATACAAATGTTTCTCTTCGGCTAAACTATAAAAAAAGAAAGAGGTCGAAAATAAACAACAGAATTTACACAGGCAATGCACATAACGCTATCTAAATGAAGTAAGATATATTTATATATTTGTAGGTACAGAAATAACTCTAAAACTACTTAACCGATCATTATAATTTTGGAACTAAGTTGTTATGCTTGAGGGATTGCAATGTAGGCTATATTTAGTTTAATTAAACTTTATGCAAAACATGTGAAAAAGGGGTGCACATTGTATTAGACTTCAATAATATTCCCCAAATTCCAGATCATATGGAGTATTTGGAAGAGTTTAAGAAGTCATAATATAGGGAGAATCTCTTATTAAGAAAATTAGATAGTTCAGATTTGCAATGACTTCGATTCAAGTAAAACGACACTAAAACAGCACGATTCCGTAAATATCATTTTTTTTATTAAGGTTCCGTAAGCTGAAGCCTTCAGTTTTAAATATTTTTAAAAATCAGACTCATGTAATGGATATTAATGAAACTTGAAATAATGATTTTCGAAGGTAAGTATAATCATATCTTTGTTTAAATATTCATATGGAGTAAATAAAGGTGGTACACAATATTATGTTCCGGGAATACACTTTACCGTACCAGGGACGCGTATTTTTCTTGATAAATATATATATATATATATATATATATATATATATATATATATATATATATATATATATATATATATATATATATAATTAACTTCGAATATTAACAAAATGAATAAAACCAATACTTTTGAAAAGTGCGCAGTATATATTAGAGATTTTTTTATCTTAAAATGAACATAGTAATAGTATCCAGCAATCTTTCAGAACCTCCTCGGTTTTCTATTCAGTGATACACTGACGAGCAAAGATTAGATCAAGCAACAGACAATTATAAAAAATCATCATAAATAAACAAACAAAAAAATTACATTTAAAATTATTCAGACAAGAACACCCTTTGCGTAAGATGACATCCTGACGTCTACCTCTTCAAGACCGAATGGCTCTTAAGAAAGACGGTCAACTCAAAATATAGGGAAAGCAGGCCCGAAGTGGCACATCTCCTCTTCCTTAAATACGTGCGCACATACCCAGACATACCCACACACATAAACCCACCCGTTTATACACACACTCATACACACATACACACATATATATATACATTAATAAAAAAAATCATATACATATATATAAATATATATATTATTAAAAATAACCGACAATTTTTGTCTGGCTATTTTAGTGTTGATCCCTTCAATTTTCCGGATTAAAATCTTAATCTCGGAAGGAAATT
>OY744537.1:45872041-45957041 GCA_963556195.1 Sepiola atlantica
CACTATTTGCACAAGTCATACCTATTATACTAATAATTGACCATTACATTAGTACCTGACATCCACACTATTTGATCTCAAACCCCACACAACGCTCCACCTCATCTTAATAAATAATTAAACAAACATTATACAAATAAATAAATAAACAAATAAAACATAAAAACAATGAATAAGAAATCTGAGATTAGTTAAATAAATTCAACAAACAAAGCCAATTAACAGAATCTCCTTTATAAATTTATATCAAAGATAACAGATTTGTCTCCCTTTAACCAGTAAACTGATCAATCTCCGTACCCAAAACAAAAGACACCTAAGAGGTAAATTAAAACTAATAAATAAGGATTAAACTTAACCAGGCATAACTAAATTATAATATACTGCACCGGTAACAAACTAAATACTATCTACAGCATATATAACATCCAATGCCGGAACCAGCCTGTTGACAAACATATATATTATAAGTAAAATCAACGTTTTATATACGATAAAAAATAAATAAAATAATAATAATAGTAAATATAGAAATAAATAAATAAATAGAAACAACATACAAATACATATATATATATATATATATATATATATATATATATATACACCCGGTTAAAATTCTCTGGATTACTATCTTGTGGATATTTTTTACCTGGATTATTACCCTTATATATATATATATATATATATATATATATATATATATATATATATATATATATATATATATAAAGAATAATAATATAGGATATAATATTTAATTATTATCTTATCAGAACTTATTACGATCTATTTCATTTTCCTCTGAATACTTTATCCTGAACACTTCCGGTTTAACCCCCCAGCGCTCCTGGCCTTTTCTCGGATTCCGGGATTTTTCTTTATATTTATTTTTGACAAGGAGAGGAAAAAACTCTCTCGAAATATATCAACTTGATCCCTGATCATCCGGAATATTACAAACTAACACACTGTCTGTCTTGTAAGTTCGTCTAGAAAAATAAACAAACCTTTTCGATCTATATCCGACTTATTTCGGTTTTGTTTTGTTTTGTTCTTCACAGCTTCCAGCGATCCGGAACTTCGCATTGCCTTCAACCTTTTTAAAACTTGTATTATTACTCCCAGCAATGCTTCCAGCAAACTACCAATTTCTATTATACATATTCTAGCAAATATATACTCCGTCCGGTCGCATATTTTTGCTAGGCTGCCGCATCAGAAATTAACGCTAATGTGTAAACTGATGTAGCCTCAGTCATATTTCTTGGGTGGTTATACGTTGATATTCTTTATTTATGACCAAAAATAGTTGTAGATGTAAATAATGAAAAAATAAATTTCGACCCACCCCGATTTTTGTAATAACCTTCTCCATAAATAGAAATATTTTTAATAATTTTTAAATCAATATTTATTTTAATTAAACAATTTGATTCAGTAAAATTGTTAAAATCAACAATTTAAAGAACCGAATACAGCAAACAGTATTTTTTGATTCGGAAGAAAGGCGTACATAAAATAAAACAATAAAAAAATCTGTATTCTTTTACTGTAGGATCTATGCTGACTTTGACGATGATCCAAACACTAACCCTAACACCCACTTTGACTCTGACCCTTACCCTAACGATGGAATCAAAGTTAGCGCGGGTCCTAAAGTGTAAAATCACAAAAAAATCAAATATAGTAAACATGGTTAAATGGTCTCGGAAAGAAAGTTTACCTAATTAAATTTGTTAGAATGTGTGTGTGTGTGTGTGTGTGTGTGTGTGTGTCGTATTGTAGTAATTTTTAAATCGATTTTTATTTAAATTAAACAATTTGATTCAATAAAATTGTTAAAATCAACAATTAAAAAAAATAAATAAATACAGCGAACAGTATTTTTCGAATCAGAAGAAAAGTATTTATAAAATGAAACAATGTAAAAAACCGTACTCTTTTATGTGTGTGTGTGCGCGCGTGTGTGTGTTTTTAATTACCTTTTTTAATTAAACAATATGTTTAGTTATATTATTTTTGTTGTTGACAGAAAAGTAAAAAAATCACATCTTTTATTTTAATAAATAAAACATGGAATAATAACAGTTTGTGAATTAAAGCTTAAATGCGTAAGTTAAAGTAACACGGTAAATGCCAGCATTTGTTTACATATTACGCGCTTGTATTGCGTCCAAACTGAATTGACGGAGGGAGATTGTTTCAATGGATTTACGTTCCGCACGCTGTTTAATCAATTGGACGTAGATAAAATAACTACGTAACTGATTAGTTTTTAAATCAATTATTATTTTAATTAAACAATCTGATTCATTAATTATAATTTATAAGTAAGATTAGTAGCGAGCAAAATTACGTAAATACATGATGAAATCTGAATGAAACGATCCTGAGTGTATATTTGAGAATACTAATTTATTAGAAGTTAAAAAGCAATTGCTTATGTAAATTGAGAAATGCCCATAGGGTTTATGCCGGTTTTTTTCATAGTATATAATGAAGCTAGGGGACTTAGTAAATAGTTATACAACTTTGATGGAGTTTCGGCTTCAGACAGACAGACAGACAGATACATAAACTCCATTATTAATAGATATATATTTATATATATATATATATATAATATTTATAATATTTATAAATAAATATTAATTATCATCATTTTTAAAAAATTTTATTTACTTTTCTTTTTCGTAAATGTGTCTTCAGGTATGTATGATAGTGCACTTTGAACCTCATGAAAATGAGAGAAACTCCATCCCTGTGACAGGAGCACAGGTAAACCAAGCATGGGAATGGTGTTGCCACACACATTAAACCATGATGAATGTCTATAAATACAAATAAACGCCGTGGGACTCAGATGAAAGATCAACGTGTCATGATGGGCAGGTGCTTCCTCGATGGCCATCATGGGCGACCCTATCAGCATCCTGCGAATGTTGGCTCCTTTAATTTTAGGAAAAATACCACGGACAAAAGCAGGTAAGTAACTCATCCAATTGCAAACATAGTAAGGACACTGACATTACACAAAAAAGCAAGAATGATAATAACAGACTAAAATGCCATAAAAAGAAATGGACCACAAAAAAGAACAGACTGGTAAACGAATGCCACTGCAAAAGCCGCTACCCCACAGAAAGAGGATACCGGAAACGAATGAAATATATATGGGACATTTCTACTGACTGCCATACAACGGAACAAAGGATAGTAAATCAACCAAGACAGATACTCAATAGAAGGTGGTTCTCGGTGATGGAATTAACGGAAATTAAACAATAGATAAATGGCGTGACAGATTAACACAAACCTGACGAAAAATCCCAGGAAGAAGACGGGAAAAACATAAACGCAGAAACTGAAGAGGGCGAAGACGACGAAACTATAAAACTATCTGAAGAAGCAAGAGAAGTGGAAAACATCAAACTATTAATGTCCAAGAACAAAAACAACTCCCATCCTTAAGGAACGTATATAACATAGAATACTACACAAAGGCTGATTATTTCCCACAATGTTTAACAATATAGAAAGATAAAGGTAATAAAAGCAAAATGTAAAGGCGGTCTAAAAGATTGATCAAAGAAATAGCGCAATGGGTATGTGTGCAGAAAGGTCACCAAAACAGAGAAATGAATCGCTACTGGCAGCTGCACAAAACGAATCTATCAGAACAAACTATATAGACGCAGAATAAACGAGTGTTTAAAAAAGTTAATGTAGGCTGTGAATAATGAGACGAAACCGTAAACCACATAATAATTGAATACAACAAACTAGCACAAAGAGAAAGATACTAAAATGACATGAGAATACTTCACCCTACAATTTAACCCTAACCAAATATTCAAAATTGTATTCGAAGCCCAGATAAGACCCCCCTCGGCACGGCTACACACTGGCTCATACGAGGAATGGTGCACCTTTTCCAAGTAATGCTACCTCAGGTAACAACACTTAGCTGGATACTCAACCAGGCCAAATTAATTATTGTCCTGGAACCCGGCAAGACCACACGATCAAAAGAGAGATATTCTATAACATAATACACTGGTCAATTGAGAAGAGGAAAATGTATGTTTTTATGTTGTTAACTTCTTTACTAACGCAACGTTTGAGAGATAAGAGAACTTTAATAGTATATTTGAATATCTATGTATCTTATATATATATATATATCAGGTGTTAACCGCAGATTGATTTCTGGGAACTTCGATTAAAGTAAAATAAAAATTATAGCGATTAGATACAATCTGAAAGTCGATTTTTGAGATGCGGTTTTATTTATTGTAAATACACACACAATTTTACAAATCATGCATGTGTAAGACTGACGTATTTTTGTGTCCCACAATCTTAAACTAGATCGCATTTCTAATATTAAATCATAATTAAATATTTAATACAAAGGATACACGTAATAATCAATGAAGAATAAAAAATAAAGGATACACGTAATAATCAATGAAGATTAAAAAAATAAAAGATACACGTAATAATCAATGAAGAATTAAAAAAAAAAGGATACACGTAATAATCAATGAAGAATAAACCAAAAATAAAGGATACACGTAATAATCAATGAAGAATAAAAAAAATAAAGGATACACGTAATAATCAATGAAGAATAAAGAATACAAAAGTAAGGACATTTCAAAAAAAGATATTAAACAATGTTTTATGTTCAAGCTTTATTTGATGCCAGACAATGAAAATAATTAAGTTGGCATAATAAATGTTTATGACATTGATATGCATTGTGTGATACCATCTATTCCAGTCAGCGTCTTATGTTATTTAAAATGCATACGTTGATTGTGTTTGCGCATACATACTGCACATATGTAGGTATGTATACACATACACACACTTACGCACACGTAGACATACACATATACAGCTTATACTTTGCCTTACTCTACTTGTAAGAACGGGATGGAATTTAAAAAAAAGAATAAGAGAGAGAGATGTTTTCTCTTTATATATTTGTCGGTCAGATCAACACGTAGAGTATATAAAGACATTTTACGGCCGACCTGAAAATATAAAGGTGAGAGGCGGAACAAATAAAGGTGAGGTTAAAAGTGCACGTAAGCAAAGAAAAAGAAAACAAATGAAAAATATAGAAAAGTAAGAAAACAAAAAGAAGATGATGCTGAAATTTATAATATTACAAAAGCAACATGATGATGATGCAAATAGGATAACAGTAAGAAGAAGCAAGTTGAATGAAGAAGAAGAAAAAAAGAAGAAAAAGAAGGCGAATAAGGACAAGAACAAGAACAAGATAAAGAACAACAACAACCAACATAAAGAAAAAAGGACAATTTAAAAAATGAAGCAAACAATGCAATGAGCAGAAAATAGAAGTCGAATAAGAATAAAGCAGAACAAAACGTAAAGTAAAATACGATGAATTGCAGAGTTATCTCCCTTTTACAATTAGGTGTCAAACCTGACCAGATTGTAGCAGACAGAATTTCTGTTACAAATTATCAAGTAACGTTCGTTATCGATTGCGTTTCTTTCGTCGAGTCTTGTAAGGGATTCTATCCGAATATACCGTGTCATGATGACCGCAATTATTCGATTACCCGCTACATAAATCAGTGCGTTTTCACATCCGAAACATTCGACAAGTTAAAAATGAAATGACCAAATCAGGAGAACTATGAAGTAACAAATAACTGAAAACGAAAAAATTAGTGAATTCGCTTGCTGTATAAACCATGCAATTGTGGCTCTTAAATAATTGTTTTAATTGGATCACATTTTCTCAGGTGAGAGACGTGAACAAAAAAAAAGAATAAAAACGAGGAGTGATTTTGACAGAGCAAAAACCGATCCGATTATTAAATCGAAATTCTCACTTGACATTTGACAAAATTCACCGCAAAATGTTAAATGGCCAATTGCTATTTGTCCTTTATTAATCAATTATATTAACGAACAAATATTAGAAAAATAGAATACAAAATGAACGAACGCGATGACAAAATTTAAGAAAAACAGAACCCATCAAGTTAGATAAAACAGAAAAATATTATAGAGACGCAAAACAAGAAATCAATTAACAGGAATGGTAATTTTTAAGATGCGTCTATGCAAAGTGCACGTTGACCAGGGAACTTGCTCTTTCAAACTTTATGTGACAAACCAAGATAATGCTTATTCTGACAAGTGTGACCGATCAACAAAATGCTTTTTCTAACTTAAATGTGACATACCAACAAAATGCTTCTTTTAACTTAAGTGTGACAGACCAAAAAACATACTCTTTCTAACTTAAGTGTAAGAAACTAACAAACATACGCATTCTAACTCAAGTGTGGGAGACAAATAAAACAGTTTTGAACTTAAGTGTGAAAGACCAACAAAAATTGTCTTTCTTATTAAAGTTTGAGAGACGAATAAAAATACTGTTTCTACTAAAGTTTTAGAGAAAAAAAAAATGTTATTTGTAACTTATAAAATTAAAGACAAAATTAAATTCTGTTACTAACTTAAATGTGACAGAGCAACAAAAACACCCTTCTTACCGTAAATGTGAGAGACAAACGAAACTGCTCTTTCTAACGCAAGTATGAGAGACAAACAAAACTTCTCTTTCTAACTCAAGCGTGAGAGACAAACAAAACTGCTTCTTCTAACTTAAGTGTGAGAGACAAACGAAACTGCTCTTTCTTACTCAAGTGTGAGAGACAAACAAAACTGCTCTTTCTAACTCAAGTGTGAGAGACAAACAAAACTGCTCTGTCTAACTCTAGTATGAGAGACAAACAAAACTGCTCTTTCTAACTCAAGTGTGAAAGACAAACACAACTGCTCTTTCTACCTCAAGTGTGAGAGACAAACAAAACTGCTATTTCAAACTCAAGTGTGAGAGACAAACAAAACTGCTCTTTCTAACTCAAGTGTGAGAGACAAACAAAACTGCTCTTTCTAACTCAAGCGTGAGAGACAAAAAACTGCTCTTTCTAACTCAAGTGTGAGAGACACACAAAACTGCTCTTTCTTACTTAAGTTTGAGAGACAAACAAAAACTACTCTTTCTAACTCAAGTGTGAGAGACAAACAAAACTGCTTTTTCTAACTCAAGTGTGAGAGACAAACGAAATTGCTCTTTCTAACTCAAGTGTGAGAGACAAACAAAACTGCTCTTTCTTACTCAAGTGTGAGAGACAAACAAAACTGCTCTTTCTAACTCAAGTGTGAGAGACAAACAACACTGCTCTTTCTTACTTAAGTGTGAGAGACAAACAAAACTACTCTTTCTAACTCAAGTGTGAGAGACAAAGAAAACTGCTCTTTCTAACTCAAGCGTGAGAGACACACAAAACTTCTCTTTCTTACTTAAGTGTGAGAGACAAAGAAAATGGCTCTTTCTAACTCAAGTGTGAGAGACAAACAAGACTGCTCTCTCTAACTCAAGTGTGAGAGACAAACAAAACTGCTCTTTCTTAATTAAGTGTGAGAGACAAACAAAACTACTCTTTCTAATTCAAGTATGAGAGACTAATAAAATCCCCTTTTTTAAGTAAATGTGTATGACCAATACAAAGACTGTTTTTACTTGGGTGTGACAGATCTACAAAAACGCTCTTTGTAACTTAAGTGTGACAGATCAACACGGATGCTCATTGTAACTAAAGTGGGACTGACCAATAACATTTGTTTGTCTTATTTATATGTGAGAGACCAATAACACGATTGTTTCTAACTAGAGTGTTACAGACCAAAAAAAATGAGACGAAGTGGAGAATATAAGAAAATGTGTTCAAGTAAGAACATTAAATAGACATATTTAAATGCAACTTGACTCAGGATCAGATTTGTAGATCATTATTCTTCAAACGTGTAAGGAAATTGAATAACCAACTATAAAAATAATATGTTAATAACCAATACAAATAACCGAGCAACAGTTATCGCATGCACATGGATTATGTGAAAAAAATCAAGACTGTAGTTTCAAATGTAAACAGGTTAAATGCGATTTTTCATGGCTGAAATATAAAATATGGGTCAAATAATATACAAGGATGGTAAAAAATGAGACCCTGATTAGCATGTGGGATAATAAAATATTCCAGCCCCCCCAAAACATATAATTGCAAAGTTTTCTGTGGTTAGCAAATTACCACAGCATGTTTCTCCAAAGCATGCACAATTTGCGAGCTCTTTTTACGAGCTATTTCAAGAAAAAAAAAGATTGGTTTTGGACAACAACATTCAAGAAGACATTTGAGTAAATAAGAAAATTATTCTCATTTCGTAATTATTTTTAACCTATCATACCCAGATTGGCAAATCGTTGTAGCTACTGATACTAGTTAATACGGCTTTGAAGCTTACATTTTCACCAAATAGACGACGATACGTGTAAACGTTTCTCGTACATTATTACTTGCAGCGAAGAGTTACTCACTAATCGAAAAGGAAATTAATTTTGCAGTCACAAAATTTCAGCGTTACATTCACAGAAAACAATTTATATTACAAACCGACGATGAACCACTGTTAATAATTCATGGGTTCGAATCAAAAGATGCCATTTGAAATCCAAGTGTGAAATACAAACAACATTTCTATGTCCATCTTCAAATTGACAGACTAACAAAATGCTATTATACATTTAAATTTTGACAGACCAAGGACACATCTATTTAAAACTTTAGTGTGGAAAACCGACAAAAATATTATTTGAAACAAGCGTCACAGACCTATTCACTAAAATCAATTTTGAAGACTGTTTAACTGCCTTTTTTGTTTGATGATTAAAAAGACTACTTGGAATGCAGACATGCTATCACTCAGGCTAGCACCGTTAGTTAGGGTAAGGATTATATACAGTTGACTTAATTTAAACCTGAATCTCAGAAAAGTTGACACAAGTTAGCAAAAGACATTTATCATTGTAGAAAGAATTCAATTCAAACGCTTTTTAAAAATATTTTCTTTCTCTTAATCTATTATTTGGTGGCGACTCCGATTGTTAACAAAGCAGTCAGATCTCGATTCAAACTTAGAATACTTGCTCATGTGAGGAGTTGTGCTGAGGTAAAACAGTCTGTCTGTGAATGACTATATATATATATATATATATATATATATATATATATATATATATATATATATATATATATTGTTGAATATAACAGACAACTTATATCTGCATATCCTTTGGTAGATGCTATCAATACACTAAATAAGAATCTTAGTTTCGGAGTATTGTAAAGGATCTACCAAAAGATATCCAGACATAGGTTGTCTTTATATAATATAACAATTCAGCAATACTTGCCTGCAATATAAGATTCTGCCTAAATATATATATATATATATATATATATATATATATATATATATATATATATATATATATATATATATATGTATATGTATAGATATATGTATATATACGAGAAAAAAAGAGCATTAAACAAATGTGAAGTTACACACTTTACAAGTTTAATAAATTAAGAAAGTACAACTAGAACAGTTTATATTCTTTGTTGTACTGTTTTTTTTGTTGTTTTTTCTTGCTTTTTTATGGAAATCGCTCCACACAAGGCATGAAGCCACTTGATATAAATAGCTAAAACATACTACTCCAAGGCTAACAACTATCCAACGATAGGCTAGATGGATAAATTCTAACAAAGAAAACAGCAATTTTTACTACTTTGTCAGACGCATCGCTTATTGAATGTGAGGACTAAATGACAAAATAAAAGAAAAGCGAGAGTTACAAGGCTGTAAATAGTAAATCCATACTCTACTTTCTACTCTCCTTTGAATTTGTAACACTTGTAACGTATATAACTTTACATATGTTTTATCATTTGCTCTCTTATATAATAATGATCTATCCCTTATATTGAGCATATTTATTAATTCGCTATACAACCATATATATATATATATATATATATATATATATACATATATATACATATATTTATATATATATATATACATATATATATATATATATTTATATATATATATATATATATATATATAGTTTGCTCTGATATGTTTATACATATTTATATATATATATATGTATATACATAAATATGCATATATTTATATAAAAACATTACCATATATATATATATATATATATATATATATATGCATATATATGTATATATTTATGTAAAAACATTTATATATATATATAATTATAAATATTATATATATGTATGCATATATATATATATATATATATATATATATATATATATATAGTTATCTCTTCACGAGGGAGAGAGTGGGAGAGGGTACTATACTATATAAGAGACAATTTTCTCTCCGCGTAAAGTAAAGGATAATTAAAAGTGTGTGAAAGGGAGAAGAGGGATATGAAGGACAGAAATGAAGATAGGGGTAAGATAGAGAGAGAGAGAGCAAAAAAGGGGTACAGAAAAAAGACAGAGATATTGAGACATTTGACAGAAAAAGAGCAATAGATTATTGCAATTAGACTATGTGATCCTATCAACGTACATTGAACAATTCAGTTTTCTCAATGCAACCAAATTACACTTATACACAATATGAACTAAATAACGTGCGAAAAATGGAATAAGAAATAAGTAAAGTATAAATCAAATAAACTTATTTATCCTGTGCACTAACGTAAAATAATACAATTCAACATAATGCCCGTTTTAAATTGGTATTTTTTAGGTATTACATATCACCAAAAGTGTTGATATGCCGTAACATAATCAAATAAAAGAATAAGAAAATGTTGCTGTACTTAAATGAAGAAAATACTATTCATGAAACAACAGCAAAAGAATTACATAATGTTAATTTCCATTTTTTTAAAATAATATTCTGAAACTTCTATAAACAAGCCTCGAAGATCTCTTACAATATAATTATGTACTAAGCGAAACTCCATTTGTCGTTGGACTAACTCAAAACGCAATCTTCTTCATTTTACAATCAAAAAGAATGATTAAAGTAGGCGAATTGATTATATCTAGCAATTGATTTTTGTTGCTTAATACTGGAAAAACCCAGATAATAATAACCAATATTACTTTGATATATTGACGATTTTTATGACAAAGCCAGGAAGAGAAAAAAAAACGTGAAACAGTGCTATGCAAAAGAGTGTAGCAATCAATAGATATTCTGAAATAACCTTGTAAGAATTAATGAAAGAACAAAATCGATTATTCCCGAAGCAATATCGACAGCTTTGTCAATACGGAGACGATAAGTCCGACGACGAATAACTGAGTAGAATTTGAAAAGAACGTATATTTTCAAGATGCGTCAATTTAATCTGCGAGTTCAGCGATGTAAATGCTATTTTAATCTGAAGCGTGACAGATGGATGGGCCGAGCGACGGACAGTCATACAGACAGAGTAAATTAGAGTGATGTGTAGACGCATCTATTAAACACGATGCATAAAACATTGCGCGTCATCTGTACAACAACAGATATAATATAAATGTTTTAAAATATTTAACATTTCACAACCATGTTTTAAAATTTTGTGACCACAATACGTGTAGTGTATCTGCCTGTCCGTGTCTATATAAACAATGAAGATCCATATACAGTTCAAAAATAACTTTTATTTTTGATGAGAACAATGCACTTCTGTATGGAATTTCATTTTTACTTGTCATGTTTTATTCTTTTTATAATTTGTCGTAGCCAAACTATTAATAAATGAAATGTATTTATCAACCATAAGCTTTTAAAACATCTTTTAAAAGCACCCGACAAAATTAAATTTTCATTCTTTATTCACAGCTTTATAATCTTGCTAAATAGAATATCAAATACTCTATTTTTACAGTAGTACTAAATCTATATTATGTTTTTTTTAATCACTTTGTGTAGTGGTATTCACGCTGATCAGTTATCTACTGCAAAACGACATTTATTAAATTTATAATTGTAAAATTAATATTAATAAAAGTGTTAATATCAGCATAAAAATGGTCATATGGGTTTAACGGTCATGGGGATGTGTACACATTGCCCCTAATTAATTTCTGAGCAATACTGGTATTGAAAAACAAAATAGCCGCATCATAGTTACGTTGCAAGCTTCATGCCTATTTTTTAAAATAATTATTTTACTTGTAAATATATTTTGCATTTTCGGCATTATCTCCTTTCTTGCCACAATATAAAGAAAATCGATATGGGTTTAAACATTATACTCTTAAAGTGTTCTATAAATATAATGTGACTAACTCTATTAGTAATTAGGTTCTAAAGTTATTGATCCATTTATGTACATAATGAATATATACAAATACATATGTGCGTATACTGTATAAAGGTATATAGCAGTATGAGAAACGTATCGTAATTGGAACCGGACCGAATAGACGTTCATCACAGTAATAAATTTGAACGCACAAACAATGTCCGTTTAGATAATGACAGCAGAGAATAAGTTTTAAATTTAATACTTCTTAAATGTTGGTTTCAGTTGTTTGGCTTGCTTAACTTTATTTTAGTGTCACTATTACTATGTTTTTGACACGTTTGAACTGAATTGAAACCTACATCTGAATAGGCAAATCTTCCCCCAAATATTTATCATGCGGACCCTAAATTAAAACAGCACTGATAGCAAGTAAGATTTTTATTATAAATATTGAAAAGCCATTATAGTGATAACAAAATAGAAAAAACAGAAAAAAACTATTTAACTTTTACTTTTGTACGTCTTGATTTGCTTTTATCCGTTTGCCCCCTGTATTGGAATCTCTAGTTTTCTAAAGTTATCTATATACACTACCCACAATATACACCACACACAACATACACTACACACACTGATCTAAACACATTATATCAATCTTTTATATCGATGCTCTAATTAATATACACTACACACACTGCTCTAAGTAAACTATATCAATCTCTTATATATATATATATATATATATATATATATATATATATATATATATATATATCGCATATAAATGTAATAAATTATTTTTAATCTTAAACATATCTACATTTTAAGATTTAAGTATAATGAATAATTAAGGAAAATTGAAATATTTATATCTTAAAATGGGAGAATGTGTCCATATAATAGTCTCTAAAATGCTGTAAAATACTCCAAGGCAATTGTAATTTAGGGAATAGTCATTAATTGATTTTTAATACATATTGGTAAATTTGCCCCAAAATCGCAGACGTCTGATTTTTTACAAATACTTTATTTGCCACATTTTTAAATAAATAAATTAAACTAATTATAATCCTATCTTCTAAAATCCATAATGATCGGTTAATTAGTTTAGCAGTCAATCCTTACATACACATATATAAACACTAGAATAATACCTGTCCTAGAACAGATAAATTTGATTTCTTTTTCATGGAACATGCTATCTCTCGTATAATTTTGATTTAAATTTGCTTCGGTAAAACTGTATAGAGATGTTCAATCTTTCCGATATTTCTCAAAAAAACAATTAACATAAATACTCAAGGCTAAATTTAGCAATGTTTTTCAGGAGAGTTTAGGATTTTGCACCAAATCAAACGCGACTATTTAATTAAAGTCTGATGCAAAACTTAATTTCAGATCCAAACGACCGGTTTCTTATTCTGTACTTGAGATTTTTATCAATGAGTACTACAACCAACCAATTACTTTGCATGGGCAGCTAATATTTGCTGGTGTTAAAAAAGCGAATGTACTGGATTAAACAATTTATTAGATGCACATGAGTATCCTTTACCGTTGCCAGAGTATCGTATTGCAAGATCAAATGGTGGAAATTATTTTGAAAAAAATATTTTTCGGACGCTTTCCTGCAGTTGGATGTTGATGAGGAGTCAAAAATGCTTCGACGCATTGTTTAGATTCAATCGCATTCCTTTCGGAGTCAACACAGCTACATTCCTATTCCAGCAAACAATTGAGGCAATGTTTACTGGGTTGACAGGAGTAGCTGAATTCATCGATAATACCATCGTTATAAGTGCTACACGACATCATAGCGTTTGTTTTCTACATTAGAGCGAACTCAGTTGTATGGATTCCATGTAAAAGCTGAAAATGTGGATTCATTCAGAACAACATTAAATATCTGGGATTTATTTTTGAAAAAGTATTTCAGCTATTATAAAAATGCCGCAACGGCAAATATTAAAACTTCACACTCTTTCCTTGGTATGGTAAGCCACTACAGTGCATTTTTGCCGGGACGTTTAGGGTTCAGACACCACTCAACAATCTTTTAAAATAAGATGTACCATAGAATTTTCTTCAATAAGTTAAACTCATTACTTTTATCCTATATGTTACTCACACAGTACGGCCCATCCATGGATATTATTGTTGCTTCTAATTAATATGATTATTATGTTGGAGCTGCTATTTTCTGATGAAGCCCAAAAGCAATAGATGATGCATCCAGATCACTGGCATCTTCCGAGCAAAACAATAGTTAGATTAAAAAAGAAGTATTGTCGATAGTTTCTGCCACAGATACAAATTCACAAGATGTTATATGAACGTCATTTTATATTGATCACATATACACTTTTTGTTAGCATCTTTGGATCAAAGAAAAGTATCCCAGTCTATGTTGTTGGATTATGATGTCTTTATTTGATGCAATTAGACAGACAGATATTTCATCCAGTATTATGGATAAGTAAACCAAAGTCAAAGATGATTCAGTCATTTCAGCATTATGTGTAGAAGCAGAAATTATTTCAGTGCTCGTATCAAATGTCAGAGCACTGCCAATTACTTCAGGAATGACCCCGAGGCTATAGTTTCCGGCTCGTTTAACTTTTAACATACTAAATTGCCTGTAAATGTAAAGACAAACACCTTCAACTTTTTTCAGCGTCAATCATCATTGTCTAAGGTTGTTGGATATATTTGTTTTGGATTGCGTAATTGTTCCATTAAATTGCAAAATTTTGCATTGAAAGAGTTCAATTTTGGACATCAATTTATTAGCCGGATTACAACTTTAGCATGTAGATATGTCTAGTGGCTAAACATGGACAAACAACAATAACACAGCCATAACTGGTAAAAATGGCAGTAATCTGCAAAAGTTCCAAGAAAAGCAAAACTTCTTTCTTGGCCTATTCTGGATTCAATCCGGTCAGGGATTCACATTGATTCTGCAATCTATTGAGGGAAAATATTTTCAACTACTGGCAGATGCTTACAGTAAATGGCCTGACTATTTTCCAATGCCTCGTAATACCACAGAGAAAATTATTTCAAACACATTTTCAGTCGATTTGGAGTACCAGAGATTATAGTCTCTGAAAATGGTACTGCTTTCATTTCAGTAAAATGGTCAGATTTTTGCAAGCAAACTTGTATCAATCACATACACACGCCACTATTTCATCCTCAATCCAACGGACTGGTCAAACGTTTTGTGGATACATTTAAGAAAGCATTCTTAACATTCAAAGATCCTAGTAATTCTTCGGAAGTAATTTAGCTGCATCAAACCCAAATAAAACGGTTGTTCACCGGCTGAAGCTTTGTTGAACCGAAAAGTAGATTTACAAATGGATGCTATTCGTCCAGCTGCAAATACTTCTCACAAAAGAAAGTCAAAAATAGAACAGCAGTTCAGTCATCATAATAGTACAGTTAGCTGCACTATCAAAACGGGGCAAAAAGTCTCGGCCAAAGACTATCGCAATGGTAAACAGAAGTTGACAATGGTTCATATGCAGTCAAAGCGGAAATATCGTTTATGACGTTAGTGTGTATTCGTATGTTTGAGTTCGATATGCGAATCAGTTCGACTCTCTTATCATTAAGAAACTAATATACAGAGCACTGGAGATACTGTTGAATACATTTCATGTTACTCAACTCCGCGCTCCAGTCATGCAAACGGTACAACCGAGAACCCAATTCAATATGCAAGCAAAGAGATCGGTTCGCATCTGAAATCGTGAAAATAGTGCAAATGCTATGCACGTTACGCAGTATGATGCTTTTCCACTGGAGATACCGCTGGATACATTCAGTCAGGTAAAAGCAACTGAAGATGTAACGATCTGCATCCTAAGCTGTGAAAATCGTGCAAATCCAATGAATGGTTATAGGACACGTCAACAAACACAAATAGCACAAAGCTCAAAAGGGAGATGTCAGATGAAACATATTCTCATACTAATTGGGAAGTAACTCTTTGCCTTTGTTATCTGTCTTGCCTCAAATGTATTTGGAGAGTGGAGTTATGTCCTTTTCACATTTCAGATAAAAACAATCTTGGATTAAGAAGTGTTACAGATCTCTCTCAAAGTAAGATTTTTGGACTAAGAAGTAGTTATTTTCTTAATTGTAAATAAAGTATACATGTTAATAGTTGATTTTACAGACGTTTTATTCAATTCAATTTTTATATTCGTCCTATATCTTACAAATATAACCCCACCACATCAGTTTCATTCATTTATATTTAATATATACAAGAAATGAACAAAAGATGATCAGACATTCACAATTAAAGATCTACTGCAGCCATAGAAAAACAAGTTCGACAAACATCACATATTTATTGCAATCTTAATTCAAAATATTATTATTCAAAAAGCTGAACACATGAACTCATAGAAACACTCCAAACCACATGAACAAATGATAAAATTAACGCGTCACTTGATGTCGAAAGTTTATTTCAAATGTACCAGTATACAAAACAATGGACATCATTATTGATAACATATACAATAACCCATTCCTTTCCCCCATCCTAAAATACTTAAAAAATATTATTAATCTACTCAATCGAATTCCTTTTCTACAATCATAAGGAAAGCATATATACCCAAATTAAAAGAATTTTTATGGGGTTTGTACTCGTCTCGAGCAATTTTTACATAGCTAATCTTTAAAACAACCCATTTAATATAATCACTAACTTGTACTTGGACGATACACTTATTTTAGCAGACATGAATGTGAACAAGCGCCTCGCTGCAAAATTCCCCATGTGTGTGTGTGTGTGTGTGTGTGTAAAAAAGGTTGGACAGAGAGGGAGGACGTTTTTCCAATAATCATATCATCGTTAATCGTCCGCCCTCTCTGCCCTACTCTGTATTAATTTCACGAGAGAAATTCACGGTGTAATATATTAGTTGTTAATTAATTCATTTGATTTTAAATTTTTTTTATCTATTTTGTTTAGTTGCAGGAATACGAAAGAAACATCCGTGTTTTTTATCCAACTTGTTCGTATTGCTGAGACATATCTTCATATATATATATATATATATATATATATATATATATATATATATATATATATATATATATATATTAAAGTAAGGAAGTTAACATCTTTGAAGCACGGATTAGAATGTATTAAATAATTTTGAAAATAAACAATTGTGCAATATTTTTATAAATGAAAAATTTATTTATTTAAAAACAAAAAAATTTTGTCGCGAATTTTCGTTGTAAAATACCACCTTGTCAAGCGAGAGTGTCCTACAGTTTTTTTTTTTCCTCCTCCCATTTTGATAGTGGTATTAACCCTGAGGGGCTGAAAATACGTCGAGTATTTTAAGACGTTAGAAGTTTAGTCTGGTCGCTGTCATGCGCAGATTGGCGCTATTTTTTAAAGTAAGGAAGTTAACATCTTTGAAGCACGGATTAGAATGCATTAAATAATTTTTAATTCAACAATCGTGCAATATTTTTATAAATGAAAAATTCATTTATTTCAAACAACATTTTTTATCGCGAATTTTCGTTGTAAAATCAAGCGAGACTGTCTTATAGTTTATTCCCCTTTTCCTCCTCCTTATTTGGGTGGTAGTATTTACCCTGAGGGGTCGAAAATACGTCGAGTTCGTTTAGTTTAGTCTTGTCGATGTCATGCGCAGATTGGCGCTATTTTTTAAAGTAAGGAAGTTAACATCTTTGAAGCACGGATTAGAATGTATTAAATAATTTTGAAAATCAACAATCGTGCAATATTTTAATAAATGAAAAATTCATTTATTTAAAAAAAAAATGTTATCGCGAATTTTTGTTTACTGCGCATGACATCGGCCAGACTAAACTTCTAACGTCTTAAAGAACTCGACGTATTTTCGACCCCTCGGGTTTAATACCACCATCAAAATGAGGAAGAGGAAAAGGAAAAAAAAAACTATAGGACAGTCTCGCTTGACAAGGTTGTATTTTACAACGAAAATTCGCGATAAAATTTTTTTTCTTAAATAAATGAATTTTTCATTCATAAAAATATTGCACGATTGTTGATTTTCAAAATTATTTTATATATATATATATATATATATATATATATATAACATTAAATAAATAAATAAATGATGAAGAATTCTTTCTTTAAATAATTTAATGCAATTTACTGCAATTGAAATTTCCAGCAATAATTTCTACCATTCACAATTAAACACATTATAGGTTTTATTAACGATTTTTTAAGAATATTTTACGAAAATTCCTGCTATTGTCCTTACTATCATTATTATCTAGCCAATGAACTCATTTTTTATGTTTTACTAAAACATTTCTTAATTATGTAATACTAGCAGAGGTCTCCGGTGTTGCTCAGGGCTCTCTCTTCTTGGGCTGCTACTGTAGAGCGCTGGGTGTAGTCTTTGCAAGAGAAATGCAAGTCTGTATATCTCATAAATTGGAAGAACACGATCTTGTGTCACATGGCATATCTGTTAAATAGATATTAAAACATAAACATTTTTTAAAAGTTTTACTCGGACTGTTGGCTCTCCGCGCCTTCACCTCAGCACCCCTCTCCCCATTGCCGGGGAGAAAAGTAAGTACGAACCCTGTCTCCCCTTTCCCCTTCAGATGTATACATATTTCGGTCACCGTTAAAAAGAAAACGCTAAAACTTTAGATAATGGACAAAGCGTCTATAACCACTGCACGCCATAGACTGGTATTGTCTTGGCCTTCGGGGCTTTATTTACGTCAGTCTATGGGTCTGTCCTGTGCATTTCTAGGATTCCACCCTCCCAGGCTTTGCCTTCCCTCTTTGGGGAGGAGTAAGTTTATTGCTTACTGCCTAGAGGCGCCCCTACCGGGGAATGCCGACGGGGCTGCCCAGGTAATATTTAAACCCCACTTTCCCGACCCGACCTTGGGTCACATCTTACTTGTGGGGTAAGATAAAAACTGGCCTTGTGCCTAACTCCTGGAGTGGAGTAAATCAATACAGAACACGGTATAAAATACTACGAAAAATTAGTGAGTTAAACAAAGTGTGAAAACAATGAAAATCTCTTATTAATGTAAACAAAATGATTATTTTCTTATCAACGATTGTTTTTTGTGTCAAAGTTTCGTTAGTAAAATAATAATGTGGTTTACCATCCATCAAACGAATCCCTCCTAATTATTAACCAAAAAAATATTGTAAAAGTTTATACTTTTTAATAATGTAAGCAAAGTGTTTATTTTCTTATCAGCGATTCGATTTAAATTGTGGAGTGGTACACTAGAGTAAATGTGGTATTGTGGTGATTTAGATGATTCTAGCATATAGTACGGCATATCATTTTATTAGTTCACACCAAGGATGCCCAACAGAACTGATTTCCCCACACTTTTGAGCCTTGTGCTAAATTTTTCGTGAATGTAAATTCTTATATATTTTATGCAAATAAAGAAATCAAAGTGTTATATCTGTTCGAATGGATGCTACACCCCTTCGACCGGTACCGTATTGGTCAGGGGTTGCTCTGTGCAGTTCTAGGAAGTTCACACTGACAGGCTTTGCTTTCTCACCCGTTAAGAAGGGATTAGTTTATTGCTAATCGCCTGAGGTGGCCTTACTACGGAATGCTTCTGATGCTGCCATTGTAGGGCGCTGCATGTTGTCCTTCCAAGAAAAGAGCATTTCTTTTCATAAATTAGAAATGAGATGAAAAAAGAGAAGAAAAATTAGAAGAAGAAGAAGAAGAAATATATATTTTTTATTAATTCAAACCAAATGATTATTTTGTGTATCATAATTTTGTTTTTACAAAGAAAGAATTCCATCTATTGTTTATGTAGTTTGCGATTATTATTTTGTTTGCGAAGTAAGTGTATTTAGATTCGTTTCAAATTCTGTAAAAGCTCGCGTAAAATAAATTTTCCTGTCATGTAAAAAATATAAAAACTTTTTAAATGACTAAAGACAGTCGCAAACAAAATAAATAAGTACCTTTTAAATCACTAAATACATTGATAATGTAAAATAATTTTAGCACGTGTTTTTTTTCTAGGCAATTTTAACGAATCCAATGTTTTTGAAGGAGGCAAAACTCATGTTTTGTAAATAAGTGTAAACATTAAAGTAAAAAAGTAATCCGTCTGGACTGAGGCAATTTTGGGGGGTACCGTACACGCACGCAAATATTTGTGTTATTAAAAATAATATATTCCGTACGGTTTAAGCTTATCAAATTCTCTTCTTCGCTAAGTAAGACGCTTTCAGCATTATAAATTCTCTTCGCTAAGTAAGAAAATCGAAAATGATTTCTACCTTTTTCCGATTCTAAAACAGAAATGTTGTGTTTTGTTTCTTGTATGTAAGTGAGAGAGAATATTTTTATTCTTTAGCATATGAAAACAAAAAATATGAAGTAAAATGTTTCAATAAAATCTAAGCACCCCAATGGCATGTTTCTTGTCCGTTCTACACGGATGAATCGGTGGCATCTTCTAATTGTGACATATTATTCGTCTGCGGGTTGTCTGGTTATACAATATCAACTTTGTGACAATTTTTTTGTAGTTTTTGACGAGTATGATTACATACAGACATACATACATATATACGTACATACATATGTACTTATGAGTGCCATTTATATAATAAATTAATATTTTGTTTTTTTCTGAATTTAGATCTGACTGTTTTACAGTTTTTCATCATGATAAGTGACAATATTCATTAGAATATCTTATATGTTTTTACTAATTTATGTAATAATGTGATCTGAAATATGGTTATTATTAGTTTCTAAGTTTTACTATGATCACTATCACAGCTCCTTAATTATAAACAATTTTAACATATAAATATTTAATTGATTTTGATTCGTTTTTTACCATTTTCCGACATAATCGTAAAGGCACTGTTTAGCAAATGATCTTGGATTGTACTTAAGTCTAATGTTGGATCTTACTTTTGATTAATATATGTGTTTCTGTACCTTGTATTAAAATTACAACCCGTTGACCCTATTTATGCTCTAGTGTTGTATCTGTCCATGACATTAATTTATAAACTATATCAGCGTTTAAACCTTTTCTTCCTAATGGATATCGTTTAACATGTCTGTAACAACATTGGGGTGCTAATTGGTCGTCAATGTTATTTGATACATCAGCATTAATGTTATTATTTATTTTAGTATTGTAAGAAGCTATAACAGTCGAAGCAAAGTATATTGATGTTTTGTACGATGACTTTATAGTGGTTTATTAATAATCTACCTCAATCTAGTATATATATATATATATATATATATATATATATATATATATATATATATATATATATATATATATATATATATATATTCGCACAAGAAAAAGAAACAAAGCAGGAGCACCAAAAATATAGATCTGCTTTTCTGAATAATGCAGTAGTTCGAGGTTTTCAGCAATAAAGTATTATGGGTGAAAGTTCAAGTAGTCCATCCCGAGTCTTCAGTAAAATCGAGATCCCCACAAATGAACGAAACCCTTTCTGTACTGTTAGGCGAATAATTTTAATTTGCCACCAATCACGTGAGCATATCCAAAACAATAATTGTTTTTTGAAGACGTACCAATTACGTGCTTAATATATTGAACAATTTTTATCTGATCTATTTATTTATATATTCGCTTTTCTGTCTATTTTCTAATGTGTTGTTCGTCAAAATAATTGATCTCTAAAGTGCGAGAAAAATTCAACATTTTAGATCATTTCTGTCAACTGTCAAGAGACGAATTTCGATTGAATAATCAAATTGATTTTTACGTTTCAGTTTCTTTTTTTCGTTCACCTGTGCAAATGCGATTTAATGAAGACAATTATTTAAGGGAAACAAGAAAATTCAGGAAATTTGTTTATTTTCATTATTTTTCATTCTCATTAGTTCTGCTGATTCGGCCATTTTTTAAACCTGGCGAATTTTCCGGGAGTGGAAACGCGTTGTTCCCAGCGCTGTTTATACCAGAAATCTGCGGTCACAATGACACAGGGATTTTCGAAAGAATCCATTGCAAGAATTGCAGCAACAAATGCCGATCGATAACGAACGTTACTTAAGAATCGGTAACATAGCAAGGCAGTTCGGTACAATCTGGTCTACTTTGAAATTTTACTCTTGAGGCAGATTACCTCTTCTTCTTTTTCTTCAGTTTCGCTCATCTCTTTACGTATTCTGTCTCACTGGCCCCTCTTCTTCTTCTTCTTCTTCTTCTTCTTCTTCTTCTTCTACTTCATCTTCTTCTTCTTCTACTTCTCTTTACCTTTTTTATCTCACTTCTCCTTCTTCTTCGTCTTCATGTTCTTCTTCTTATTATTATTCTCTTAACTTTTTTTTATCTTACTTCTTCTTCTTCTTCTTCTTCTTCTTCTTCGTCTACTTCTTCTTCTTCTTCTTCTTCTTCGTCTTCATCTTCTTCTTCTTCTTCTTCTTCCTCTTACATTTTTGATCTCACTTCTTCTTTTTCTTCGTCTTCATCTTTTTTTTCGCATTCATCTTCTTCTGCTTCTTCTTCTCTTTACCTTTTTCATCTTACTTCTTTTTCTTGATCTTCTTCGTCTTCATCTTCTTTTTCGTCTTCATCTTATTATTTCCTTTACCTTTTTGATCTCACTTCTTCTTCATCTTCTTCACATTCTTCTTCACCTTCGTTTTCTTCTCTTTACCTTGTTCATCTCACTTCTTTTTTTCTCCTTGTTCTTCATCTTCTTTTTGTCTTAATCTTTATCTTCTTTTTCTTCTTCTTTTCTTTACCTTTTCGACTTTACTTCTTACTTTCCCTTTTCTACTTCGTCTTTATCACCATCTTCTTCTCCTAAATACTCCTCGTTATCTTTCTCAATCTTTAAGCTTTCATCCATTACATTTATTTTCCTTTCCTTCCGTGTTATATTCTCTTCATGAATTAATTTTCTTCTTCACTTTATCTTCTCTTTCGTCCCCTCCTTTTTTTCTTCCTCTTCTCTTCCTCCTCCTACGCTTCCTCGTCCTCGCCCATCTAATTCTCCTCCTCCCCATAACCATCTACACAATCAGTAGCTACATCAGCATTCCTTTACGTTTTTTCTCTTCGACATTATTTCTTTGTCAACTATTTACTTATGTTGCTTCTTTTCCTTTCGCTTCTTAATCTTCATCTATTTCTACTTACCATTATTATTAGAGCTAATGTCTTGTGTTTATTCGATGCAATGTTTTCATGTTATACAGAATATGCGTTGTGTATTCTTTGCTTACTGACTATTTATAAAAATTTAATGAGAGGTGAATAATTCTCTCAAATTAAATAAGTTGTCGTTAACGGTTGTCTTTCTGTCGGCATTTTGACATGAGTTCATTTCTCCTCTGCCAAAGTTAGTATTACTAATCTTTCACCAAAACACATGACACATTTTTTTAAAAGAAAAACATTATTTTATCCGCCGATTAAAGGTTACTCATGGAATATAGTTCTGTATATTTCCTTTCAATCAATCCTTATCTCTGTCTCTCTATGTATGTCTGCCTCTCTCTATCTATCTATCTATCATTCTCTCTCTCTCTCTCTCTCTCGATATATATATATATATATATATATATATATATATATATATATATGTGTTTATTTATTTATTGGTACAGAAAAATAAATACAACATTAGTACCGTCGGTTTAAAGTCCAGAAAGACTTAACCATCCGGCCTTCTTCAGCTTATGTTATCATAAGGTAATAACACATGCTTAAGAGAGTCGAATGGTTAAGTACTTCTGAGAATGAAACCGACGGTACTAATGTTGTACTAATTTTTCTGTACCAAAAGATAAATGAATATTACGCTCTTAATTTTGATTCTCACTTAATCTCGATTAGGACTGTTACTACTATATCAAAAAAGAAGTTATATATATATATATATATATATATATATATATATATATATATATATATATATATATATATATATATATATATATATATATAAAGTGCTTTTTGTCTAAGAATAAAACATTTCATCACATTAAGATAATAAAAACAACCTTATATATAAAAAATAAGAACATGGCATGATAGGCGTTATTATAATTTCAATTTCTGTTCCACTCAAAATATATATATGAATTGTAATTTAAAAAACATATTTCACGTCTTTGTGAAACTAAACATTTTCAACTTCGTAAAAGTCACTACTTTGTCTTTACATACAAATCAATACACGTGAAATCGTTCAAAGCAAATTAAAAAGAGAACCATCACTTTTTTCATATAAACGTGTGCGCGTCCATCTTGTTCTAATTACGTGTTTTAGATTTACGTTGAATCGATCGCAAAATGTTGATAAACTGATCATAGATGTTTATTGCTGGTCTACTCGCCATGTTGTATTATGTTGTATGCTATTTTATGCCAGGAACATAGTTGATAGCGTATGTAGTTTAGAATCAATAGGCGATTTGGTAATGATAATTTTTTATCTTGATTATGATTGAAACACGTTCAAATCCCTAGTTAGATAATATGTAAGTTTACGCATAGTGTGACTATAAGTTAACACCATGAGAATGCAGTTAATTATTTGTTATACTCTTATATTTAACAACTTAAAAAATCTTGGCCTTTTGGCTAAGATCAAAGTGTAGTATCTGTTCCGATGGATACTTCACCCCATAGACTGGTATTGTCTTGGCTTTCGAGCTTGATTTACGCCGGTCTATGGGTCTTTCCTGTGCAGTTCTGAGAGGTCCACCCTCCCAGGCTTCGCCTCCCCTCTTTGGGGAGGAGTAAGTGTATTGCTTACTGCCTGAAGCGCCCCTACCGAGAAATGCCGACGGGGCTGCCCAGGCAATTTTTAAACCCCACTATCTCGACACAACCTTGTGTCACATCTTACTTGTGGAAGTAAGATAAAAACTGGCCATGAGTAAATCAATACCCTTATATTTAACCAGTTGTTGTCTGTTCCTTAATGCTGTTTTTTAAAAAGTGATTTAATAAGTTTATAAGGTGGTGGTTCTGGTGGAATTGTTTTATCAATTTATTGGTATGATACATACATTAATAGACGGTATGATAAAATGCGTTTAATGCGTATCATTATATTATATATTATGGCTATTTTTTTATTGAGACAATGCTTGTCATCTTCATTTTGGAATAGCTGGCTGCGTGTAGACTCAATATAGATTGATGTAAATTATATTTCATTCTGCCATCAGATATTTAGCAATTGAATAGAAGTATACGAATGTTCAATAGGACATTTAATAGCGTGTAAGTAATTATTGGCATATGGGTGCAAGTTAACTGGGTTGTCTAGCCATGTGTCTATGTAAACAAAAACATTTATATATCTACTGTGATGTATTGAGCTTAGGTGATAGTTGTTTATTAATTTTCTCCTCAATATATACATACATATATTTACAAAGCTGGGCAATATTTTAGTGCCCATGACGGCACCTTATACAAATTCTCGTTATTGAACTGAAATTTTTATGCGTCAAAATAAAATGTTTTGTACGGTATACATCTTGTATTTGGTTATTTGAATGCATACATCTTGTATTTGGTTATTTGAATGCATACATCTTGTATTTGGTTATTTGAATGCATACATCTTGTATTTGGTTATTTGAATGCATACATCTTGTATTTGGTTATTTGAATGCATACATCTTGTATTTGGTTAGTTGAATGCACACATCTTGTATTTGGTTATTTGAATGCATACATCTTGTATTTGGTTATTTGAATGCATACATCTTGTATTTGGTTATTTGAATGCACACATCTTGTATTTGGTTATTTGAATGCATACATCTTGTATTTGGTTATTTGAATGCATACATCTTGTATTTGGTTATTTAGGAAATGCGTATAAAAGTTTTATATCCACAGGCTTATCTTTCTGAACATTTTCTTTTTATTGTAGATTTCATACGATTATTGATAATCATGAGAAATGCCTGTACAAACGTATTTGTGAGTCGGCAATCTAAAATAAACTTTATTTCCTGGTTCTTATATAAGAATGTAGCTCTCAATCTGTCCAGAATTAATGTACTTATATCGCAACTGGAAAATACTTCAACTTTATTTGTAAAAGTAAAGAGAAATTGCATGAAAATCATCCCAATCGACATAAGAAACATAAGCAGTTTACTAGATTTCACACGATACACTGAGAGAAAGATTCAATATAACCATTCAGATATTAACTATTATTCGCGTGTAAATATACAAATACAATCACTCTTCTTGCACCCTGATTTTCTTTCAAATGTGTCTATATGCAACTTAGTTAAATGAAACTCAGGTATTAAATTGGAGGCTCAGGTTCTAATCGCATTTACCGCTAAACATAATAGATGGTTCTACACTCCTTCGTGATGTCCTCATCACAAAATGTATTATACTGCATACATCTTGTATTTGGTTATTTGAGAAATGTTTTATATCCATAGTCTTATCTTGTAATGATAGAGATACTGTTTAGCGATACCGAACCTAGCCTGTCCAGCGGTTCGCTTTCTTTTCGTGAGACACTTTTGTTCCTGATTAGAACATAAGCCCCTGTAAAGAGCGCAATTGTTTAAATGGTGTTAGATTACACACACACCGAATACGCTCTGCGAAGTTCAGTCTTACTCAACTCAAACCGTTGCTGAGCGAAAATTTGACCCACACAATATTTCCGATTTGTTACTATAGCCACCGCTGGAATACTTTTCTTAGTTGGTCAGCTTGGATGTATCCTTTTTACTAGTGATATATATATATATATATATATATATATATATATATATATATATATATATATATATATATATATATATAGGATCAAATATAAACCAAAGTAAAAACTTTTAGTAGATGGAACCTATTGTGAAGAGGATTTGCTCAATATACGAGATAGAGCAATTGTAGAGATAGAGGAAAAAAGAGTGATAAATATGCGACGATTGTCCAAATTTATTTCAAATTTCAATTGTTATAGGAAAGAATAATAAACACTAGTTTTTTACTGAATACACCTTGCATTGAACAATTGAAATTTGAAATAAATTTGGACAATCGTCGCATATTTATCACTCTTTTTTCCTATCTCTCTCTCTCTTTCTCTCTCTCTCTCTCTCTCTCTCTCTCTCTCTCTCTCTCTCTCTATATATATATATATATATATATATATATATATATATATATATACCATAATATTAAATGAAATAATAAAATAAGGTGCGAATCAAATTTTATTAGAGTTCAAATTTCAGGGAAAGTATCTCAACGTCCTTAACACATGAGTTTTCAAAGATAATTCTTCTTTTCAGGGGACCATTACCGCAGTGACGTTACTGCAGGTGATGAAATTACACTTTGAAAATATATAAAAATATATACAAAAATACGTAAGAGCACATAACACATCAAATATATCAAGCCAAAAACATACTTATTTGTAAAAGTTATAAAATCCATCCAAGTCATACAAATTAAAACATATTCAGGAAATGTATCCAAGAGGCTGATTTAAGATTGATCCAAGTATTGAATAACAGTCCGAAGGCGAAAAAATTGAAAGAACTGAAAAACCGAAAAGGTTATCCAGTCGGGAAAAGCGTCCGCAATCGATCCCGTAAATTACAGTGAAAAATGCATCCAATGTTTATGTTAATTAATACAATGATAAATGAACCAAATCAAATAAAAGTTCAATAAACTCACTTTGTGTTGAAATCATGAAGTTCAACATTCAGGATTCAAATGATTTGACCGGAGTAGCACAAACCAAAATTCGCATGTTAAATGGAAAATCCGCTAAATCCGATCTGAACAGAACTAAATCAAACCGAGTCAATACCTTCGGCCATCTCTCCTTCCGGGCCCGACTAAGATCATTTCAATAGATAACGTTAAATTGGAAAGTAATCACTTTCCCGCAAGGACGTTGAGATACTTTGCGTGAACTTTGAACTCTAATAAAATTTGATTCGCACCCTATGTTATTATTTCATTTCATATTATGCTATTAATGCTCTATCCAGTATATTGAGCTTCAGTCTTTATCCGGATGTTTCACTAATTAAAAGATATTAGTCGACTCTTCTATCTTTTGTTGAGCTAATATATATATATATATATATATATATATATATATATATATATATATATATATAGATAGATAGATAGATAGATATTGGCCATAAGCGTGCTAAACCCTTTTAGTAACATAATTTCTTATGTTGCATTTGGGGTTAGTCGTCTCGTCCTTGTTACGACATGTGCGATCTATCGTTAGCTGAATCTGTTATTAGATGTAGTTTCCTCGTTTAGTAGATTTATTTCAGCAGTGCATCGCGTCTTGCCAGATTAATGTGTTTATACGCCGGCTTCCAGCTCAACTCCGGGAAAAGAGAATTGTCGTTCAGCGCAGCCGTGGATTCATATCAGTTTGCATAACCACCTTTTACGTTATCGTCCCAATGCGCATTAGCCAGTGTTACTAGCATGCCTTTGAGTGTGGTCTTCAGTTCTCACTTATAAAATGCCCACTTATTTTCAAGCAGATGACCCTCAAGTACTAGCACGTGGGGATTCTTGAGTGTCTCTACATCATGCTCTGCTGTTGTGAATGTAAAGTTCGAAGACTACCGCTTCATACATTTACAGCCCGGTCCATCTTTTGTCAAGTGTTTTTTTTTTTTTTTACTTAACTACGATACTCTATATGTTAATCAACTACTATATTTCCCACACATTGAGACATTGCTCGTTGTATTGCCATAACCTAGGATCATAATGAATCGCACTATCATCGGACCAACATCTAAGCCGAATAGCAGTTACATAAAGCAATACCTCTGCCGCGTTAACATTATTGTCCAATGTTACGACTAACGTTTATGCGCACTTGAATATATGATTTCTACAGCTATAACATGGCAACAAAGACGCGGGATTGGGCGGCCATTTTCGTAACTTCTGTCCATATACAAAGGTGTTGTTTCAAAGTTCGCAGACCTCGGCAGCGTTTCTTCTTCCATAACCTTAGCAGACTCAACACACAAATGCAATGTAATAATCGTGGAACTGATGTCATCTTTACAACCAAATAGAATAGAAAGCAATGGGAATTATGTAAGGGTTGCGATGCCGAAATGTAGATGCATCACAATATTCAAAATTGACGACGTGATCAGTCAGAAAGTGGCAGTTGACATAGTTTTCCATCATGAAACAAACGTGCGCCCAATATCCAGAATAGTATTAATCAGAAAATTAGAGCACATCTGAGGAAAGTACGAGACTGATGTTGATAATATCAACCTAACCGTAATATCCGAATAATGATTCAACTGAAGACAAATTATCTCGAAATTAAGTTGATTTGCATACTCCCCTAATTCTAACCATAATCAACTTTTGTGCGAAGGAGATGTGTGTAGTAATAGTGGCGAAATAGGATCCGATTTATCCCAGACGAAGAGACCACAATATTTCACCTGCCGTATTCATGCAACCCTTTGTTATTCATTCAAAGTATACAGGCGATAGTACCGTATTTAAAACTATCCCTAATGTGTGTGTATTTGGTAGTTAAACGAAACGATAAGCGGATTACACAGACAAGCTACAATAGGATTCTAGTTATTTGACGTGTTTCTTCTCGGATATTACCTACAGGGCTATGGCCTGATAAAACAACCAACTTATATTTGGCTATAACCTACAAGGGGTGATAAATTCCATCGAACAGTTCATGAGAAACTATGCTTTCTCTTATGACCACAACTACTAATACTACTACTCTGCGTCATACTTTCTGAAAGGCAATCATTATGATAAGGAGTTTTTTTAGGGAAGCAACGGTTTCCTTATAATTAAACGCATTTCGCTTGACACTATGATATTTTAAGTCTAGTGTCAATGAAAAATTAAAAAACAGGAAGTAATGCTTGGTTAAGTGAAGAATGTCTAGTTGTCTACCAAGGCACTAGACTAGTATTGCCTATTATTCAACATATTGCACTTTCTATTTGGACACGGCCACCTATATCTAAGTCTTAGTAGACTCAAAGTCGCTTAAGTTCGTGGTTCTAACGTATTATAGAAATAACTACTAGCACGTATACACCTACTATATAGATACTATAAAACAAGTTATATTTGTAGGTTAAAGTCCTTGTTTATTTTCATTAAAATATATCCCCTTTGTTTATTTTATTCATAAATTATGTACATTTTTTTATATAGTTCGGTTTGATTGGCCAATCTATTTTTATTGACCTATTACAGAGCACAATATTCTGGCTAAATAAATACATCATCGTTTGGACGAGGCGTGCGTAATGATCAATTCATTTGAAATACTTACCTTTAAAAGTGATGATATACTTAAACGGACACATAACGAATCAATCAATTATTGTTGGCAGAAAATAACAAAGTGCAACAAGCCATGTAAAAAAACAGTAAAAATACATGTATTTACAAGGCGACTTTAATCTTTGATTTAGTAAACATCACCGCTACCCCCTCTGACAGGCTGTTTAAGTGAGTAGAAAGACGGACAGAGAATGTTGTATTGCTTCTGTTGAGAAGAAACCCAATATGGTATCAAATAACTTCTTTCACAAATGCTGTCATCCGTAATCAGACATTATCAGATGAGTTGGTCAGGTAATTAAACCGCAAAACACTTTCTTTGCAAGACATTTCGTCTATTATAATTTCAATATATATATATATATATATATATATATATATATATATATATATATATATATATAATCATTAATCTATGTCTTGTGTATTCTTCTTGATTACGTTTTCTTTCCAGCTTATCTTTACTTATATTCTGTCAAAAAAACCCGAGCAAACCCACTTCGATAGGTCTATTCAATCTGCCTGAAAGCGATGGAAATGTTATTTCAAAGTTAAGCGTATCAGACGGATAGGAAAATCAACGAACGATCAGAGTTGATCCTAGATACGTAGACGCATATACAATGTTTTTGCAAACTTTAGCATGATAGGCTGGGAAGAAACAGAACAAAAGTTGCCGATAAGAGAGGAAGAAACGGAAATTTCCACGACAGCGCATTTCAGAAAACTAATTAAGTTTGTTAGCATGGCATCCAATTGAATCTGGAAACAGCACAGATTCTGTTTTTTTCCGCAGATTATCTCCCTTGACTTTTCAGACATGTTCGGCGTGATTTTCTTCCTCTCGGTTTATTGTGAGGCGATCAACTCTTTCCTTCTCCGTTGACATGCTATAACATTCCACAGGATTTGGTCGATCACGTAACGTTGCTTGAGTGACTTGAAATGTCACATCACATAAAACTTATTACAGCTATCAGTGGTTAAAAAAGCAAAGTAAAAACAAAATGAACTACAGCATTACACAAAATACAATTGTTATGGACTACAGAAATAGCAATGAATACGTTGACACGTTTACAACATATGCTGACGTATATGCGGAAAAGCGGTTGGCGACGATATAACCTACGGGCATTAAATAACAATAATAATAAGCGTATTATAATTAAGATTTGGGGTGTGTGTATAATAACACCAGTACACATTTAAAACAAAGTACTAGACAACCCGTCACCCGTTGAGCTATTATATATATATATATATATATATATATATATATATATATATATATATATATATATATATATATAAAGTGGTGTACTAAAAGCGAACTTTTAGGAAAAGTGAAACCTATTGTGAAGAGTATATAGCTCAATATCTAGGATAGAGCAGGTAGAATGAAGAAGAATGGAAAGGAATTAGAGAAGCAATTATGATTTGACTTTTGCTTCTCTAATTCCTTTCCATTCTTCTTCATTATATATATATATATATATATATATATATATATATATATATATATATATACGTATACATTTAATGAATCAAATGATTACTTTTACTGTTCCAAGAATTTCAACATCTAGTCAATTAGTTTGAAAATACTTCATTTTATTTTATTTTATAATTTATTAAGTTTATCCAAAACGCCATTTCATCAGCGTCTATAGCAACACGTCTTAAAGAAAATCATAAAAATGCAATTCTAGAGAAACATCCGCTGACAGAAAGAATCACAGGTGGATATTTCGGTAGCATAGGAGAGGACAAACACACAATTATACTTATAAAAAATCACTGGTACATATAGAAAATAACACAAGATTTTCCAAAGATGTTTCCCTTAAAAAATTCTACAATTAAAGTTGAAAAAATCTTCTCATCATATGAGTTAAGAATCAATGATACATATTAAACAAAAATTAAATTACACGAATTTTATCGAGGGTATCTGTTTTCACAATTTCCTATAAAAAACAGAAATTAAAAACACTTTAAAAGTAGATTAAGCAGTTAAATAAGATAAAACTAGATAAAATATAATAAAATAAAAATAACAAATTGAATAAAAAAGTAGAAAAGGAAATATGTAAATAAAGAATAAAAATATAAATAAAAACGAAATAAGAACAAAAAAAATTAAAATATTAATAAAATAAAATTAGAAAGTAAAAGTTGAGGACAGTTAAGAGTTTTTTAACAGAGGTTTTTCAAAAAATATCTTGAAAGAAGATGTGGAGAGTAAGAGGGTAGCAGGAAGAGTATAGAGGAAGATAAACACAGGGAGAATTAAGAGGGAAGAAACATCTTTATAAAAAACTCCCATGATGAAAAAACAAGAATTATACGGACATAGGGAGTGTAGTATAACAAAGAATATAGCAAAGAATAGAACAACATCACTGGACATAGAAGTGTAAAAATGTATATGATAAGAGGATGAGAGACAGTTCCTAGTAATTATACTGATGCGTAAGAAAGAGAGAAGCAGCCTTCCACAACTATTTATGATGTCTATTTCCAATGATGATCTTAGACCAACGCCGAATTCAAAGCAAAATCCCAAAACGGAATGACATTTGAGGTAGTCCGGCCGCTAAAGTTGTATTTGGAGAAAAATAGAATCATCAGAATCTAAGTTTCGATAAACGAGTACATTTCAGGATGATATGGAGGAAGTCAGATACGACCAGAGATAATACTATTTTTCATAACCTATATCTTATCGTGAAAATTTGTATTCATATCTCCGAGGCTTGAGCCCCTTCACATTTTTAAACATTTTATATATGTCTTCTATATATTATCCAGTAGGTTAGAAAAACCTGAGCAGTAGCTAAATCTTATTATTCCAGAGTATAAATAATCTTGGAAATAAACACAATGTCTGTCTCTAAGTAATAAAAAGAAAGTGCCTTGGTAGTAGGAACTATTTCAGGGTACGATAAAGTTAGTAGGGGCGGGTTACGGATAGGAATTAAATATGGACGGTTGAACATTAAATCTAAGAGTATGGGAGGTAATGTGTTCACTCCAGCAGACATGTTAAACTAGGTCATAGGTTGGGAAATTCTAGGGCTTTAGACGTTGAGGTTAGATGACTCATATTTCTAAATTTGTTTTTTTCTAGGTTATAGAGTACTACCGTTCACGGTGAATCGGGGAACAGATTTTGGCGATATTCGCTCGTTACAGTGACACCCACACACTAACATACACACACCCACACACACCTAGACGTACACTCTTTGTGTATGGCTAAATTAACTGAACAAATTGGTAATATGCACATTTGGGGTTATTTTGAAATATTTACTAAAACCGACAAAATTCGTTAAAGGTGAGGATTTCATTTAGTATATTTTAACTAGTCATACGCCTCCAAAAATAAAATGGTAATGGCAATAATTATGGTAGTAATTACCACCTATACTATGATAATAATAATGGAGACAAGAGGTAAGGTGTTAGTTATAAACGATGTCAGGGACAAAGGTAATGACAATGACAACAAAGACCGAACTATATGAGCTATATATAATATCAATAAAGATAATCTTAGTAATACTACTACTACTACTACTACTACTACTACTAGTAATAATAATAATAATAATAATAATAATAATAATAATAATAATAATAAGAATTGGAGCATTAATGATTAAGACGGCAATCATACAACTCGCAATATTATTATTAATAATAATAATAATAATAATAATACTTATTATTATTATTAATAATAATAATAATAATAATAATACTTATTATCATAAGAATGAACTTACTCTTATATAAGATCCTCACTATCTACCTTATTTATAGTCTTAAACACATTAATAATGTGGAGTCAGTGTATACACTTATACCTGGATACCGCTTGACAGGATAAGATTTGCAGTGCTCATAAGAAAACCTAGCTAATTATTATATACAGTTATAGGTAGTTAGCCATTAGCCGATTAGTAGATATTATCGCCGAATGGTATTTGTGGTCAAACATTGACATTTGGATGCCTTGGGATCTTTATAAAGATTTGCCTATGATCTTATGTAGGTATATGCAGGGGTAGACAGAGAAGTAGGAAGGGGGGAAGAGGTTGGAATAAAGATCTCAGGGACCTTAAAGTTGTTGTATTTGCACCAGGTTCTGTGTAGACAATCCGATATTACCCCATCCTTTTTATTTAGAAAAAACTCCTTTAAATTTAATGATGATAGTCTTCTTGCCTACATAATGAACGGCGTATAGGATTTAATTTTCTTGATCAAATGCCACTTCAGTTCATAATAAATGCTTCCATCTTTTAGGTACCAGATATGTGTAGTTAGGGAAGTGTAAGTAGCCAGGTGACTATTATTGAAAGTGTAGATAGTTCATAGTTTTTTTTCCGCAGTGGAGCCCATGTATACCGCCTCTTGATGTAGAGTTTACGTTCGTTTGGTTAGTAGTATTACTACTAACGTTGTTATAGAAAATAGTATGGTTAGCGATCGTATTTGCGCTCGCTGTAGTAGGGCCAGGATCATAGTTGGTGTTTTGGTTGGTGTAGGGTATTACAGTACATTTATAGACTACACTTTCGTGTTTAGATGAGCTATTGAGGGGGAAAGAACCCTGCCATTACCGTTGCAGAAGTAAGACTGTTTATGGTTAGGGCCGCATTCATTTTAGCAGTGTTGGAGTCTATTATACTTTGTTCTAAATAAAGAAGAGTGGAGTAGGAATCTCTAATCGTGCTCTTGGATTGAACGTTTTAACTAAATGGAGGTTTAAGCCACAGACAGGAGCGTCTTCTATTTCTCCTTACACCCATGGTTGATTCCTAGGGGATTTCATCCCTTATATAACCGTTCACCTCAGAATATGCAGCTGCTATTGCTGAGAAGCAGAGGTCATTCCGAAAATTCGGCAGCCATAAATCAACTGTGAATAGACAGAAATTGATGGAGGCAAGAGAAGGTATACTAAGATAACAAAAAAAAAACGCATTCAGTCACAGAAAATTTGGACTTGCGATTTCTGGAAAATCTACAATAGTGTGATGAACAATGGACAATCGGCAATTCCCCCGTTATCAAATCATAACGATGTTGTTTGCACGGCAACTGATAAGGCTGAATTACTTGCACAGCGTTTTGTCTTAAACTCCATTTTGGATTCAGCAAATGACCTCCCTCCCTCCCATCGCGGACTGAAGTCACACTTGTGAACCTGGTCATCACCCCATCTCAGGTCAGAAGCCTCATAAAAAACCTTGACACCTCCAAAGCCTGTTGGCCTGATCTTATCCCAGTAATAATAATAAAGAAATGCCTTGTTGATCTGGCCATTGTCCCTCTCAAACTATGCCTTGTTGAATCTTGCGTCTGTGGTACCAGTCTTCAATAATTCTGGAGATAGAACTGATGTTCTAAACTACCGCCCAATCAGTCTACTCCCGATCTTTGCTAACATCTTTGAATCATTAATCAATCCAGCGATAGTTCGGCACCTAGTTTATGCTTAACTTTATTTTGACCATCAATACGGATTTAGACAATCACGATCTACTGTAGATATCCAAACGGTCATCTCTTAACGCCTATATCATACACTGGACAAAGCAGATGAAGCTAGGGCGATAGCGCTAGATATATCCAAGGCCTTTTACAAGGTTTGGCATAAAGGGTTTCTCCTAAAACTGCGCTCACATACGATTACTTGACAAATATTTAACATAACATAATCCCTACTAACAAAAAGAAAGATTCAGGTTGACCTCGATGGCCGTTCATCCGAGCAACATGAGATACATGCTGGTTTATCCCAGGGATCAATCCTTGGACCTCTACTGTTCATGATTTTAATAAATAACCTCCCTGATGTCATTGAGATTGCGATAGGAGTGTTTGCTGACAACACCATGGTCTACTCCTGTCGTGTGGGTAAAACCGACGCACATATCTGAAGCAATAGCTGAATCCTTAGAAAATAACATCCAAGCTGTAGTGGATTGGGGTGAGAAATGGATGGTAACTTTTAATGCCGCAAAGACAAAGCTACTTTTCTTCAATAACTACAATGAACATCTTCACCCACTTATTGTCATGGCAAATAACACTCTACCTGAGAGTACATCATTCAAACTATTCGGCTTAACTTTCACAGATAACATGAATTGGCCTCTGGGTATTTCTACAGTAAAAGAGTAGGATTTTGTTATTTCCGAGTCGCGTATTTACGTAAACAGGTAAGAGTTGCATCAACTTCGTTGGAGAACATTTCATGGCAGTACATGTAAAAAAAGCACAGGGATGCACCATTGCGTATTGGACAAGGGCTGGGGCTTAGTAGATAGTGTGGGGCCTATTAGATTCGATGATTTGTTGGACTATGTCTAAGAAAGAGAGAGAGGCAAGTGATTGATGCACCAGCCTAGGTAAGACAACAATAATCAATGCATTGGCGGATGGCTGCTTTGTAGAGATATAGTATATGGCAGGCGTGAAAAGTATTCTAGCACGATAGACAGGCCATCATCCTGACAATGTCTTATATGTATATGTGCCAATTCATGTTTCCTGTAAACGTAAGGCCGAGAAGTCTGAATGATGGACTCTTAGGTAAATGGCTATAAGCCATGATTATGCGTGATTGAAAATGTTTCTTATAATAATTAATGGAAAGGAGCTTTATCTTAGTAGAATTGATTGTTACCACCCATTTTTGTCCTTATTCAACTACAGATTGTAGATTATTTTCTAAGAATTCAGCTATTACCTTGGATATGTGTTTGTTCATTTTTACCACATAGCGAGCATAGAGTGTAGTATCATCAGCAAATATGCCCATTTCAGACACACTCACACCAGAGATGGCGTTTATGTAAACTAGGAGTAATAATTGTCTAAATATCGACCTCTCGGGCACACCCGCCTTAAATACATATTGTTTATACCTACGGCCATCGAAGACAACCTGAATCTTACCTTATAATAATCAAAATGTAAATATTAATATCGTCTTAGTGGCTTAGTTTTATATAAGGTTTGTGGTGCTTACAGCCTGCATTTTTACTCGACCTTGTGTCATATCCGGTCCTCGTGGTGAGGTTGGATAATATGGGCAAGCAACCCAGACTGATTACAGCCTTTTATTCATTGTGAATGCAACAGAACACATCAATGACTAACTCAGATGTGAGAGTACAAAAAAATTACAAAATGAAAGACCTCTAACTTCGCTTGGTTTAATGAGCCTGTGTCTAAACGTATGCATTTCTAATATATATATATATATATATATATATATATATATATATATATATATATATATATATATATATGTTGCATACCCTTTAATTTTTCGTACATTTTCTTCTCCGTCGCGGAGGGGTGTCGTCTCGATGTCGTCTAGCAGCTGAGTTCTTTGTTCGCTTGTGTACTGCCGTTAACATCTCCATCCGCTGTGTCTACAACAAAAACCTTCATACAACGATTCAGGAGGCAAACAATCTTTTAAATTTAAGTTCGTTTTATTTAAGCGGCAGTTACTGTCGCCGTTGGAGATGTTTCACTAACGTTGAGGGAAAGACCACATTACTACTTCATTGTAGTTAATTCATAGCTTAAGTCCTTAGCCATTCCCGGACGGGGGAAGAAGGAATTTCATGCCTGTTTTCTCTAAGGGAATTTAATTCCTCTAATCATTTGAAGATTACATAAAGAAATACGTCTGTTCGGGTTGCTTCCAAAAACCAGACTAGCAAAACTCAGTTTCCCACACAAAAGCGGGTGACGTCACAGAACACCTATGCGCAGGTGCACCTTGACCCTTGACCTGAGGTCTCGTCAACGTAGTGGCCCTGTCAACGCTTGTGAGCTCCGACTGTGAGAACAGCCTTATTTTGCACTTGGTTGTACGGGTTCACCCACACTAAATCGCTCAAGCCAAACCAACTGATCCCCCACACATACGTTCATATCAACATGCGTCTGGCCTTACAGGACCAATATCCAACATATATATATATATATATATATATATATATATATATATATATATATATATGTAATTCTCATTTCAGTGGCTTCGTTTTATAGTTTGAGAGAACATACACACGCGTCTAATATAATATTAGACATGTTTACTGAACTTTCCAGACCAGACGAATATAAATTTAAAGGAATTACAGTTTGAAAAAAAACAGGAAAAGAATCAGGTGTAGTCTGAAATGTCTCAGTCGCACTTTAGCCTAACCCATGCAAGTATCTGTCTCTGCGCCTGGCGCAAACATGAACTACAAGGTGGCGTAAAGAAAGGCAGTAGCCACACCACCAAGCACACTATCACCTTTCGAGACATCGAACTCACACGCCATATCTCAGTGGGTGGGGCTTAGATTTCAGGTGTTCTGGCTCTCGCAGCCACACTTCTATTTACAAAGGAGATCTTGCAGAAAGGTAATGTCGACAAAAGGATGGTGATGTCCTGCGGAATGGAAACACAGTTGACACTGTGAGAGGCGTACATAACCCTCAATTTGAGCAACAATCTCCTTCTAAATATACAACTACGAGAGTAAGAATATACTTCTTAGGAAAGCGATACAACGTCTGAGACTACTACAAACAATTGTACCCAATCATATATAAACAGTATATTGAGAGAAATTCACTCCAACCCTGTGCTTGAGAAGAGATAAATGGAATAGTTCAGTTGCTGGTGATGTCCGATCACAAAGGAAATCGGTTCTAAGGACCACAAATTTAACATGCTTTCATGAAACGAAAGCTTTACGGTGGTCAAAATCTACTGCAGTACGTCTCAATGCCTGTGATTGGGTGTTTGGAGTCGGAATCCATCCAAACTGGTACCTTTTCTGCTTGACAGATCGGATATGGTTCGAGTTTTTGAGGAATTGGTCCGAAGTTCAGATAAGCTTAAACCCAGTTTCATAACTTCTAACGTGGATCTTTACTATCAGGTCTCGTTTTCCAACATTGGGGTCTGCGTTCCAACATCATGGGTCTGCGTTCCACTATTAGGGGTCTGCGTTGCAATATTCCAGAGGATGAAATCTACTTAAAAAAGACATGTTTTTTATGTAAAACTGGTATTGGATGTCAGGTTCTACCGATGATTTCATGGTTAAAGCTTACTCGAGCAAAGCATCCAAACTCGACCCTCGTGATCGTCATGGAATAGGAGTTGTGCCTACATAACAGACAAGTCTCTATCTGGTAGGGTCATCTCGTAAGAAGAACCTTACTCGTTCTATTTATGTCACCGTATTCATGTTTTCCCTCTTTTGTTTTAACAACTACAGAGTTACAAAAATTGTGATTATTTGTGAGAATATTTACCATATCTTATCTTTAGATTCTTCTGTCAGCATTAATGAAAAGCTTCAGATCACGGATCATATTGATAACACCGGATAAAAGTTCTATTCCCCGTTTCCTGGTATCAATAAATGACGTACTCTTTGTGACGTTATCCACTGTGCACGGTAATCGAAACGTTTTCCAATGAATGACGTTACAAAGCAATGGCGTAATCAGTTCTGTCATAGAAATAGATAACAAATTAAAAAGATTGACAGAACTTTATTAGTATACTCGATCTCCAGGCGTTTAGCCAGTTTATTTAATAGACGAAGCGTTTACCCACGGGTCGACCTACGGCTACAAGCGTCATATGTTGTATTATGGTCTCGATTCTCGGGCGACCATCTGTAATTGTTTCACAAGTGGTCGACGTCTCTCTGGGGCAAAATAATCACTAGAAAAAAATGATGTTTTTTTTTTTACTTTAGCTAATATCAGAGACTTTGGCGTGGACTGATATGGTGGTTCTCGTACATCGTTTTCAATACCTATGTTCATCTCGTGATTGAGTGAAATGTATAGTTGATCAGGATGGATTACTTTCAACGAGATATGAGGAAAACACTTCGTCAGTTGTCGTACGTGTGGCGTCACAGTCACACGTAATATAATAAAGTCAATCTTCCCCCCCGCTAAAATCTTGTAACGTGATATATACAATCCTCTAATCTCTTAAATAACAAAATGATGTCGATTTCCCCGTGTTGATACAGACATTATTAGAAAAAATATCTACTACAAGGAAGTAGTGATAAAATCTTCACGTAAAGGCTTACAACAATTCTTGATGCGTGTTTCTAGAAAATATGCGTACATTTCGCCCCCGTTTACAAATTATTAAATGTATTCCCATTAAACTACTTCTTACAAATACGTACTCCCACAAAAGAGGAAGAAAACAATTTCACTCTCCTACAATGAAGTTCTCACACGTCACTCATATACACCGGGTTAATTTATTCATATGTATAATTGTTATTAAACCACCGTGGGTTATGTAATATGTTTTAACTCATACTATTTCCTATATACTACACTAGATTTTTAAAATCAATAACACAGGCTCCCTCATTTTCACTGAAATGCTACCTGGCATCCTAAATATGATCTGGCAATAACAGAATATCAGAATGCCTTCATTTAAGCAGTTTCTTATGGCTATTATTAATGCATTTAATCACTCTTCAGAATGCTAGAATGCATTACTGAACAACTCACAGCGTATTCACAATTGCGTCTTAGACTGACAGTTACGCTCATCGTAAGTGACATGTTCTTTTCAAAAATCAGGTATTAAAATCGTTTTTTTTCATAAAACTTTCATCGACTGTATATTATTACAAAAACAAAATAAAAATGCTTACTAAGTTGAAAAGACTGGTTTTGTTTTAACTAAATCTAAAAGGAAAGTCGATTATTTCGTTCTCTACTAAAAATCAATCGACGGTTTTCCTCGTACAAACTTAAACTAGAAAATAACTTTCTAGCATAAAACTTTTACTTACGGGATTTTTTACTAAACATTTATTGAAATAAAAACAAACATTATAAACGTTTGTTACCTTTTTACGGATTTTTTTTACTAAACATTTATTGAAATAAAAAAAAAACATTATAAACGTTTGTTACCTTTTTACGGATTTTTTTTACTAAACATTTATTGAAATAAAAACAAACATTATAAACGTTTGTTACCTTTTTACGGATTTTTTTTACTAAACATTTATTGAAATAAAAACAAACATTATAAAGGTTTGTTACCTTTTTACGGATTTTTTTTACTAAACATTTATTGAAATAAAAACAAACATTATAAAGGTTTGTTACCTTTTTACGGATTGTTTTTACTAAACATTTATTGAAATAAAAACAAACATTATAAACGTTTGTTACCTTTTTACGGATTTTTTTTCACTGAAACCAAAAAGAAACTGATTACTAACACGAACTTAATTACTACTTTTAAAGACTGTTTTCTGTTTATAAAATAAGAAAAGACAATCGCTCCAAAGTATTTGGCTGTTTACTTTTTACTAAAATCATACAGATAAACACTTATGTTTTATTTTTCCAACAACGAAAATCGCATACCAAGTTGAAAAGACAGGTTTTGTTTAAAAAAAACAAACGATTATGTACTACTTTTACTTTCTAAACTAAAACAAAACAATCCACTGTTTTCTTTTTACGAATACAAAATAGAAATTACTTTCTAACAGATAATCTCTTACTAACTTTTAAACAATTTATTAAACTAAAAATAAACAGAAAAAACGTTTACTAACTGTTTACTAATTTCTTTTTTCTAAAGAAAAGACAATCGTTTATGAAGTCTTCGACTGTTTCATACCTTCTAAAACAACACCGATAATTACTTAATTAACACTTAACGAAATTTTAAACGGATGTAATTGTTATTCAAACAAAATACATTATTAAACAACAAAAACCAAACTGGTGTGTAACACAAACTCGGGTAATAAGTTTTAAGAACTGTTTTTATTTCTAAAAAGAAAAAAACTACGAAGTTTTGACTGTTTTCGTTTTATTAAAACAAAACAGATAAACACTTAATAACTTTCAAACACTTATTTTCACGGAAATAAAAACAGAAAATCGTTTACTAACTTTTAACATGATCACCAACTGTTAGTATTCTACCGACTGTTAGTATTCTACCGACTGTTAGTATTCTACCGACTGTTAGTATTCTACCAACTGTTAGTATTCTACCGACTGTTAGTATTCTACCGACTGTTAGTATTCTACCAACTGTTAGTATTCTACCGACTGTTAGTATTCTACCAACTGTTAGTATTCTACCGACTGTTAGTATTCTACCGCACAATAATAACAATACTGTAGACACTATTTGGGGGAAGAAGGGATAGTTGTTTCACTTATCAAATTGTGCTGCTTTTTTTTTCTTCAGAAATAATTTACAATATGTAAATAAATACGATATTCGTTAGTGATGTGTCACCATGGTGAATCTACAATAAAGAAACACATGTTATCAAAACAGAATGTGATAAGTAGCTTTAACATGAAACATAAGAAACATTGGTACTTAGAAAGCTTCATAGTTATAGCTAGTACTACAATAGCAATACTTTAATGGGAGAAATACAGAATATCCCCAGCATATATATATATATATATATATATATATATATATATATATATATATATATATATATATATATATATATATATTACTAGGCAAAATATAGAATATTACACATATATCAAAAACACAAGCCTTCTGAATCAACATGCACTTTCACATAGACAAGCCTTCCTATCATTCTATATATCCTGAATACTGACTATTCGTGCAAACACGGAGCCAAATCAGTGCCTCCACCACTAGAAATATGAGGTGACCCATTAGTTCCCACATTTGAAAGAACTTGACTGTTGATAACTATGTCAATAATGTCTCAATCTCAATTTTTTTGAATGTTTTTCAAGCCAGAGTTTTTTTCTTCACAAGTAGGAGATGAGACAGCTTCATCATGAGAAATTCAGCAAGTCAATACTTTGCACATTCCAATCTAGGGAGGATGACGGATGAAGCACTTTGAGTTGGAGGGAAATAAAAAAAGGCGGTGAGTTGACCTAAAAAAACTCAATATTTTTTTCTTTACCAACCTAAAAAAACCAACATTATTTTCTAACCAATATAAGAAAATCCGACAAAATTTTCTTACCAACATAAGTATCCCCAGCGTATACTTGTTCCTTCTCACATCCAGGTTCTACACGCTACGTAAATACAGGTTATTGTATGAGAACAATAAGGTAAACCAAGATAATCTTCACGACTCATTTCAGGTTCTGGCTCTTCCCATTCCCCACCATACAGTGTTAGAGTGTAATAGCCACACCTAAAAGTAGGTTTACTAAAATGACTAGAAAACGCATTGAGTCGCAGTTTCGATATGTGCACCTGCTATTGTGCATAGGCTGCAAGCATTCCGTCAATTTAACCGTCATAAGTCAGTTACAAATAGACAACAATAGTAAGCGTTAAGATTGACGACATGAACAGAATTCGATGAACAAAATTGCGTATAGGCGATACAAATTGTTTCAGGTAAAATTTTAATATTATAAAATGAGGAAACATTTAGAGTTAAAATCTATTAAGGAGTATGCAAATAATCGAATTAAAAACATGTTTGAAATGCGTAAATCGGTTAGAACAATCGAGATTTTAACAAAAGATTTTTTGTATCGGTCAAGACGAAAAAAGTATTAAAACATCTTTTTGTCCTTATTACTAGATAATGCTAAATTTATTTTAACACCAAAGCGTTCTTAATGTCATAATATATATATATATATATATATATATATATATATATATATATATATATATTTCAGAGGAAACATTTTTTTAATCAATGAAACGGGCGGGTGGGAAAAAAAAAGAAAATTGCTAAAATGTTCCTTAATACCTTATCGTCTGACCCTCTAAGAGGAAACGTCAGAATGATAAATGGAAAACTAAGAAAATCGAATGAGATATGAAGGGGAAAAATTTGTTTAAGTTGGAGTAAAACGATTGAGAGAAAAAAAAAGTAAATCTCTCAACGTTATGATGGATTTGAATCATTAAATATCTCCAACTGATGCTTCAAAATCTTTTGTCTAAACAGGATTTGTCGAGAATTGGGAATAACTAACGCCTCAATAATATTGAGATGTTAGCTCGACCTGGCACTGCGTAAAACAGAAAATCAGCCATCGGAATACTTGTCAGAACAACTATTTGTACTAACCAGGTGATTACCGATGGCTGATTCCTGTGCTTGGAAATTTACTTACATATATATATATATCAGTACACACAAGTTGAGTGACATATACGAGATAAGTATAAGGGATACTGGTTTCAGCTACTTAACAACTAAGGTATTTTTGAAAATACTATTACTAATAATAGGAAACATTGACCAAAAATGACAGAAAATACTGGGGATCTGCTTTTAACATTCATGGGAGTGTGTTTGGGCCGGATCGTTATTAGTTGGGCATGTGGAATCCTTCAGTTAATCTACTTTCCCGGGCAACGACAGGGCACGGGCCAGCTAGTATATAATAACGTCCAATATGTATTTATTTCTATATAAATAAATATATGTATGTGCATACCGTTATCTGAAAGCTAGCGAGTAAAACACGTACGGGTAAAACAGGTGCCTTTTTTCTAGCTTCATACTAAACACTTTCAAGTTGTGTAGGAGGCGAAAATACCAACAACACGCCATACAATCACTTCAAACTTACCCCGCCGCCTGAAATGAATTTAGAATGTAATCCTCTACTCTATGATAAAACGTCGACTGATGGTGTTTTTTTCTAATAGAAATGATAATAATATACATATAAAATGAAATTACTGACGTACTTCTATAATTTTATATGAATGTTTTTAGTAATATATCTAGATAAATAAGGAGTGCGAGCATCGGCAAAGCGTACTTTTTTTCTATAATGTTTGGCGAAAAGAGTAACGAACGGAACCCGTGGAAATTGCACAATTATAGCCTGAATATGTTGTATATTGTTACCATGACCTTGGTAGACGTCACGTGCAAACGCAGACCCCTGCGATATTATTGTACAAATTTCGTTCAAAGTGAATCATACTTATGTACGTACTCGGGTTAATGTAGTTTAAGAATAGATAAGGTTATCGGGGTCTATCTCTAAAACCGTTTTAAGAGTCTGTGACATGTTTCCATTCAATGTGACGAATTCAGACCGCACGATATTATTTCACTATTTCTAGATAGAACGGGTGCTACACTTTGATCCTAGCCCGTGTGTTAGGTCTAGTTTCACGTTCGACACAACAGATAACAATTTCAAAACCACTTTTTACGGTGATAGGGCAATCCCATCCTTTAAAAATAGAGTGAAGGGTGATTATGACGTACGAATATGAGATCGTATTAGCTTATTATAACAGGACGGGCGGGACAGTTATAAAAGTGCCCCCCCGTCCCCCTCCTAAAAAGTGGGGGGGCCGGTTAAACACATGCATATATAACTTCATTATAGATGACCGTAAAGTGGGGGTCCAAGTCAAAAAGCGGGGGGGGGCCTTCAGCCCCAACTGCCCCCCCCCGCGGTGCCATATATATTTGGTGTTTTAGTTTTTTTGTTGTAACTATCGTGAAACGATTGCGTCTGTTAAAGTAAATAAAGGGGCAATACATCCCCCCTGGATATAAAGCGACGCTATTAAAACTGGTCATTCGTAAGCATTTAATGGGTCCAAAAGCAGAAAATGACAAATAGAATCTTTAGATTTGAATGTCGATTTATTCCTGGGACAATGGAAGGGCGTCACTTTGCTTCCTTCACATGAAGAAAGTTCTAAACCAATATTATTGGGTATCTGGGTTCAACGTCTTTATAAAAGGTCACCATAATCGTATTTATTGGCGTAAGATGTAAAGTGGCTTGGTGTTTTTGAGGTGGAATACCATAAGGGGCGTCCTATTCTTAGTTTGCACGTCCGTAACATGGTGGCATCGTGCGAAAGGGGCAATACTTTTTAAGTAGGTAGTGCATGCCACATAGGTAACGGATTATTTGGTTCCAATTAGTGGACCCGATATGAGCGAGTTAAAAGAGAATGAATTTCAAACTATAGTTCAACGAATCTATCTCTTTATTTATCTTTTTAAATCTGCTTCTATCTCGCTTTCTCTATCTATCACTCTTTATCTCTCTCGTTCTCTCTCTCTCTTTCTCTCTCTGTCTCTCTCTCTTTCTCTCTCTCTCTCTATATATATATACATATATATATATAAATGTATATACATATATATATATATATATATATATATATATATATATATATATATATAGAGAGAGAGAGAGAGAGAGAGAGAGATTTATATATATATATGTATATTTATAGATAGAAAATATAGAACGATATAGATAAAAAAAAACAGTACTGATATAGAATGGGACCCAATTCCCGCCAACTTTGCGTCGGCATCGTCTTGCAGTTTACGTAAGCTGTCGGAAACAGCTGACTTGATTACTGATAGACGATCAGGACGCTGTTGCTTTAGGTAAATACATTTTTGTTTGTTTATGCTCAGAAAACTAAAAATAAACAACTGGTCAAAGGTTTTAAAACTTTTCTTTAAAATAGCTTAAACAAAAAAATCTAAACAACTGTTAATCAATTTCTTTTCCAGAACACATTTTTTATATATAAGACATAGTAAACATAGCTAAATAATTGCATAATAATCTGTATATTTTTTTGCTGTTTTAGATAAAATGAACAAATACATCTAATCAACTGTTAATAATAATAAAAAAATTCTAGAAAAGTTTACAATCATTTTTTGTTGTATTAACAAATAAAATATAGTTAACTTGCAATCTCCATGCATATTTGTCCGTCAGCTTGCTCGTTGGTGTTAACCTGAACTCCTATTCGCAGTTTCTGCATTTGTCTCTTAGCTATTATACGTCGTTCTTGGCAGAAGAGAATGACTCGATCAGTAGATTGAATTTGCTCAGCTAAATCATTAAAATTCTTATTCAGATTTGACAGATTTTTCTTCTTAAACTCAATATCGAGATTTCTTGAAAATTGATCGTCGACTGACATCTGACAGCTGATGGGCTAATTTTGTCTTAGTGCCTGTCAGGCCTTGTTTTCCGGCAGTTTACGTAAACTGTCGGAAGATGCCGACGTAAAGTTGGCGGAGATTTTGGTATTATTCTATATCAGTAGCAGAAAAACAAACAAAACTATTGTTCAAGTTTGAACATAGATTATATCCGGAAATTTCAAAGTAATAAAATATAAGTAGCTGCAGAGAGAAACAACTTGCTGCTTACTAAAAACGCCAGTAAATATGAAGTAAAAAAAAAAGTTTTCCTTCAAATTTAAAAAAATGACTATTTCCCTGTTGGATGGGCGTCAACGTTTTCACGTTTTTTTATGTGGATGTAGTACTTTATTTCACTTGAAAAATAATGTCGTTGTGCCGCACCAAATTTACTATGAGAAATTGTAACCCCAATTAATTTTGAAAAAGTTCAGGGTAGTAAGAATGCAATAACATGTTCCTGGGATTCGCTCTCTCTTTTTTGGCACATAAAATGATATAAAAGTGTGTTTACCTTTAAAAATCTGCATTAAAATTAAAAAAAAATCGAAAATGGATTGACAAAGCGAAACGAACAACAACAACTATATACTGACCAGCATAAAACAAAGGGAGGCAATCTGAGGTGAATCTAAATGGCTAGTTAACATTAGTTTAAAGGAGGTAACTTAAGTATTTCTCAATTTCTCAATGTATTTATCTGGAAAAGACTTAGTCTATGGGGTTTACAGCTATTAATTTAGAATAAAAAGATAAAGATTCATGATTATAGCTCGAATTTCAGGTTTAATAGTTACGATTACAGATTCAACCTAATAAGTATAGGGGCTTATATCTAAAGTAACAAAATAATTTATTTCCTTATGTAGATGATTTCGGTTGCTGATTGGATATTGTCTAAGATTAGCGAAATTAATAAAAATTCATGAAGTTTATAAAATTCATAATTGCTGAAAATAAATCAAATACAAAATATAAATAATAAATGATAATTAATAATTCAATCTACACATTTTTGTAAAATTGTAAATGCTTGATGCTAGACACTGAGCTTTTATTTTAACAAAAAAAACGTAACCTAAGAAAATGTCTAAAAAGGGTCTCTAAAAGATTCGCGTTCTAACCAGATAAAATGGAGTGAAATTTAGTTTTTTATGTTGGAATGGAGATAATTAAGTAGTAGTATTTAAATATTTCTGGTAGGATAGAGGGTATGGCTGATATACGGTGACTTATTATAGACGGAGGTAGGATTTTGTCGTAGGAAATAAAAATTTCAAATAATTTATATTGATATATAACATCTATAGACATTATTTATGAAAGTGATGAGATAGAGAGTGTACCAGAATAGAGAGAAAGGGGATGGGGTGAACGGGAAGAGACTTACGGTATTTTAAATAGATGATAGAAAAAAGTAAGAATAAAATAAAAATTCAAATAAAAATACAAGTAAATTGCATAAATAATATAGACGGAAGGAAGTTATGGCGATAAAAGTGGGGAAGTAAAATGTCATCTCCATACCTGCAATTCCTCTATACTTTTTATACCCTTCACTCTAATTGTTGTCTTTATTGTTTTACTTATAAGAGGGGAACATAACTGGGGAGTTCGGCAGCAAGATGTTTGTTAACATTACATTCAAATGTCTACATGTTAGAACATTTGATGAAACACGAAGAAGAGAAAGAAAATCCAAAAGAAAACTCTCCGAAAATAAAAGCTAATAAGAGTAGACAATTTTCCGGTATCAAGTTATCTCTACAGTGAAGGGGTAGGAATTTGCTGCTATCCGGATGGGTTGAAAGCATTTTTGTTGCACAAGTGTAAGAAGTTTATCAGAGTACATTCCGTGGAAGTACTTGTAAAACAAGCACAGGAATGCAACATTAAGGCGGTGTTACAGGGACTTGAGCTTGGCATACAGTGCGACACCTATTAGGTTTTTGCATTATGTCTAAGAGAGAGAGAGAGAGAAAGAGAGAGAGAGAGAGTGAGAGAGACTAGTGGTTGGTGCACTAGCCCAGATCTGGCAACACTAGTCCATGACTGAGCGAATGACGGCTTTATAGAGATATAGGATACTAGCAAGTGCGAGACATATTTTTAGCCCGGTAAAAAAGTAATTGGAATTTGGAAATGATTTTTTAAAAAAAACTATATAACGGCAGTTCTCTCAAACCTTTGATATCGCGTGTACATTTTTGTTGATTTCCAAAGATAACAGAAAATAAATATATTTCCATGACTCGAATCATTTTTTTCATTATTTCGATCCTTTTTCAGGCCAGGTAAATATTTGTAAACACCCTCTACATTACAATGACTATACATAACTGCCCTATCAAGCCCAGACCTGTGCGCAAACATATATTTGTTTAAAATGCGTAGGTTTATCATCAACTTGCTAATTATTTATTACTAATTAGCTTTCAGCTATTAGTTATTACTAATCTATTGGCCGTTTAAACAAGTGGGCGTAATATATTCCGAGTGGGCGGTGAACTCGAGTTGACGGATCCGTCCCTTTGATCGGGGGGAGGAGTGTCTGAATCCAACCTGACACGTGCTGACATGAAGTCAGCACATGTCGTGTAGACTCTTTGAAAGGCCATATGCTTGCTCGTCAAACTGTATGATAAACATCAAATAGTAAACTACGTTTTATTCGAGAGAAAAGAAAAGCTGTACATTTTATTCGTATGTTTGAAGCTTAAAATAACACAAAGCGAACACGTTTCTATCAAACATAGCATATAATTTACGAAATAAAATTTAGCATGTAAAATATGTGAAATATTTAATTTCATATTACAACAGTGCTGAACGTGTAAAGTGTACATATATCAATAATCGTTAGACAGACTACAAACACGCACATATATAACGGTTCATATTTCTGTCTAGTATATATATATATATATATATATATATATATATATATATATATATATATATATATATATATGGGTGTACGAAGTGGAGTGAAAATCATATTCATACAAATCAGTAAAAAAAAGCAAACACATAAAACTAATAATGAATAAACAAATAAATGTGTAACTTACTATTTCGTGCTGAGTGGTTTGTACAATTTTAGAAGCAATAAAAAATACAATTTTTTTTTCGTTTTTCCTTGATTTTAGGATATTCTGTAGGATATTTCCGGAAACTATTTATTTTTTCAAGCTTCTAATTAAAGCTTTCAATGAGTGTAGAACAGAGTCTATCTATCTCTCTTTCTCCGTCCCTCTCTCTCTCTCTCTCTCTCTATATATATATATATATATATATATAAATATATATATATATATATATATATATATAGAGAGAGAGAGAGAGAGAGAGAAAGAGATGTGTGTGTTACAATAAATACAATTTATTTCAGTCTAAGCTTTCGAAAAATAGAATTTTGTTTGTCAAAGCAAATTGTTTTTCTTTTGTTTTCGTTTTCATGTTCATTGTCCGATGCTATGTGGCCTTCTAGGTCCGAAAAATCAATTCAGTATGTATGTTAATGCGGCTACGCTTGTTTGAATCAGTAGAAAGGAGTAGACATATTATACACCATTGTTTTGTAAAAGTATTATTATAATTATAAATCTAATTATTGGACGATACTTCTCTGAAAGAAGTGAAGTATGTTTTGATAAAATAAACTTATTATTAAGTTATAGATTTTCCTAACTTAGTGGTTAGCAAAGATTAGTTAAAATAAACAATTCACACTATATTGATATACCAACATATAAAATAAATTATAATGGTGTGTAGTTTATGAGACTCATGAAATCTAACATAAGTAAATATGAAAGCCAGATAAAATAGAGACAGAAACGGAGAACGGCAATCTAATAGGTACATCAATACTATCTTTATCTAGTAAAAGTTAATTAACATGGAGTTTAACGTGGGAAAATAAATTACAGAGTATGTTTGATAACCTTAATGACAATTAAGAGCATATTAATAGAGGAACATTTAACAGAGTGTGTTAGATAACCTTAATGACTATCAAGAGAATGTAATAGGGGAACGTTTTATGTGACCAAATAATAATTAAGGAACTTAAAGGTGATTATATTTGTACGGAATTTTATGCATACAAAAACATACTATCTCATCTTTATTAGTAAGTAAGGGCCCTTCATATATGATTATTAAAATGGCCACACCTCTACATAGCGCACGGTATTGGTGCAAGAAGCACATTTCTTTAATAAATAGCTATTTGAGTTTGAATCCAATATTTTTATCTTAAAGATCCCAAATCTGAGGAGCCAGATATTTGAATTTTAGACAGGTGATTGCTATCAAATATATACATGTGTCTAAATATTATATTTTTCAACAGGCCTATATAAACAGCTTGATCCGTATAAGATAATTGTAGTAGGTATGTTATTATTATTTAACTCATTGCTGTCAAAGATAATATGATCATTATTGTTAGTATCACCTTCATTAGCATTATAATAATCACTACCACTTGTATTGGATAGTGTCCTGTATTACAGTAGACTTGTACACGCTCATGTTTACAGAATCAATTCCAAAGGTATACATTTCTATGTATACAATTGCATTGAAAGTTACAACGAACTATGTAACTCTTAGGGGGCATATTTATTTTCACTTATCATTCTCTGTTCTAAGTTGCGAGCAGTAGAGAATGAAATTCTAATTGTTCTCTTATTGAAACGTTTACTATTCTTATGCGATTCTCTAACATTGTCTTCAATGATTAGAAAAATATATTTTACGGATATCGGTTTGAACATTTTAAGTGAATAGCGTTTGAAGAATGTGCGCCGTCTATTTTTTACAATTTCTATATTTAGATTTGAATCGCTTTCGAGTATTTTTATTACCATATTGCTGAGTGGTATGTCGATCTACTCTAGTTTAATTATTATCATAAGTATTACATCTGTGCTCCCAAGATCTGGAATAGTTTATAGTTTTCTCATAGAATGCATTAGGTCATCGTTAAACATTTAATATTTAAAACATACAGCGAAGGCTTTAGGTCATCGTTAAGATATTGAATATTTTAGTTATATACCGACTGCCTTAGGTAATCGTAAAGATATTGAATATTTTAGTCACAGACCGAATGTCTTAGGTCATCGTGATAATATTGAATATTTAAGTCATAGACTGAATGCCTTAGGTCATCGTTAAGATATTGAATATTTTAGTAATAGACCGAATGCCTTAGGCCATCGTTAAGATATTGAATATTTTAGTCATAGACCGAATGTCTTAGGTCATCGTTAAAATATTGAATATTGAAATCATAGACCGAATGACTTAGGTCATTGTTAAGATATTGAATATATTATTCATAGACCGAATGCCTTAAGTCATCCTTAAGATATTGAATATTTTAGTCATAGACCGAATGCCTTAGGTCATCGTTTAGATATTGAATATTTTAGTCATATACCGAATGCTTTAGGTCATCGTTAAGATATTGAATATTTTAGTGATAGACCGAATTACTTAGGTCATCGTTAAGATATTAAATATTTTAGTCATAGATCGAATTCCTTAGGTTCTCGTTAAGATATTCAATATTTTAGTCATAGACTGAATGCCCTAGGTAATCGTTAAGATATTAAATATTTTAGTTATACACTTAATTCCTAACGTGATCGTTAAGATATGGAATGTTTTAGTCATAGACCGACTTCCTCATGCGAACGTTAAGATATTGAATATTTTAGTCATAGACCGAATACCTTAGGCCATCGTGAAGATATTTAACATTTTAGTCATAGACCGAATGTATTAGGTCATCTTTAAGATATTGAATATTTTATTCATTCACCGAATTCCTTCAGTTATCGTTAAGATATTGAATATTTCAGTTATAGACCGAATGCCTTAGGTCATCGTTAAGATATTAAATATTTTAGTCATATACCGAATGCCTTAGGTCATCTTTAAGATATTTAACATTTTAGTCATTGACTGAATTCCTTACGTCATCGTTAATATATTGAATATTTTAGTAATAGACAGAATGCCTTAGGTCATCGTTAAGATATTAAATTTTGTAGTCATAGACCTAATTCTTCAGGTGATCGTTAAGATATTGAATATTATAGTCATAAATCGAATGCATTAAATCATCGTTTAGATATTGAATATTTTAGTCATAGACCGAATTCCTTACGCCATCGTTAAGATATTGAATATTTTAGTAACAGACAGAATGCTTTAGGTAATCGTTAAGATATTTAATATTTTAGTAATAGACTGAATGCCTTAGGTCATCGTTAAGATATTAAATATTTTAGTAATAGACCGAATGCCTTAGGTCATAGTTAAGATATTGAATATTTTAGTCATAGACCGAAGCCTTAGACCATCGTTAAAATATTTAATATTTTAGTCACAGACCAAATGCCTTAGGTCATCGTGAAGATATTGAATATTTAAGTCATTGACTGAATGCCTTAGGTCATCGTTAAGATATTGAATATTTTAGTAATAGACCGAATGCCTTAGGCCATCGTTAAGATATTGAATATTTTAGTCATAGACCGAATGTCTTAGGTCATCGTTAAGATATTGAATATTGAAATCATAGACCGAATGACTTAGGTCATTATTAAGATATTGAATATATTATTCATAGACCGAATGTCTTAAGTCATCCTTAAGATATTGAATATTTTAGTCATAGACGTAATGCCTTAGGTCATCGTTTAGATATTGAATATTTTAGTCATATACCGAATGCTTAAGGTCATCGTTAAGATATTGAATATTTTAGTGATAGACCGAATTACTTAGGTCATCGTTAAGATATTAAATATTTTAGTCATAGATCGAATTCCTTAGGTTCTCGTTAAGATATTCAATATTTTAGTCATAGACTGAATGCCCTAGGTAATCGTTAAGATATTAAATATGTTAGTTATACACTTAATTCCTAACGTGATCGTTAAGATATGGAATATTTTAGTCATAGACCGAATACCTTAGGCGATCGGGAAGATATTTAACATTTTAGTCATAGACCGAATGTATTAGGTCATCTTTAAGATATTGAATATTTAATTCATTCACCGAATTCCTTCAGTTATCGTTAAGATATTGAATATTTTAGTCATAGACTGAATGCCTTAGGTCATCGTTAAGATATTAAATATTTTAGTCATATACCGAATGCCTTAGGTCATCGTTTATATATTTAACATTTTAGTCATTGAACGAATTCCTTACGTCATCGTTAATATATTGAACATTTTAGTAATAGACAGAAAGCCTTAGGTCATCGTTAAGATATAAAATTTTGTAGTCATAGACCGACTTCTTCGGGTGATCGTTAAGATATTGAATATTATAGTCATAAATCGAATGCCTTAAATCATCGTTTAGATATTGAATATTTTAGTCATAGACCGAATGCCTTACGTCATCGTTAAGATATTGAATATTTTAGTAACAGACAGAATGCCTTAGGTCATCGTTAAGATATTTAATATTTTAGTCATAGACTGAACGCCTTATGTCATCGTTAAGATATTAAATATTTTAGTAATAGACCAAATGCCTTAGGTCATAGTTAAGATATTGAATATTTTAGTCATAGACCGAAACCTTTGACCATCGTTAAAATATTTAATATTTTAGTCATAGACCGAATGCTTTAGGTCATCATAATGATATTGAATATTTTAGTAATAGACCAAATGTCTTAGGTCATCTTTAAGATATTGAATATTTTAGTCATTGACCTAATTCCTTCAGTTATCGTTAAGATATTTAATATTTTAGACATAAGCCGAATTCTATAGGTCATCGTTAAGATATGCAATATTTTAGTCATAGACCGACTTCCTTAGGTGATCGTAAAGATATTGAATATTTTAGTCATAGACCGAATACCTTAGTTCATCGTTAAGATATTTAATAGTTTTGTCATGGACCGAATGCTTTAGGTCATCGTTTAGATATTGAATAATTTAGTCATAGACCGAATACCTTAGGTGATCGTTAAGATATTGAATATTTTAGTCATAGATAGAATTTTTTCAATTATCATTAAGTATAGAATATTTTAGTCATAGACCAAATGCCTCAGGTCATCGTTTAGATATTGACTATTTTAGCTATAGACCGAATACCTAAGGTCATCGTTATAGAAAAAGAGAGTTAGCTTCAAATATCTGTTCGTTAGATTAGACATTGGAAATTATTATAGCTACATTTTGTACTATATAATTAATCATATGTCTAGGGTGGTGTAATTCGTTAGTGACATAGCATAATGTTTAATTAGGTTGGTGGTAGGGGTCATATGTTACAGTTAAAATGCTTAGAGTTTAATATAGGAAATTTACTAATTTTCTAGTAAAGTCAAATGTATTTTTTATTCAAAGATTCTAAGAAGACTATGCAGTTGCTTTTCATGTTTTATATACTCTGTTAGTCGGTCTTATGAAAATGAGAGCATCATCTTTACAAAGGACATCTTCTAATTCAATACTATGTAAATATCTATCATTCATCAATAATGAACTTACAAGGTCAGTAACTATGCAAAGTCCGTCGAGCATATCAAGATGGTTAGGTGTATGGCTTCTAGTCCAGAATTAACCGTCAAAATGTACTATCGATTTTCTAGCCAACAGGATTAAAGCAATTTCAGTTGGAGTTAAGTCCGAGTTAGTTTTAGCTTTGAGCAGGGCCTTATTCAATAATATTGGCGATATATATTATATATATTAATCTATGTTAATTTGATAGTATGCTTACGTTTTAAAAGTTTAATCAAATAGATACTTGATAAGAAGAAATCCAACGGGATACTTCATTTTCCCTCTAATTGTAAGAATTATTCTATCGAATATATTCTTGCTTACCAGACATATATCAGATCTAGATGGGCAAATACATCAACTTAAAGTTCATTATTAAAGTCAGGTTTATGGGTCTTTAAAGTCAATCAAGGAGTACATGGAACAATTATGTCAGTGTACTCATCTATCTTAAGATTAGGAAAAAAGCTATTAGCCTGCAAATTAATCTTATTAATTGTTTGCTTTTGGATTGATTTATAATTATTGTAAAGCATATTTGTTTTGTATTGGTTATAGGTGATAGTATACAAGTTCTTGTTTTGATTAGCTGCAACTAATAGATTATTGTTTGTATTTTTATAAAATTTGTTATCAAATTTATTTTTCTGTCTAAGTGCCTCAGTTTAATATTTTTCATGCTTTAAACATTTCAAATATTTTGTTAGATATAAAAGGTCCTTCTGAAAGTTATCAAGTTAGGGGTTATATTTGTTTTTTTTTAGAGGATGTAAGTCCATAATATTTAGCCGCCATTCTTGCGGTCTCATTCTTTTCTCTTGGAGTCATGGTCTTGGTATGATAGCTATATTTAGTTTGATTAATGCATAGGTTGCAAAAAAGGTGTGAAATCCGTCGTGAAAATTCACATATCTCCGTGTTTTGTAATTTTTTAATCGTAGGTATCAGAAATCTATCAATAAATATTCCCCAATTTTAGTTTATTCTAAAGGAATATTTTAAAGGGGTTTCAAAGGGCATAATATAGCAAACACTCCTATTTGAAAAGTCAAATTTTTCAGATTTGAATAAAATAGTCAGTAGTTACGAATTGAGTAATATTCCTTCATTTTTAATTTTTAATTAAGACTTCTTAAATATTACACATTATCTAGAATCAAAATCATGTAATAGATTTTGATCAAAGTTGAAATAAGGATTGTAGACATAACGTTAAATGTCATTAAATTATATATGATTTTAATCCTTTTATGGGACATTTATGTCTGCTTATTCATGTTCTGGTTAACAAGGGGTGCCTGCTTGTATGATAATAAAACAACCTAACATTTCTTACAGAACGAGGTTTACATTAAATGACGGCTATACTATGCTTGCGTTTCTTTCTGAAATGTTCGTACTTAATAGACAATAATATGGAAATGTCATTGAAAAGCACGGAATTACAAATAATTTTGAAATTCTGGTATTCGAAGTATCTTTACTTTTTCGAAAAAGGTATATGAAAGTAAGTGTATTGCTGTTGGTTATTTTTCTTAGTCATATAATGAACTGAATCCCCTTCTCGAAAAATACAAAATTAAAATGATTTTACTTATATAAAAAGCATTTAATATATAGCAGAAACCTAATAAAAGGAATAAATACCTAGGCAATATCTCTAATAAGATACTCTGGACTATTCATAAGCTGGACAAAGGAAGAACTCGGGCATCTTGACCAGGGGACTAGAAAAGTAATGACCATGCACAACGGACTAGATCCAAAAGACGATATAGAAAGGCTATATGTGAATAGCAACGAAGGGAGAGGGGACTGGTAAGTAGAGAAGACTGTGCGGACGACACTAAAAAAGATCTGCAGTAATGCATAAACGAGAACACACAAAGGCTGATCACCGCAGCAAGAGAAACCGTCCTAACGAACAACTCAGGAAGCACCGAACCCGGAAACAAACAGACAAGAAAATAAAAGTGGGAAGAAAAACAACTACATGAGCGTTTTATAAGAATGACAAGAGAAGAGACGCACGATAATAGTTAGGCATGGCTGAGAAAAAAAGAAGACTTGAACGGAGAAACGGAACCTCTACTGACAGCTGCACAAAACAATGCAAGTAGGACCAGCTTCATTAATTCTAAAATAGATAAAACCTACGACCATAGTAAATGCAGATTGTGCGGATAAAGAGACGAAACAGTAAATCATATAATAAGTGAATCCCCAAAAACTGGCCCTTAAAGAATGCAAAATTAGACATGACTGTGTGGGAAAACATGACTGCGTGGGAGCTATGCCAACAAATGCATTTTTAACACTCGGACACATGCTACAAACATAAAACAGACACAGTACTCGTAAACGAAACACACAAACCTCTCTGGGATATGGAGGTAAAATAGATAAACTTATACAAGCAAGGAGACCGGATGTCATAATAGTCAACACGAAAGAAAAATCCTGCCAAATCGTAGATTTTGCAGTCCCAGCTGACCAAAAGATGAATACCATGGAGACAGAAAAACGAATCAAATACACGCAACTTGCCAAATAATTGAAAGGGATATAGAGTATGAAGAAAGTAAATATAATATCAATAATCGTAGGAACACTAGGAACAGTTCCGAAAAAAATGGAAAAGAGACTAAGAGAAATTGTAATCAAAGGGAAAACGGAGGCCATACAACGGACGGCAATAATACAAACAGCTGATATCTTAAGGAAAATCCTTGAATGCGGAAACCTTTCTACATAAGCTACGAAGACTAACCAATCACATGCAAAGTGCAATAGGAAGAAAACAAAATCACATAAAGATTACCGCAAGAACTCAAGGAACATAAACTGCAAGAAATATAATGAACTACCCTTCCGGACCAAAATAAGTGATGGCACTAGCCCCGGCTGATACTACATAAAACAGTCGTGAAGAGTCAAGGAGGATGGAAAGACCGAGGAGGGATAGCACTAACCAGACTTCTGAAAGCACTGAAAATCTGTGGAGACTTGTTGTTATTCAGACTCCAGATAACATTACTGGTGATTTCCAGTGAGCAATCATTTATAACGGCCTGTATGAGAACTTCAAGTGAGGAATGATAATTATATTAATTAATTAATTAATTAATGATGATAATAATAATAAACATTTATAGATGAAAAAGTAAATTACTAACGTAATACTATAATTTTGTATTATTTTGATTGTTCTCATCCTGGATGTTATTCTCAGAACTTTTCGGTCGTTGTAACCTCCGACCTTCTTCAGATGCGTCTTGTGAAACTCGCGTGGATCTTTCATGAAACGAGTAAAAGTAATAATCGGTTCTAAGTGAAAGCCTTATAGGTTAACGCTTCAATACAAGCGGTATTAAGAATACAATCAAGAATTATTTAGGATACCTTCTCGGTAATGGCTGACGGAACGAGAACAAACCACCCCAGTTTATCTAACACAAATTCCCGAGTTTGATTCATAGATTCCCCGAATTCGACAAGACGCACCTGAAGTAAGTCGGAAGTTACATCGGCCGAAACGTTGTAAGAATGACACTCAAGATGAGAACAGTAGTTCGAATGATGTAAATAACACAAAGTAATCAATCCTCATCTGAACATTTTCGAAACATTTTACGAGTTTATATCAATATTAGTGCAAACACTAGCGAAGAATATTTCTTTAACGACATATTTGACGGAAGTTCTGCACTTATGTATACAAATGTGTGCTGTATCATATGTTTTATATTCATCATAACGTTAATTAGTCTAGTTAATGTAATAACTACTTCTATTACACTCGCTTGTTGTGCATATCACCAAAATAGAAAATTAATTCTTCTAATCTCGATCCAACATTACCGCAAGCCATAATCCGATCTATACGAACGCGTAACGTAATCTTTTATTTTCAGCATCCCCTTCCCCTTTTCTACCCCGAATTAGCTGGTGCTCGCATCCGTTTTCCTACCTTGTTCTTCCTGACAAATTACACAGCCATCATCTCATCTCTGTATTTTCCATTTCGGTTCAAATCTTATTTTTGCACAGATACGTACTCAAAGAAGTAGTAAAAAAACCCTCAAAAATCATAAAAATGATCCACATATCTCGAATCTGCTGTTATCTTTCGTTATTATTTTTGTTCTCTTTTTATGTTTCTTTCCCTTCCATTTATTTTTCTTGCACATTTTTCTTTTTACAAATCTCGCAAAATACTGAAACTTCGTTATCAGTGCGTTAATCGCGTTAGCTTATCGCGTTTGAAGCCAACATGAAACCCTGCAAGTGCCGAGCACGCTGCACAGCCAGCTTCTCTTGCCATATAATTATCCGTATAGGGATGCGCTAAACTCGGCGTGCATATATTAATAACCCAGACGGCAACCCGTAATAGATCTGTAATAATGTTGTTCATATCTTATAGAGATAGAGTTGATTTTTTTACAACTTCTGAAGTCATTTAACCATAGTCGTGTTCCCCTACTCCTTTCTGATTCCGTTCTTCGCTCGCTGTAAACAAATACATAGAATAGTATACCAATTTTTCTATGTTATTGTCATTCTTCGGATTACTATCCTCATTCTGGTTGTTATTTTCACAGCAGTTCGATCGATCCAACATCCGACCTTCTTAAGAGTCGTCTTTACAAACGTCTGAAACTTTATTTTGTATACGGGATTTCAAACGTTATGGAAATATAAACCAAGTTCGACAAGATACACGTGAACAAAAGGTTTGAGGATTAGATTGACCAAACCGTTGTGGGAATAACTTTTAAGATGAGAATAGTAGTCCGAATAATATAAATAATACAAAGTATCAATCCTCATATCAGACATTCTTAAACACATAATGCACAGGATATATATATATATATATATATATATATATATATATATATATATATATTACCTACAGGCATCGATGTTTCATGCTTACGCAATCTTCAGTGCAGGAAGCTAATTCGCGACCGTCGGCGGGCACGAAATCCGATCACGAATCACCACTGATTCGCAGTCAAGAGACTTACCAGTAGGCCAGCAGAACAAAGCTTGGAATTTTAGGAGGAATTAAACGGGTATTCACAGCAAGCGGCGAACAGTGATCAACAACAACATATCGTGTTTTGCTCGCAATGAAGCTAGTAGTACTGCTTATTATTAAATTCACTCAGAGTTCCCAGCCTCAGTAAAGGAGGCTATATAATAATATTTATAAATAAATATTAATTATTTATTACCTACAGACATTGATGTTTCATGCTTACGCAATTTTCAGTGCAGGAAGCTCTTTATGCAAACACTGTTAACAATAACAGAATTCGTCTGTTTAATTATAATTTTTTAATTTTTTCTATTTTTCTGATGTTTTATTTTATATTAAAATTTAAAAAAATAATAAATGTTCCATAGGTTTTACGAACGTTTTCGATTCTTCGTCGAATCATCTTCAGGTGTCGAAATTAAAGTAACAAAAAACGCTTGAGAAAGAAGATACTTGTTAAAAGACTGCGTTTTTCGCATTGCTCAAGGAAAGTCTTTGGCGATTTAAATTCAGCAACGCTGGAATGGCATTACAGAACAAAATCACATTACGTTAAGAATTTTCAGTCTGTTGCTGCAGTTGTTTTTATGTATGATCTTAGTGTTAGTTGTTAATATTTTTTTTAGTTCGGTTGATTTTATGCTTTTTTAGGTGTGGTAATGTGTCCCTGGGTGGCACTAGTGTCATTTAAGTGATACGTAATATCGGAACGATAATTTGCTTGACGCATTGCAAGTAACTAAGTATGTGCTTATTTGTGAAGACTGATAGCAGTGCAGAACATCGGAATGGTGAAGAGAGGATGAGCAAAAACAAACAATCGACGACAATATTTGAAGTATCAATCTTTAAAATCATAGATTTATTTTCCGATAGATCTTTCACATAAAATATCAGTAAATATAAGATTTATTGTTAATATTAAGATAATCTTTTTGATATTTCTGGAGAAACTCCAGATGAATGGCTTTTATCGCTTCAAACACAGTCCGTCTTAATAACACCAAAATACGCTAGCATTGCACCCCCTTTTATACTTAATTATTGAAACTCCCCTTTCTTAGGGATAAAACCACATCTGCGATTCGTAAAGCAATGAACAAACAAAACTTATATATTCAACACACACACACTGGAACCATCTAACCGCAACCTTAACCCTAACCTTAATCCTAAACCTAAATCCTAACTCTTAACCCTAACCCTAAACCTAACCCTTACCCTAACTCTAACCCTAACCCTAACACTAAACCTAAACCTAAACCCTTACCCTAACCCTATACCCTTACCCAACTTTAAGCCTGAACCCTAACCCTAACCCTAACTCCAACCCAAACCTAGCCCATAGATCCTCACCCTAACCTGAACCTTTACAGCCAAACTTCAGAACACTGCTATCCTTTATCGCACCCATATAGTGTAAAATCTACAATGTGCTAAGTGCGATAGCTTCTATTTTATAAGTACTATAAGACATTTGCACCAGCGTATCAAATAATACATGAATACTCGCACATCCTCTTTCCACAAATACATCATCTCATGTTCTAACGCACAACAGAATAAGCGAGTATATATTCTGACTTCTGTCAGGAACATAGGAAGTTTACGAATTGCGAAAGCTATCATTATTTTATGACATGACCCTACGATCAATTGAATGCTTAAACTGAATTCTCCTTTCATATAACACACATCTTATACTGACTTTAATTTTTTTATTCTTAATTTAACACCGTGCTTATACAAGACTACCCATTCGTCCTTTTAAATATTTAGTTATCTTAACAAAGGTATCCAGCAGATTAAAATTGTAACCTAGCGTTAATGTCACCAGTCAAATATTTCTACATTTCTCAGGATAGTAACACCCGTCTTTGGTTAGTTCATAGAAATGACTGATACATACGTAGAAACATCACAAAACGATATCTCAACGCTCTTTCTGTGTCAGGAAAAATTCCACCAATAGAACATCTACAAGTCTCTAGATTTTTGTCTTGATGATTCCATCAGTTAAATGAAAATAACCATGGTCAGACCAAAAAAAGAAGATCAATTTTTGATATAAGGAAATAGTCAAATCTAAGAAAAACTATATGAATTCAAACAAATAACCAACATTATCAATTTATTCAGTAAATATAGTAAGTTACATGCTTATAGAAATATAACATAATATTTAGGGGTTTTAATATAGATTATTAATTGTTATACACAAAATAAATATTAGTTAGATAACCAGAGAGGCCAAACAATTCTAAAATTTAAGGGGACGTTTATGTTTAAGCATTACTATAATAATTGTAGATCAATAATGTCAGTGAATGTATAAATAGTATGTGTATGAGTATTAGTTCCACGGAATAAAATGACACTAAAATGAAAAATATTACTTCATAATTGTGTGCCATTATCTTAATATGCTAGTTATCATGGAATATTATTAATTACGACGGAAATTATTATTGATTACGGACGAACACTGTTAGGCCTAAAACTACATATGTGTAGGGATCGCTAAAATTGGGAGTGAATAGTATTTAAAAAGGTTGTAATATCTAAGATGATAAATTACTATAATGTTACTGATCACAATATACTATAGGAAAAAGTATATATACTAGCATGAGCCGGGTCCTGGCGTTGCTTGGGTAATATAAAAAATAATTAAACTTTTTAAAACAACTTAAACTTCGTGTTGCAGAACCAAAAAACCACTGCATGAATACAATGTTATCCCCAAATCAGTATTACAGATATATCTTTCAAGCAAATACACGTAGGATGTTCGTCAACTTTTTTTTCCTCTTAACCTATGCATTTGTGAACTATTTGCGCTAAAAATAATCTATATATAAAGTGAAGTAGCCGTGTCATTGTAGGTTATTTAAGTGATTACAATAGGATTCTTCCATAAATAATGTCTTGCAAATTGTGTTAACGCAAATAGGTAATAAATTCGACACACTTCCGAAGTGTATTTACAACAATTTATGTCGGTAATACTAATTTGTTTTATGAAATTTGTGGATAAAATTGTATTGATGTAGAGGTTGTTTTTTACCAGCCGGACTTAGGCTAATGTTTTTTGCCACACGGACTTCCTGCAAGAGATAAATAAACATAATAAAAACTAAACAGCATTATAATAATAGAAGATTGTGATAAAATAAATTGGTTAAAAGTAACGAAAGAAGACTATAACTTTTTTTTCTTGTAAAAATATTTGAATTATTATTTAATGTAATATTTGTATAACTCACTGTAAGCCTTTTTTACTCAACATTTAATATATGTTAGATATGTTGTGTAATGTTATTTCCTAGTTTACTGACGGACGTAAACGTAGTTGATGTAAATAAACAACTGTAACATATTTTTGTTAATAAAAAACATAATTTTGTCTGAGACTATACGTCACCTGTTCTGTTGTTAGTTAGCGAAAGAGGAACTAGCAAAAAAATAAATTTGTAAGGGGCATTGTAAAGTAATGTTGAATAATGTTCGAAGACGACGAATGGTTTGGCTGACTACGACTAACAGTCTGCGTAACTGACATTCATCCGATATTCCTTTATTCCGCTGTAAAGTAAAACGTTTCCCGGCGTTGTGCGCTGAACAGATGACATAGTGATATAATTTTTAAAATAAGTAAATATAAGAGTAGTAATTTATATGGGAAAATAAAGAATTAAGTGTATTGAAAAAATAATCGGAAAAATTTACCGACGCAGAAATCAGAAGTCTTATCGAGCAGTGGTTATTTTTGGGAGATGCTATTGTTAATCGTTCGTTAAGTATTCTGGAAAAATCGTTGTTTGTTTGAGTTTTATTTGATGGAAAATTATCACACGTTAAGTCAGAGGCGGTGATAATAGATAAATACTAGCGAATAAAAGGGGATGCCACCTTCTCTTTAGAAGGTTTATTTGGGAGAGTCCTGGAAGCCGGGGAAAATATAATAAAAATAGAAAGAAAAAAAGTAATGCATAATTTCTGGAAACACGCATGAGTGCTTAAGTTAATTAAGTACGGAAGAGATTTGCATATGAAGGGTTTTGTTATTTAGCTATTATGTCTGAAGGCGGAATGGAAAAACGATTTTAGTTTATATATATATATATATATATATATATATATATATATATATTTGTATAAATATCGAAAAGATACATCAACAAAATGTTCGAACAACTGCACTGTATCTATTCTTTCTGTATCAAGAGAGACATGGTGCACTTCTTTCTGACAGTTAATTATTAGTGAAACGAACGTTGCACAATCAGCGAGTGCACTTCTAATAAAACGCGCATTGCTTAAGTCTACACATTTATTACAAATGAAAGAAATACTGAACTAATCGGAGCAATATTGATATAATGTCTGACCTGTAAGTATTTTTAAATATTTGCTCTACCAAGGCTTGAATGTCTACATGACCCTAGTATACAAACTATTATTTAAAACAATCACATGTAAAGTTACATTTTTTATTCGCATACATAAATTTGTACACGGCAATTACTGTTCTTCCTAAAAAAAATTCTGCATTAAAAATCATGTCTTAAATTATGACATTTATATTCGGCCAGCAAATGTTCTGGTTAATTTAATTTCAAAATAATTTTAAAATATCAAAGAAATATAAATGAATGATATCGATTTGATCTATAAAAACTGATAATATGGAATCGGTGTATCAAGTTTAATTGTCTCAATAGTGTGCATCAGAATGATTCGTATCGATCAATGGCGACGCCAGGCAGTTCTTGTAGGAACTGTAGCTTGAAACCTTATAAAATGTTATATCCCCTTCGTATTTCTCTACGCAAAAGAGAAAGAAAGGAAAGAATATCTAAATCTATATTATTTCAGAAGGCTCCGGCTCTTATTGTCTCCAAAATGACACATGGCATCAGATTCAAGTATATGAATACAGAGTACAGAGTAAGCCGTATCAAAACTTCGTATCACAGAGTTAGTATTGGCAGAAAATAAATTACTAGGAGAAGATATAATCTTGAACAAGAAACTCTCTTTATGTCTTTTATCCTCTCTTTCATGGACTCTCCCTATGTTTTCTCTATTTCTTCTCTTCTACTACTCTCGATTTTAAAAATTATTTACGTCATTCACCTCTAGCAAACATTTATTTTATCATTCGTTCGTTTGACGTCACTCGCTCTTCCTCCGACCATACAAAACATTCAAGTACTGATTAAGAGTATACTTGGTGACGAACAAGCAAACAAGCCACATAGTTATATACGTATATCGAAAATATTGGTAGCCTCTCTTCATCTCACTCTTCCAGCATTACAAAATCACAGTACATTGTGATGTCATAATTCCCACCCTATCTTCCCACCCTCTTTCTCTTCTTTATCTCTTATTTCCCCCGATCTCTTGCTCCTTTTTATTACATCATTCCATTTCACTCACGAATTGTTTTAGAACTTTAATACTATCTGATTAATTTCTCATTTTATTATGTCATTATATCCATTAATACACACACACATATACATATATATATATATATATATATATATATATATATATATATATATATATATATATATATATATATATACAAGACTAGGGGTGTTGTAAGCACTCTCCCAACTTATATGTGGGTAACCTGTTCAACCCATGTTGATCGGGGGAGTGTTCTCGCACTTCTTTAAACATAGGTCCTTACCATAAGGATCGATACAACGCAAATCAATTAGTCGTATGTATAAGTATATACTATTAGATAGATTTAGACTATGTGAGATCCGGTAATTTTCGTCGGAGTGACTCCATATGTTTCCTCGGTTTCGGGAACCCGTGAGATATTTTAAATTAAAAAAAATGCAAAACGACTGTCCACTAATACTGAATATATCATTAAACGATCGTGTATTGTTAGGTCTATGTTGTCCTCACAAATATTCCCTTCAACGCTTAAAAATTAGACTTAACAAGGATGTGAAAAAATAAGCTGGAGGGGGTACCCGTGGTTCCAGGTATCTCTGGAAGTTAGATAGGCTGTAAAACATGTTCATTTAATCAGCATATAGGGTAAGATAATTGATCTAATTGTTCCGTATAGGCTGAAACGGTCACATGTATTATACAATTATAAAAAAGAGTATTATAGTGTAACTAAGGTGGAACTTCGATAGTTTCTTCTGAATTTTGGATTTCTGAGAAAAGAGAGGTAATACGCTTAGTTTTCCAACAAGTGTGTCGTTCCTTACATCTGGTTTTGGTAAACAGCCGGCAAAATATTGTGAATTCCTGCACGAAGCATCAGAAAATAACTTAAATAATCTTTTATAAAAAATATTGAATCAAGTTTAAGTGCTATCCCTTAGTTTCGTATTCCGTTGTAATGAAGTAATACTGTCAGTTTAAAGTACGTAAATTATATAATGTGATTTATTTACACGTTAATTAAAGTAATTTTGCAAGTAAACTGTTGTAATCATCTAGCCAAATTTTAATATTAGTTCCTTAGGAAAGGTCTTCAATCAATGTGTCGGGCGTATTTCTCCTGGCTTTGCTTCTAATTACAATATGGTTGCCTGCCCGGGGTGAATATTTCAGAGACACTGTTGATGGAAGCGCATCCAATGTGAGTTTGTTTTGATTTTTGGACCTTTACTTTTTATCACATCGCAATGTACACTTTTTCGAATTGAACAGTTCTGCTTGCGTTTCTGATTAATTCAGAGAGGAAAAGATCCGATATTGACATACAAATGTTGATTAGTCCCCTTCTGTACGAAATGAAACCGTAAAAATTGTATCAAAAGGGTTTTTAGAAAAAATATTTCGTTAGATAAATAAAATTCTCAATTTTTGAATGTAACACAATTTTGTACTCTTAGATACTTTTTATTATTTTTTATTTACTTATTTTTTTATTTATTAATTTTCCAACGAATGTTAAGTCTGCAATATCTTGGATTTAGTTAGTTTCTCTGGGAATTTAAACTGCATTTTACTTTTTCGTTTTTTTTGTTGTTTAAAATGACTCAAAACTTCTTTAGGGTATTTAGATATGTATGGCTAGGTTTCCTTATTCTTATCTAATTACCTTTCTGGTACCTGAGGTACTTAAGCTTTATTTTTTATTCATTTATCTTTTAATGCAACTTTAATTCCTATATGATTTTATTGCTAGCTACCATATTGCAGAATGGTTCTTGGGTGTAGTGTTTAGATAGTATTATTATTATTATTATTTTTTAAAATTATTATTATTGATATAATTAATATTATTTGATATGCAAATTACCATATCATACGGTTGTCTTAAGGGTAATATATTATTATTATTGTTATTATTATTATTATTATTATTATTATTATTATTTTATTATTATTATTTATTTATGTATATATTAGTGGGATTTTAAGCTGAATTATTTCGACATGTGATTATTGGGGAAATGGTAATTTAATCAGTACCATTGGAGAGCCATGAATATTATAACTGTCCTGTTTTTAAATCTTCGAAACAGTTACACGGTAAACAGCTGATGATCCCCGTGTTAATATTAGACGCTTAAGGTCTCCTGTTTTTGTTTCACTCTTAGATACTTAACCCCCCCTCTTTTTTATTTTTTTTATTTACTTATTTTTTTTTATCTATTAATTTTCCAACGAATGTTAAGCCTGCAATATCTTGGATTTAGTTAGTTTCTCTGGGAATTTAAACTGCATTTTACTTTTTTTGTTTTGTTTAAAATGACTCAAAGCTATATATATATATAATACAACGTAATCCTAATATCGCAATTTATATCGGCCATCTACAAGAAATGCAATCCACAGAATCCAATCCTACTGTCAACAATACAGGAGCATCCCCTCTTTCTTATTACGCCTGAACGCGATTCTTTCTTAACACTCGTACATATCCTCCGATGATTTAAAATCTCAATGAAACTAACTAACTTACAAATCATATATGGATAATATTTCTCATAATTCTCATAATTTCTTATCCGTACTCATTGTTTTCTAATACCACGATTGGTTTAATTTTATTAATACACATATTTCTATGTACGCATATTTTTCAAACACATCGCGGCCAAGCAAACAAGTCAGTTACTATCCATCCTACGCCGAAAAGTAATTTGATTTCGAAATCAAATTTAATTGCAACTTATTTCGGTGTTATTGTATACAAGTCAGCCATTGAATTTATTTGTTAAATGTCTGTGAGTTTCGACTGCCCACATTTATTTCATACCCCTCAACGTAAACTGTTCACGAATCTTATTTAAAAACATAATTTACTTTTTCTTGCTATTCATAAACGTGACACAAAATGTACTTTTGAACTATATTTGTTTAATCAACCAGTTAATCAACGTTTGTTTCTTCTGATGTTCTTCTTTATATTCCACTGATTCGAAATACATGCTTTAATATTCGTTAGTTTTTGGATTTATGTACGTTAGACAAAAATAATTTTAAGTGTTTTAATTATACGTAATTTGCAATTAACTGACTAAATAATCCATCTCTAATAAGTTATCTGCTTATTAGTCTCAGCCAATCTCATTATATATTGTTTGACACTCGCTTTTATTTATATGGGTTTATCACTATTTCTTCCGCCTCTCTCTCTCTCTCTTTCCTTCTCTCTGTATCTCTCTGTCTCTCTCTTTCTCTCTCTCTCTCTCTCTCTATCTCTCTCTCTCTGTGTTTCTTTCTCGCTCTTTATCTGTTTATTACACGTTACTGGAAATAAAACTGCATACAAAGTGTAGCTTGAAAATGTCAATTAAGAACAAACTGACAAATCCCCACACGTAGTAATACTTGTTAAAACTGGTAGTAACAGAGAAAAACAGAAACTGACTAACTTTGATTTTGTCCTTTTATTCAAAAAAGTTAAACTAGCTTTGCAAACTCATTTGACCTAATAAGGGCAATCTAACCTAAGCTCAATAAGTGAACCAAGGGGTCTTTTCTTTTCCTAGAAACCTATCATCTTGTACCCTTCTCCAGCTTTTCTGAATGCTAACTGTTGTAATGGGATACCGGACCCCTCTCAGTCATTTAATAAGTGAACTAGTCTGGACAATAAATCCGACTGCAAACAGTAGTATGGGGGATTCGATTGTATTCTGTTAAATTCTTTTAGATTAGCTGTAGTTACTATCGTTTTTACAAGATATGTATGTTGGAATAAACCGACTATTTTAAGAACTTTACACTTTGAGTTATTTTGTTATTTATAACTACTTACCAAGTTATATCACTAACTTACTCTAATTCGAATACTAACGAATTAGTGACAATGGCATATACGTATGCACTACAATACAATATACTAGTCTTTTTTAACTCCTTTCTTTTCGCCTAGTTTTATTCCTCGTTCCTTCTTCTGCAGCTAGGTTCTTCTTCATCCTGACTAAGTTTGCTTGTTTTACTATTTTTACTAGTATGTCATCGCTTATGAATGCCATTTGAGGATAAGTGTTGAAGAGATTGTCGGGAGAATTGAAGAAATTGCTGAAAATAGTTATTTAAGTCGACGACTCGACAATAATTTATTAAGGTATGATTTGAACACGATCATGTTGTAGTCAGCATGGCAGCAACCCAGTGGTATTGTATTACATAGAGAGAGAGAGAGAGAGAGTTCTTGGGAAAAAAAACTTTGTCATGCAAGTTCCGTTTAGTTTAAGACACACAAGCAGAATGGACAACTATTTACAATGGTTGTAACTAGACGAGTTTTTGCTGCAACTGGTTTAACGCATTTCTTAGCGTCCCTTATTTAAAAGTACTTTTTATATTATAGAAATATATCCCTATTGTCAGTGCAAGTTACTCATATTTAAACCGCAGAATCGCTGTGAAGAGATGAAAATAATTATAGTGTTTAACCTCACTTGTACCTATAAATAAATGATTTTATGTACATAAACATTTGTTTGAATATTATGAGATACGTATAGCACCCAGGAGAGGCAGATGGTATATGCATTGTAATTTGAGAACCCTTAATTTTTAAACTAATGTTTTTCATAAATAAATGTATATATGAGTATTATTAGATTTAGTTAGTTTTAAGAGAGATGGAAAATATTAAAGTTTATTATATGCCCCTCGAAAGTATAAAAGTCTGGATTATGGATTATTATAACACTAGAATAGTGTTCAAGCAAGATGGCGACAAATTATAGCAGACTTGGCCATAAGTTACTTTAAAAGGGAGTATTTCATAACTATATGCTTGTAAGGTAGGAAGATTCGATCGCGCCTAATAAAATGGTGGCTGGTTTAATTCTGTAGTTGCTGAGTGACGTAACCAGCTGTCAATGCACGACTCTCAAGCGACTACAGATACTTCCATAAATATTCATCATTTATTTCGCGTTGACGGTAATACACGCATGCGTGTACCGATTCCAACATGCAAGTCGGAACAAGGTTTATCGATCGGCAATGCGTTATTCTTAGCGGTTATATTTAGTTGTATCTTTTATCTGGTTAGTTTGAAAAGGAAATCTACTTAATTAGTTGTTAATATATATTAATTAAACGTGGTAAAAATAATCATTATTAGCACCTGCCGGAAATAAATTGTTATTTTTATTTAGCATATTACATATGATCAGCGGGGTCTGTGGAAATTCCACAGTAGCTTTCTTCATCTACCTGTGTAAAACATGATTTCCTATGGTTCAGCATGCCGCATCCTTTCACCGGTTTGATTTTATTGATTACATTGGGTTCCTCGTTTTTTTAATGAGGTACTTTCAGGATGGACATGTTGAAGGTTGCCAGCATCCATTAGCTATTGTGATGCTATCGAACTAACTGAATTCTTATTTTCGCACACCCATGTCGTTAGTTCGAGTCGTTAGACACTTCACCACTGCAACCCACTATTTACCGGTATAATTTACTGTAAATCCTAATACATATCTTGAAATAATATATGTATTTAGTGTTTAATAATATACATGACATATTTGATCTTTCTTCTTCCGTAAATCTAATTTTTATTTTTAAATAAACTAGCAAATATATTCTTCCTCCGGTCGCATATTTTTACTATTTTTTTTTTGATTGCTCAGTAAAATGTGTGTTTTATTGTAGAACTACTACCATCAATGCCTCTTTAATTAATTTTATTTATAATTCTTCTTAACATTATTATCAAGGAAAATGTTTTAAATACATCTGGAAATCTGAAAAAAACAATCATAAGTGTATATTTGCGAATATTAATTGATTAGAAGCTTTAAAACAAATTAATTATATAAATTTGAAAGTCGCGTAATGTTTTGCGAAGCTTTGGAATTAGTATATAATGCAGCTGATGAGTATATTTGTACATAAAACGATCAAAACTAATAATATAGTTTCGTCTTTAAGTAGATACATAATCTCTATTACAGTTAGATGCCAGCTAATAAAATGTATTTTTGTTTTTATTTATTTATTTGTTGATTTAAAATCGTAGCACTTAGATGTGCAAAAAATGACATTAAACATAGCATGTAAATATTAGTTTTTAAAGTTACAAAGGAACTAGAGAATTCGATTTCGGAACAATTAATTTTATAAGGCTAAAGTCAGAACTTTTCACATACTGTTTTGCATTGCAGTCTATCTTTGGCAATCGTACAATCTCATTTAAAAAATAGGCGTAGAAGATGAAAACGGACGTACGAACACGATATTGCCATGCTGTATTATTATATAGATGGTTTGCAATGGTAGAGGCGTGTGCGAATGCCAGGATTTAACCACGATTACCTTTCTGCTGATGAACTTTGATTTCAGCCATTAGTTACATTATCATCATTAGTTTAAATGTTGCAAATGTACTTTCATGGAGATATGATAGTGTATACACAAGTTTAGCATTTTAATCCACTATTCATATATAAAATTAGCTGACATATGTTTATATACTACACTTACCAAACTCAACATATAATCTGAAGCCTACAACATGGTGAACCAAACTATATATCGGGTTTGAATTAAAGTTTAAACGTAAACGTAACATATTAAAAGTTATAGTCCTCCTAATCTATATCAATTATATCAAGTTGTAAGTTTGAATTCCGGTCCAAATTTTCCAGAATTCTTTATTTAATATAAATCTATATTAAAATATTAATATATGTTTAAAGGAAAAGTTTTGCATAGAGATGGTTATAAGAAGATCAGTACATAGCTAAGTTTATGAATCTATGATAACACACAAAAGATAAGTAATAATTCTATTTCAACCTTTTTTGCCCCTTCTCGAAACTGGAATGGTCTACATCTACAATTTTAGATATTAGCACGGAATGTACTTTCTTGCAGATCTGGAGGTTTATTTCGTACACGCAGAACAATAAGTGTTTATGGTTTCACATATTAAGCCATATACACGAAGAACGAAAGAATAATAGGGTAGTGGAAATATCTTTATCTTACCCATCTTACCACAAGAGAACTACTGGGGAGTTTTTGCTATAAAAAACTTCCTGACATTTTTTACTTGTCTAAACTCACGCACAAACAAACTGTACCCCTTGGGTGTTTGAATTACCCAGTAGAAACTATTCTCAAGTGTCTTCGGTCTCTCTGTACAGGGGTTTGTCAGGACAACGTGACATGAAGATACTTACCCCTACAAGAAAACCGTGACCAAACATTCAATATTACATAGTATTTTCAGCACAAATAAGATCTCCTCAGCATGACTATACACTTGCTCATACGAGGAATAGTGCACCTTCTCCTATAACAGTTAGCTGTATACCGCACCAGACTAGATGAATTCTTGTCCTAGAATCCGGTAAGTTCAAGAGACCACAAGAAAGCTATACTACAACATAGTAGTTCTTCACTTCTTTATTAACTCAACGTTTGACAGGTAAAGAAGAACATTAATTAAATATTCTAATACCTATGTATCTCATATAGAGATCAAGTGTTAGCCCTAGACAGGGGCCCCATGATTTATGAGCACTTCGACTAAACAAAAATGAAACATACCCCTTTATATTTTATTTTCATTTTATTCATTGTATGTTATCAGAAATCAAGGGTTCCTTTCTTTGGAGATAACAGTTGATCTCTCTATGAGATACACGGATGTTTAAGTGCTCAATTAACTTTCTATCTTACCTCTCAAAGGTTAAATAAGTAAAGCATCTAAGAACATGTATTTTCCTTTCCTCAATTGACCAGTTAACTACGTTATAGTATATCGTTTTTGTGGTCTCTTGGTTTTACCGGATCTAAGGACGATAATTCATCTGGTCTGTTTGAGTATCTAGCTTATTGCTGTATTATTGGGGCAACATCATTTGGAGAAGGTACACTATTCCTCGCATGCGCCAGTGTTCAGCCATATCGAGGTGGATTTATTTAGGATTCGAATACTATGTTATATTGACTATTTGGTCAGGGTTTGCTAGTAAGGTGAAGTATCCTCATGCCAGGTTATCCGTACAAATCCTCGTACAGAGAGGAGTTAGATATTCGAGAACAGTGTCTAGTTGGCATTCAAGTTATTTTCTTCTTACGAGATTTTAGTGAAAAATTATATTGTAGTAAGTTGAGTTAGTTAGCTAGTTCGAGCTCGTTTGATCATCAATGACTTGAATCTTCCATATTTCATAGTCGTCCATCACGTTCTTCCGATTTCTTTCAATAGCACCATCAAATTCACTCATCTAACCTTATTCCATCTTTAGACCCCACCGTCGAATCACATAACAACAAACTATCTACATTCCTCTATACTAAACCCACAGATGAGTACAAATGTCTTAATTTAAACAACAACCCCCATTTAAACCTGAAAAACAATTATTAATAGTTCGTGTATAGTTATAAAACGCACATGCTGAGACCCCCGAGATTACAGGCAACATGCCACCAATTTTCACAACAATTAATCACTAGCCAATACCTTATCAAATACATAACAATGTTATAAACAGAACCACTAGAATTGACAGAATGTGTTGTTTCAGTACAAACATAAACAACACCAACAACCTCATGCCTATTGTCTTTAACCATAGCCAACACATGCATAAAATTACAACAAACCTTTTAAAAATGCAATAATCTACAAACTAATCATACCATAAAGTCAATTTAATCTTTCCTTCTATAAATGCAATCAGACAACTACCAATTTGGCAGCCATTCTCACCCGCTTACGTAATCACACATAAATTACAAACGTACAGAACTACGATTCCTTTTATGGCCACATATAAACACCACCACCCTCCTTTACATACAAAACACCAGCATTCAACCTCAACCACTTTATTCTATATTTTTATTTTCATTTGGTGTATTCTCTTTAATTCAATTACTAAGTCTTATATAAACTATATTAACGCTGAACACAGTTGAAAATTCTAGGTTTTTCAATAGGTTAAATGTTTATTTATTTTCTTCATTTTGTATATTGTTTTGATAAAGAGAAGAGAATAAAATATAATTATTCAAAAACAACAACATTGTTTTTATGCTTAATGCATCACAATTCATCCTTTATATATATATATATATATCCTTATATATATATATATATATATATATATATATATATATATATATATATATATATATATATATGTATAAATATTTTTTATCTACGTACGTATACGTTTCATCCTAATGGGAGTCGTCAATGAAAAGAAGATTATACATACTGGTCGCCGGACTGGAACCCCGATATATATTTATATATATATATATATATATATATATATATATATATATATATATATATATATATGTATATCTAGGTAGCATCTTTTCTTGAAGGCAAGTGTTGTTAAATATAACCGACAACTTATGTCTAGATATCTTTTCGTAGATCCTTTCCATTGTCCGAATCGGCACCTTAATTTCGGAGGGGAATTTTCCGATGAATCTGCCAAAGTTTGCATTTGTGTCCCAAGTACTTACATGCCCATCCAGGCCCATCTTCAGGGAAATGAGGTGAATCAGGTTAAAACCATGTGTTCGTATAATAGGTGGGAATTATATAATAAGTGCGAAACTATAGTTAGTGTTATATATATTTTGGTAAATGCTTGCTAGCATTAAAGTTAATTCTGTTAATTACGTTTCTTATGTATAGAGATTTTAATACACTGAGATTTTGTTTCTTAGTACTATATTCTAACATTTTGGTATTTTCTACTAAGAGTTTTCGGATTTCTGAGCGGGGCATGAAATGATCGTTAATTAAATGTTGACTATGGCGCGAGTATTCGACAAATGCATTTCTCTCCGAAAGTAAGATTCTGATTCGGACAATGGAAACGATCTACGAAAAGATATCCACACATAAGTTGTCGGTTATATATATATATATATATATATATATATATATATATATATATATATATATATATATATATATATATATATATATATAAGGTAATCCAACAAAAGATAAAGCGTCAACTAACATCTTATGATTAGTGAAACATCCGGATAAAAACTGAAGCTCGATATACTAGATAGAGCATTACTATTATAATATAAAATGAAATAATAAAATAAGATGTCAATCAAATTTTATTTTAATTCAAAGTTCAGACAAAGTATCTTAACGTCCTTAGTTCATGAGTTTTCAAAGATAATTTTTCTCCTCAGAGGACCATTACCGTAGTGGTATTACTACCGGTAATCAGATTACACTTTGAAAATATATAAAAATATATACAAAAATACATAAAGATATATGACAGCAAATATATCAACCCAAAAACATACTTTTTTGTTGAATCTATACAATCCATCCAAGTCATACAATTAATAAAAACATAATCAGGAAAGATATCCAGAAGGTTGACTGAATATTGATCCAAATAATGAGTGAAATTCCAAATACGAGGAATTGAAAGAACTGAAAAAGTTGCCCAATCGTGAGATGCGTCAGCAATCGATGAAGTGAAAAGTATCCAATGTTTAAGTTGATTATTACAGCGATAAATAAATCAAATGAAATAGTATAAAAAGTTGAATAAACTTGATCTGCGCAGTACAAATCAAAACAAAGTTCACTAGTAAATGGAGAATCCGTTAAATCCGAATTGAACAAAATTAAAATTGAATTGAACCACCGTCATCACTTCCTCCGAGCAGAACAAAAATAATCAAATTTGAAAGTATTCGCTCTCCCGCGAGTCAAATTAAACAAGACCCTAATTCAGCGAATGGAAGGCGAAACTAAAAATGCTAAATGTCTACCTCTCTGAACGACGTTATCAAAGCGGACGTAACAAGTCCATTTTAACTAAGAAAGAAACAGCATCCTGTATCTGCCAGCTTATATATATATATATATATATATATATATATATATATATATATATATATATATATATATATATATATATATATATATGTATGTATATATATATACTATATATATATATATATATATATATATATGTATGTATATATATATACTATATATACATATACATATATGCATATATATACATATATATATATATATATATACACATATATACACATACATATATATAGGTACATAAATATATATATATATATACATATATATATACATACATATATTTATATATTTATGTATATATATATATATATATATATATATATATATATATATATATATATATACATAAGATGATTTTATGAATCAGAAAATTCCAATTGTTCAAAGAATTAGAACAGCAAGTCTTGTATGGCGTACAGTCGTTTCCAAAACATTCTGGAATAACTTTAATTTTTAATTTTTCAATTTTTCAATTTGTCAATTTACATTTTTATTTACAAATCCACTCTAAAACTTCTTCATCAGCGCCTTTAGCAGCACATCTTACAGACATTTCAAGGAAGAAAATAACAAGTTCGTCTGAGAGGAAGATCTATTGACAGGAGGGGACGCAGGGACAAATATTAGACAAAGAAATAAGTTACAATTATAAAATAAAAAGATAAAGATAAACCGATAATAATAATGAAAAAAGACATCATAAACATTATCAAAATTATGAAGATAAAATGAAAATAAAATAAGGAATAAAATAAAGTAAAATATAATATAAAATATAAAAATAATAACAGAATATATAAAGGAAAAAGAGGATGAGAGATAAAAATAAAAAATACAAAATTAAATATACAATAAAAAAGAAAAAAGGAAAAAATTATAAAATAATATAACAAATAATTAAATTGTGAATAATAAAAATATATAAATAATGAAAATAAAAGGAAGTATAGTGGAGTAAAATAAAATAAAGTTAAAAAATAATTATGAAAAATAAATGATAAAAAGGAAAATAAAAATAAAAATGAAAAATAAAATATAACAAATCAAAAAATATATAGAAAAATGAAAAGAATAAAAAGAAATAAAAGTAATAAAATATAATAAGAAATAAGAAATAAAATTAAGTATAATAATAGAAATATATGGAAATAAAATATATATATATGTATATATATATATATAAAGAATGTATAAAAAAATTAATAAAATAATAAATAAGTAAAGAAAAATAATGAAATAAAATGAAATAGTTAATTAATAATTTAGAATTAAGGCAAAATTAAGAAATAATGAAGGTATAATAAAAAATAAATAAAGATAAGGATAAATAACAGTGTTACTAATAATGAGATGATAATAAAATTTAGAAATACAGATTAGTACATATATATATATATATATATATATATATATATATACATATATATATATGCATATATATATACATATATGTATATATACATATATGTATATATACATATATATATTTATATACATATATATACATATCTATATACTATCTGATATGGTTACCTGTCTAATTTTTTTTTCTTCTGTGCAGATTTCCTAGAAAAAATTAACTTTGTTTGTTTGTTTTGAGTATAACTTCTTTCGTCTTCGTCTTCGTCTTCTTCTTCTTCTTCTTCTTCTTCTTCTTCTTCTTATTATTATTATTATTATTATTATTATTATTATTATAAGATGGTATAATAACATATATTAAGATGAATACACTTATTAGATCTAATTTATTGTAAATCTATATATAGGAAAGGAGAGCGAGAAAGAGAGAGTGGAAACGGCATCTCTCTCCCTCTCTCTCTCTCTCTCTCTCTCTCTCTGTATATATATATATATATATATATATATATATATATATATATTGGCGAAGGAAAAATCTCATTATGGTTTTGCACTTGTTAGCTATTTAGCTCTGGTCTCCCCTGGCTTTTAACGCCCGACTGACCTTTGAAACAATGCACTGCGAGATCTTTTCTTATCATATCACAGAACTAATATTCGCTATTCATTTCCCATGAGATATCCATTTGTCTATTGTGTATCGTTTTGCGACACTCTGTCGCCTCTGTGTCACCTTTGTCAAGAAACTTTTTTTTTTCATTTACAAATATAAACAAAAGAAACTTCCGCTGCCCTTGAACATACGCGGACATTATAAAGTGAACATTTGTGACTACTTGAGTATGTTAAAAACTTAATCTTAACTGTCTTTCTGTAGCGATATAACTCTTGTAGATCATATGCAATAGATGAACAAAAGAGTGTTTACAAAAATAAGGGTGCTTGTACAGATTAGCGTACATATGAAAACGCTGAAAATCGCAGTTTTAATTAAATTAACCGGAAAACTCGTTGATATACTTATGTGTCAAGAAGAAATGGGTTTGTACACTAAACATTAGCAAAAACTATTGCGTAGAAATTGTAATAAAAATAAAAATCCGTTATATCGTTTAATCGGGTTCGGCAATTGATTCGAGTGAAAAACACGAGATTTGGGAGGAGATTACTCAGTCGGTCATATTAACAAGTAATAAATCAATGGCAGTAATGAAAATACGATGAAACTGATATTTATTTTCAATTAAAATTTTCAATTAAAATTTTACTCGACCATTTTCCCTACTTTTTGGTGAATATACTTATTTAAATCTGCTGCGTAAGTATATAATACTGTATTTTGTGGTATTGATGATATAATACGCACGATTCTCTGTACAAGCACCAACATAAGTATAAGGTAAGTAAAATTAAAATCCAAACCGCAATACAGTTTTTTAGTAAGTAGATAATTTGGACGCAGCGTTGGGAAACGGATGTCGTAAGACGTTAGTTTGGGTGAACAACGTTTAATCTGACACCATAGTTTAGTTAAACAACGTTGTAAAGTTCGAGGCATTCTTTTGTTCAGACAAAAAAGCACGAATTTTCTAAAAACATTTTTTATCAAAACTCATTAAGAACATGAACAATATTTATGACTTAACACTACTTTATATAAAACAGAGAGTTTTAGATATTTGTGAGAGATATATAAAAAGATATTCAGACATATTCTGGTGAGAGGTTAAAGTGATTGACCTTTGCAGGAGAGCCGATAGCGAAAAAAAATGCATTCGTTCCATCCCGACCATGATCTTAATATTATAAATTAGTGAGTGTTGATTTTTTTACAGTTATAAAAATATTACAAAGCACCCGTGAATTTTCTTTAAAGTTTCGTTTATTTGTCGGAACCGATAAAGAGAGCCGCCATATTGTTTGTATTAATAATATGAAACCACTTACACTTTTGAAAGTGTCAGACATTTTCTTTCATGCCCATGGTGTATGAAGGAAAGAAAGACTGTTGGCCGTAATACCAGGTGCCTACACCTAAACAATAAAGGACGAAACTGGGAACAGCTAAAATGGCTGTTTATAAAAAGATTTACGATCTGGGATAGGGGTATTTATTAATTATTAATGGGATCTGTTCTAGAAGGCATCTTAAAATCCAGAACAACCTTGTTTTATCCATGTGGAAGTCCTGCCCTTAATGAGTTGCGTAAAAGTTTCAGTATACTTCTCTGCAACTTCTGTATCCGAAGATGCAGCTTCTCTGTGTGAATTTCCAATTCGTAGTTGGTAACGTTACACAAACCGATCAAATCAAACATTTCTTGTTTAAAATTCATCTACATCTGATGCTGATGATTACCTGATTGTGGTTCTCTTTTATTGCCTCCACTGAACAGAATATAAATTCAGTACCTTCTTACAAATCATCTTTGTGCTAAAGTTAGATCTTGTTTCTTAAGTTGTGTATCCAGAGTGCTAAGACAGATTCTATCCTGACGATTGCCTTGTTTCGTACAACATTAACCGTCTTAGCACTTCCACAAAACATCGATGGTACATTAAATCTGATAGCCTTCTCATTTGTCTTTATGTAACAAACACTCAGTAATGGCGCAGCATACCTTTGCCCTTTTTATCATATCAAGCAGAGTTTCCTTCTCATGCAGAGTTATAACACTTACTGGCGCTTAGTTCCCTTGCCAGAACCGGGAGGAGATGCAGAGCGTTTTCGTGGAATTATAGAGCGTACATAATATAGGGATACAGTAGTAATTATATAACACAGCAGAAACTTGAATTAAAACATCACTTTTAATACCCGCGTGCGATTGAGAGAGATAGAGCGACAGAGAGAGGGAGAGAGAGAGAGCTGTTTAGTCTCTCGCGTATGATCATGCTTATGACGTCACGTCGTGTGCAGCCAATCAGCAGGAAGAAGAAACGAAACTGGTAACTGACACCGTTATTTTGTAAATATTTACCAGCTATACTATGACATTGCTCTTTTGTAATTGTTTATTTTATATTAACTGACATTGTTATCTTAAAATTATTTACCAGTTAGAGTGAATGTAAGCGATTTTCTGCTAAAAAATGTCCGAAGAAATTTACAAAATTACCGAAATTCTGAACAAAAACAACTTTGAGAGCAAAATCTGCGAGTACGTGGGGGCCACGAACGGTGAACATGGAATGGGTGCGGGTATAGTGAATTTAATTTTACAACACACCTGAACATTTTCGACAGTTATTAGCTTAATCATTTGTTTTGTTTTCAATAGTTCACGTGAGGAAACATTTTTTCTATGGAGTTCGAGTTTTCAACCGCCGTGCGTATATTTTTAGCGATATAAACTACTTTCCCTGATCGGGTTTTGATTTGCTGTAATTGTTTGTATATTTTACAACTAGCAGTTGAGTCATGTTACAAAAAAAAAGTATTGTAAAAGTATCCGGCTAACTGCATGATAAATATAGACATTGAAAAATACATTGAAACCTCGTAATGCAACTGCTCATTCACTAACTGACAGACAACATTACTCTATTGGCATTTATTACACAAAGAGTTCGATTCCGATTCATTGTAAAAGTTAGTTTAGTAAAATATGGTAACAAAGAGCCGCTTCTACTAAACAATCCCTGACTTCTCAAAATACATAACTCCGGCACGCAATTTGTCTATGAAGAATATTAGAGCTATATATAATAACCTAAGGATTTTTTAAAAGCATTCACATATATTTTAATTTATATTAACTCAATTTTATTTACTATGACAGAAAATCAAATAAATATTAATGAAGATCATGTAGCATCAAGAGAATCGGTCTAATGTTAGATTTTGGTTTTAAAATATGAAAAAAATAATGTGAAATATGTATATATTAACGTGCTGAAAATATAACAACGATGCCAATGACTAATACAATTTAATTCAAAAACAGAGACATATAAATAATTTATAAACCTATACATAAATGATGACTGCAACGTCTTGTCAGACGAATCACCACCTTAATTCAGAAAACGATATTAGGATAGGTCGATGATGCCCGTGTGCAAGTCACTAACTGCCAAGCACACTCACGTTGCAACTTTTCCATTATCTGATGGAGTAGTATTGATATAATTAATACAGAGATCTAGTCTTGTACGACAGCTAAATTCTTCTCTCGGTTCAAAATGTTAATGACCAGCAACAAGCGAAAGCTAAATAGCCAGTAACAATTAAAAACTGCAGATCAACATGATGTGTAAAAACGAGTCTTACCACACATCACAAAGTCCAACGGAAATGAACATTTACTTTGCATTGAAAAAGTAGTTACAACCGTTGAAGCCAAGCGATTCCAACACGAATTAATGTCGTTTGTTTTTATTGGGGTTTTCTTTATTCTTTTTTTTTGTTTAAGTAAAGAACAAATCTCCATACATAAATCCAGACATATAAACAACATATAAACAACACAAATACTTACTAACTTGCTGGGATCGTATAAATAACACGGTGTTATTTTTGCTTTTTGTTTGAGATGGTTTGGTCTCTGTCAATAAATTAATACTATTTTTGACTTTGACTCACATGGATGTAAGTATATTTTTGGAAGAGAGGAAAATACGATTAGAAGTTGTTTTAAAGCATGCCAAATAACTTCAAACATTATAGGTGAAAATAGGAATAGAGAAAACACACTTTGGTGAAATCAAATAGACTTTATCTGGCCAAGTCGACGTTGCTAAATGAAGACTAACCGATGATAACGATAGTACTAATGATACAACGAATATATAAATATTGATTTATATATTTAAAACTAATATAGTTCGTAAAGTATACCATTTTCTTAAAATAATATTTATATTAGTTCTTTAGTCATTTATTTTCAGAGATAATAGAAAATACTCAGTTTAATACACAGATCTTTTGAATATCTCGATCGAAGTTAATCGCGCGTGTAAGGCCTAATATTGAATATGCTAATCAAGTGTGGGTACCATATAAAGAGGAACACATTGAAATTATAGAAAATATACAATGGCAAGCCACTAAACTCGTTCCAGGACTGTACGATCAGAGTTATGAAGAAAGATTGAAAGCTCTGAAATGGCCAAGTTTGGCCTATAGAAGAATACGTGGGGACATGATTAGGTGCTATGAATTGAAAATATGATTCAATGCAGATAAACTATTGACTAGAAAAATACAAGAGTGGGAAACATGGAACACAGTCAGATGCTCTACAAGAAACGGGCACGTTTGAACGTGAAAATATTTTCATTCAGCCATCGTTGTGTTGATTTGTGGAAAAGATTGCCATCAAGCGTAATTGAAGTCGAAACAATAAAGATATTTGAGAAGCGGTTGGATAAGTTCTGGATTGACCAAGAAATCAAGTTCAACTATAAGGCTGCTGCCGTCACCTGAGGCATACAAGGATGAAGACAAGAAGCTGGTGCCATATGGCGACCCATGTTCTTCTAGCAGAATTCATCTATGTTTCTATGTTTCTATAATATGTCAATTATAGTCATTTCAGACCGGCCCATTTAGCATAATGATCAAGGTGTTCGCTAATGGATCCAGAAACTAGGGTTCAATCATCTGTTGAGTCATACACGTATCAAAATGGTACCTTATACCCCATTGTTAAGCACTCTGCATTACAAGATGAGGATGAAGAAAGTAGAGTAATCCTGTAAAATATATGCACCCCCTACACGTCTGGGTAGTAACTAATGTGAAAAGAGCTTTATGATCGCCTTCGATTATGGTCAACCACTTTATATTTTTACATCCATTTTTTTATATGGAAGTAAATCTTATTTTCTTTTGTTTCGAATAGAAACATGATATTGTGTAAAAAAGGTAGATAACTCCACCTTCGTCCATTACAGACTTACTTCCCTTTCATTAGAACAAAATATAACATTTATGAAATATAAATCGGTATAGTTTCAAAATGAGAAGTGGAACACAAATTATAAGTAGGTACTGCTAATTACATATGTAATAATTACGCTTGTCCCTGCCTTAAATAGTGGCACTGCTAATAG
>OY744537.1:45962041-46087041 GCA_963556195.1 Sepiola atlantica
ATTGGAATGATGTATATTTCACTATCAATGTGTTTGTCTCTTCTTCATCAGGGATACATTATCCACCGATTTTCTCAGACCTAACATATTTTAAATAAAACTTGTGATTTAATGTTTTAGAATTACATAGTATATCTATAACTAAAGGGGATTTTATATGTGTTTCTGAAGCCGAACTATACTACAACTTGAATTAATACCCAATTTGGTTAACTATATTTCAGACCAATGTACTATATTTTAATGCTCAATTCATGGGATTAGTGTAGTATGCGTCTGTTTTCATGATACCATACTCCCATCCATTACTGTCTCCATTTTTATTTGTGAGGATGGGGGTGTAGTATCTTTTATAGTGGCATGAGACCATCAACCCAGGCATTGCTTCCTCTTTTAGCGGGTAATGTAGCATATGTTCGTTAGTCAAGATACTATTTTCTCAGTCATTACCTCCTCGTGTTTTAGTGGGGGTAATAGTGTATGTTCACTTGCTATTATACCACTCTGCTTTGGATTACCTACTCTTTTTTTAAGAAGAGTTAGTGTAGTATATGTTCTATTGCCATAAGACCATCCTTCCCCACATTATCTACTCCTTATCGTGCAGTGTAGTATATATATATATATATATACGTTCGTCATGTATACTAGCAAATTATTTTTCCTCTGTTAATAATTATTTCTTAACTTAAATTCTCGACGTTGTCCATCCTGTCTTCTATTCAAATCTCTGAAAGTCTCACGTATATAATTCTTGTAGCAATACGGATACACAGTTTAGGATGTGCTATTAGATGGTAACACTGGTCAACAACTAATTTGTTGTCTGAACTTTTCAGGTGATTTAAAACGAATCTGATTCGCTGAATCAAAACATCACATTGGTTTTGCTCAATCAAGTCTAGTTTTTTTCAAAAAACTATGTCCACGTGTCGTTTTTTACGTTTTTGTTCACAAGTACGCATGCGTGGAGCCGGTTAGGATTAGAATTAGGGTTATTTATGACTAATTTGCACCTATTTTATTTTTGTAGGCGAATGAGATGGCTTCAGCAAGAAAATCGTGCAGAAATAAGCCCGATGTGTTCTGCTACATATGGGAAGTATACAAGCTCTAATTCCTACGTAAACTTTTGCAAATGTTTAATATAAGGTGTTCCCGACGTCGTGTAAAAATTGTAATATTGGATATCTCGAAAACTATTTAAGATATGGAAACGCGTCTGACAGTTATTATAATCAGTACTGCAAAATCCTTAATATATTTATCTTTAAAATATTACCAGCCGACTGTTTGGCCTTATTTGTATGACCAACTATGAAATGATGCCGTCATTTGTGACCTCAAGTGTATGCATGTTAGAGTATTTCGCAGATAATCAGCTGTATACAAAAGCATCTCTAGTATTTTTATTTAAATTTTATAGTATGCCTATTTTGGAATGAGCCTCAAGAATGCATTCGACATTGATTGGATGAGATTGGGTGTAATCGGGAATTTATTGAATTAATTATCAGTAAATGTATAGACTTAAAACGGGCTCAAAGTTTCCCCGAACAGAACTCATGTGTGATCTTGCTACAATTCCTGAACCATTTTAATCATTTGTTCTCTAATGTTAAATTGGCAAATCATATAAAATAATGCAACATGTCGTCATTCGATTACATGGATATTTGTGCGAAAGTAAACCCTGCGATATTATAGAAAGTTTGCGACTTATTTCAATTTTATGGAGCACCACAACGAATGTAGACGATGCAATATTATTGAAATTTCGATGATCAAAACGAAACATAGATATGCAAGTACTCCGGGTAATTTAGTTTTCAAGTATATACACTTGGAGGATTTATTAACGTCTGTTTTATGAGGGTCCGGTCCGAAAGTTAAACTAACGAAATTTCTGTAAGCACTTGGATCTAAATGATATATACTTATCGAAGTACGCTGAGTAAGTTGGGACAAAGGATAAAGTATTTATTGAATATATATAAAAACGTGGGTCTATTTTCAATACTTATAAGGAGTATGTGAATATTTCAATTTGATGGACCTCATGAACGAACGTACACTTCACGATATTATTCTACCTGCTTTTATCAAATTGAAACAGGCTTTTATAATTAGTCTAGGTAATGAGGTTTTAGAATATTTCTTTGTGATCATGGGGGTCTGTCTAAAAAACAAGGAATTCGATAAGTATTTTTAATAAATTCTTATCTCGAACGCAGACTGAAAGATATTATTGCATAACCTTTAGCCAAAGAGTAATACACTTATACCAATACTCTGGGTAATATTATTAAAGAGTTTCTATAGGTATGCCGGTTTGTTACTAAAACCCTATGATGAATATGTGAAATAATTATTTGATACATGACTGGTAGGAACGCAAACCCCACAATATTATTGTACTCCTTTCATCCGAAATAGAAAAGTAATCTTGGTAATGTAGCTTTAGGATTATATGGAATGTCCAGTGTAATGAGAGACCCTATCATATTATAATACCTGCTTTGATATAAATGAAGGATGCTAATCTAATTACTGTAGTTGGTATAGTTTCAAAAATATGTTTTGTTAAAGCGGTTTATTTTACTGTAATTCACCCAAAACAATGCACATTCAACTAGGACGTGATAGCTACGATGAGTTAAATACAATACATGCAAATGCAGCCTCAGTGGAGAGTTGTGTATAGAGTTGTCTGTTAATATAACATTTAATTGTCTGCATGTTGTTACAATCAGGGAAACAAGCAACAGGAAGGGCTAGTGGTCGGTGCACCAGCCTAGATGTGACACCAATACTCTATGCATGCGGGAATAGTGGCTTTTTAAACATATAGAATGCTGGCAGGCGTAAGACTATTTCTTTGCACGGTAGACGTAGCCCACTTTTCTTTTTAGGAGCTTTGGTCTTCGGTGTTTTGTTTCAATTCATAGTACCTGTTGATGTTAGGCAGAGGAGTTTGAATGATGGACTCTCATGACAATCGGTAATTGAAAAGGTTTCTTATAATTTTTAAAGGAAAGGAACTTTTTCCTAGTTGAATGAAATGTAACCATCTATTTATGTCACTATTTCACTTGAGACTGGAGGTGATTTTCTAATAATTCAGTCATTGCATTGGATGTGGGTGTTTTCGTTTTGACCACATGCCGAGAATAGAGCGTTGTGTCATCAGCAGTTATAACTATCTCGTACACAATTTCATAAAATACATCGTTTATGAGAATCAGGAATACTAACAATCCCACGATCGACCCCTTGATCACAGTCAAATTAATGTCTTATTGTTTAGATCTCCGCCATCAAGGACAACATAGATCTTGCTTTTATCTAAAAAGTTTCTGATTATATGAAAATCTTTCCAGTAATATCGTACTAATTGATTTTAATAAGCTTTATGCAAAACACTGTCAAATGCATTGAATATACCAAGCGCTTCCACCCTAGCTTCACCAGCTCTGTCCAGTGTATGGTATAGGCGTTAAGAGATGACTGTTAGCATGTCTGCGGTAGTACTGTTTGTCAGAAAAAGCGGGATTATACATATAAGGTGATTGCCTTAGAGTTCAATTATTCCACCAGAATTCTTGAACAATTGTACGACTGAGGACATTTTCCAGTTATCAGGGAAGCTAGATATGGCTGGACATTTGCTGTAGAGTTGGGAAAAGGCAGCGGCCAGCTCAGCATTTCATTTTAAGACTATAGCAGGGTAAATATCAAGCTCACATATTTTTAGGTGTAAAGGTTGTCGATTACATTGCGGACAAGGAAAAGAGGGGTGATGATAAGATGATTGAGTGAGGATTCTGTTCACAATCGAACATTTGGGAGTTTGTGGATTTCAAGTTGGAGTTCAAGGGTAACCGTGGAGCAAGAATACAGTGTTCTCAGTTGCTGTGCAGGCGACATCATGGTACTTGGATAGCGGGGGAAGTTTTGATTGACCATATTTTACAACTCTATCATAGATTATCGAGAAGTCACGAGTTCCTAATTTCTTTGACTCAATGGTTTTTCTCTGATTATCTCGGTATATTTACTCATAGCTACGGCCATTACAATATTACAATGATTTATTGATTACATATGTGTGTCTATTTGTATTTGACTTATATAGGTTTTATTGGCGGAATGCTTGTTGTCTATGTGCAATACCAGATGCACAGGTTGAAGTGAACCATTGGGGAGAGTGAGGCTGACCCATTAAGTTAACTCATTAGTGTACTGGTCAGCAGAGAGAGAAAATGTTTTACTCCATGAGGCGTCTTTAATGTGATCTCTGATGGATTCCTAATCAGCCTGTTTGTAGTATCTCGCCATTTTGAGCAACGGCTCCTCAGCCTAAAGTTGAAGGTTTAGGGTGATATCAACCATTATCACAAGGTAATCATCGTCCCCAAATGGCCTATGGGTATCCGCCACAAAGCCTCTGGCAATGTAGTCATGAATATATCGAGATGTGAGGATTGCTGATCGTCATGATCTGGGAGGCTCGTCGGGAAAATGACAATCTATGAAATGGTGTGCTCAATAGAAAAACTATGCGTTCTCTTACCAGCTGCATCTGTATAGCTATGGACACCCAACCGAGGAGGAGTTTGTGCGATATTTCATTTTAATAGATGTCTGTTGCGTACTAAGACCTCACGATATTATTGTCTTCCGTTGTTAAAAACGAAATATGCTAATCCATGTACTCCAGGGTATGTTGTTTCAAAATATATTAAAACTAAAGAAAGTCGAACTTCAAATCGGCAGAAAACGTTGTTAATGGACTTACGAAGGTGAGTATAGTAGTCTGAATAACTCATAGAAAACAAGATGTCCTTGTCTTTGGTGTCTATCGCCAAAAGTTAGAGGTATTTTAACACGAATGTTTAATGAATATAGACTCCAATATTAAAAAAAATCTTTTGATCAAAATGAAACGTAGTTATTCAAGTACACTGGCTAATATTGTTTCAGAATGTATCAGTTTATGGAAGTTCATCTTCAAAGCTTCGAATGACTACGCAGACCTCACTTAATTATTTTGCTTCTTTTTAGTAAAATCAAAATATACTCTTTGTAATGTCATTACAGAATATATACGGTTATCTGGTTTCATCAGCAACAGGGTTGGAGTATTTTATGACGTATTTTTCAGGATCGTAAAGCGCGCATACATACTCTCCGATATGATCCCTTTTATCGAAATGAAACGTACCTATCTCAGTACACTAAGTAATGTAGTTTCAGAATATATAAGTTAATATGATCTATCGCCACTACTTTAGAAAGAGTTTAGGACGTATCCATCTACCGTGCAAGTAAACTTCTCACACCTAACATTATCCTGTGTCTCTGCAAAACCACAATTCGCCCATGCGTGGAGTATTGTTTCCACATATGGGCTGGCGCATCATCCACTAGTCTCTACATCTAAGAAAAGGCCCCCAAAATAGTCGCTAACTTGATAGATCTCTCACTATCCACCAAGCTCCAGCCTCTGCCCTATCATCACAATGTTGCATCCTTGTCCCTGTTTTACAAGTACTTCAATGGATTGTGCTCTGATGAGCTTGCTGCTCTGGTACCCCCACAACGTAAATTCACTATACCAACTCGACGATCAGCTAAATCACATCCACTCACCGTGGAGGTCCCCAGATGCTGTACAGCTTTCTACTCCAAAAGCTTATTTTCTTGTGCTGCTGGGCACTGGAACTCTCTACATGCTCCCTGTTTTCCTGACGTTACTGACATGCAGAAATTTAAAACTAATGTGAACAGACATCTCGCTGCTCAGCTCCTAATTTAGGTTGCCCCCTCCCTAACCTTCACACTTTTTTCTCAGTAGCCATTTATGTCTACAGCGGTGGCCAGCCTTGTTTCAGGTGAACTATGTTTACAAAAAAATGTATTTCAGTAAACTAGAATATACTTTTTAGAGTACCCTTGGCAATGTAGTTTCAGAATATATATGGCTGTGGGTATCTATCTCTAATAACCTATTAATAATTTGTGACATATCTCCTTTTTATGGATTTCGTGTGCGAACTTAGACTCTGCGAGATTTATGAACGTCCATTGACTTAGATGAACCATATTCATGTTAGTTCACTACTTAATGTGGTTTCAGATTATTTATTGTCATGGAAGTCTATTTTCAAAACTCCATGTGGAGTTTTTTGCTCATTTATTATTAATGACTGTCTGGCGCAAACAAAAAAAATCTCACACTATTATTGTACTTGTATTGACTAAAATGATATCTACTTATCCAAATACTTTCGGTTAGCGAGTTTCAGAATATATATATATCGTCAAGAATGTAGAAATTCAAACCCTTACAAGGATTTCGTGATGTATTTAGATTTTTTATGAATCTCCAGCACGAGCGTAGACTTTGCAGTATTATTGGACCCCCTTTGATCAAAATCAGACCATATAATCCAAATATCTCGGTAATATAAGCGATTACATGTGAACACGGGGAAAATATGTCAGGGTAACAAACAAGCCAAAAATAGTTTTGGTATTTAAAGCGGGGAATCAGTTTCGCATATAATTTAAACTTAAATTGATCACCCACTTCCTGACCAGATAACATTTGATCGACATGTACCCATTTTAGTAAAATCTTAGATGTAACTATGCTCTTGTTCCTTTTTAAGGTGTTATTTATTTAGGGAGGGGATCATGCTTTGCTGCTCGGGCTTAGGGTTGGTGGTAGGGTTACGATTAGTATTGTTTTTCTTTGAACTCGTTTTTTTTCTAGTTAACTTTTTGATAAGATAATCTTTTGTAAATAATAATTTCATGATGAAAAGTAATTATTTTATTTGTATTACTACTTTTAAAGCGTGAAAAATCTCTCCCATGCCCCACTAGAAATTGTATGCTTATACCTTAATTTTATATGCGAAACTGATCCCAAAATTTTAAAATATTTGTTATTTCGCTTTGTTTCTCCTCCCTACTTTTTTGTCTGTTCACACATAATCGCAAAAATATTCGAATTTCAGAATATTCAGTGGTTGGGATTTAGCCGTGTGTTGTCATCCACAAATTTACTAAGGCACATCACATGTGAGGAGGGAAGGCAAGTAGATTACAGTCAGAAAAGAATATGGATGACTGAAAACAATTGTATTTATATAAAACATTTCTTATCAAAAAGTATTTTTGTTAAATCATTCTTTAGAAAAAATATAAAAATATTTTTAAGGATGATCGTTACTTTGATAATTTTATAAAATCACCGTGCATCTAATCGGATGTTGCATTGGCAATACTGAAACTCCGCCGATACTGCCCTCTCCACTAGAAAAAAATAGGAGAAACATCCGTTTTTAGGTCCGGTTTCGAGACAAGAGTTATTCTACAAAAGTACTCTTATTTTAAATTTAAAAAATGTCAAAAATGATTTTTAACAGCACCTCTCCCCCATTCCCCAAAAAACTAAAGAAAGTTGAACTTCAAATCGGCGGAAATGTTGTTAATAGACTTACGAATGTGTGTATAGTAGTCTTAATAACCCAAAGAATAAAAGATGTCCTTGTCTTTGTACACATTCAATTATTATCTGAATAATTAAAGGTACTTATCTCCGTAAATGTGAAGTAATTAGAACCATTGGTATTGTTTTGAAGCTAAAAAGACCAATCGGAAGAGTCGACAACCATTATTATTGTTCGATCTGCCGTTCGTCTGTGAGTAATATGAAGTCGTTCTGAAGCTGAAGTAATCAATTTTATTCGACTGTTCCGACTCAAATTGACTACATCTGTATTCAGGAGAACTCCAAATGTTGATATCCATATACGAACAAAGGCCGTTCTTACTGATTTTGCTGTTATTTACTTATGGTGATCTTCTGTTTCTATAAATGCACGTACGCAAATATCGTTAAAGTGAGTCGAATGCGTCAATAAGGTGTATTACTAGTAGTAAAGGACAAACACACTCAACGTTTGTGGATGATTGAACAGTTATTAACATAGATGCACTTCACTTTTTATGTGTTTTATTAGATTAGCTTGCTGATAATGCTGATATTCTTTGCAGCATAGACGAGGTAACTTTGGGACAATAATGTCATAATTTTATCACCTTTGATGAAGTTGATATTCTCTTCAAAATAGCTTCTCTTAGCCTTTGATGTAGCATATTAACGACAGTTTAAACACTATCTCCTAGGAACTAAATATATCAATATTGATTACATCAGTTGATCGTGATAAACTATTACCTAGGAACTCAATATATCAATATTGATTACACAAGTTGATCGTAATAAACAATCACCTAGGAACTAAATATGTTAATATTGATTACATAAGTTGATCGTAATAAACAATCACCTAGGAACTAAATATATCAATATTGATTACGTAAGTTGATCGTGATAAACAATCATTTAGGAACTAAATATATCAATATTGATTACATAAGTTGATCGTAATAAACAATCACTTAGGAACTCAATATAACAATATTGATTACACAAGTTGATCGTAATAAACAATCACCTAGGAACTAAATATGTTAATATTGATTACATAAGTTGATCGTAATAAACAATGACCTAGGAACTAAATATATCAATATTGATTAAATAAGTTGATCGTGATAAACACTCACCTAGGAACTAAATATATCAATATTGATTACACAAGTTGATCGTAATGAACACACACCTAGAAACTCAATATATCAATATTGATTATATAAGTTGATCGTAATAAACAATTTCCTAGGAACTAAATATGTCAATATTGATTACATAAGTTGATCGTGATGAACAATCACCTAGGAACTAAATATATCAATATTGATTACACAAGTTGATGGTAATAAACAATCACATAGGAACTAAATATATCAATATTGATTACACAAGTTGATGGTAATAAACAATCACATAGGAACTAAATATATCAATATTGATTACACAAGTTGATGGTAATAAATAATCACCTAGGAACTAAATATATCAATATTGATTACACAAGTTGATGGTAATAAACAATCACATAGGAACTAAATATATCAATATTGATTACATAAGTTGATCGTGATAACAAATCTCCTAGGAACTAAATATATCAATATTGATTACATAAGTTGATCGTAATAAACAATCACTTAGGAACTAAATATATCAATATTGATTACACAAGTTGATCGTAATAAACAATCACCTAGGAACTAAATATATCAATATTGATTACACAAGTTGATCGTAATAAACAATCACCTAGGAACTAAATATATCAATATTGATTACATAACTTGATCGTGATGAACAATCACCTAGGAACTAAATATATCAATATTGATTACGTAAGTTGATCGTGATAAACAATCATTTAGGAACTAAATATATCAATATTGATTACATACGTTGATCGTGATAAACAATCACCTATGAACTAAACATATCAATATTGATTCCATAAGTTGATCGTGATAAACAATCACCTAGGAACTAAATATATCAATATTGATTGCATAAGTTGATCGTGATCGTGATAAACAATCAACTCTGTTCTTCTGAGAACCTTTCATATTTAGTTATTTAACAGAGGTAAGACTGTTGTCTGTCGGATTTTTAAGAGGTTGATTCTTTGATATTTTATTGTAAACATCCACAAAGTGTCTTTATTTTAATATTTTTGACTAGGCACATTTTCACTGCAATGTAAGGGATTACTGTGATTAGTGACTAGGTTTTTATAAAGTGCATCTTAAGTGGCGTGTTGTGCAGCAAGATATTGTTCACATTGCATTTAACTGTTAGTGCAGTAGAAGAAACAGGAAAAACGGAATTTCAAAGGCTAGACTCCCGATGAAGAAAGCTATTACAGTAAACATATTTCCGACATCAGGTGAGCTCAAGTGTGAAGGGGTCGAATGTTGCTGCTATCCCAGTCTGTCGAGGGTATTTACGTTAAAAGGTACAAGTGCAGTAGGTTCGTCGAGGCACATTCCGTAGAAGTACTTGTAAAACAATAACAGGGATGCAACATTGCGGTAATGCGACAGAGGCTTGAGTTTGGTACACAGTTCGGAACCTATTAGGTTAGATTCTCTTTTTTGCACTCTGTTCACGGACGAATCGACTAGTGGTTTGTGTATCAGTCAGATATGACAACTATACACTATATATTGGATAAGTGTGGCTTTATAGAGATATAGGATATGTGTAGGTTTTGAAAGTCTTCTAGCCATGTAAATGCTTTATATTCAGATAATAATATTTTGTCCAGAAAAAAATATTGTTGTTGGGATTTTTAAACGTTCTTAAAAAATAAAATAAAAAGCATTTAATTATGAATCACATGATGCAGTGCTACAATTATAGCAAAATTAAAAACTAACTGTTAAAAGCTAATAGTAATTTTGCTGTTGAGTTGAGACTAACGAGAGCTGCTACATCTGGTTAACATGTTTTCATGTGGAAAAGTGGCCCATTTTGGGGGAAACTGGATTTTTTCTACATTGAAAAACTGACCTTGGGGCAAAGTAGACACGAGGTCGTTTTTTGATGTAAGTAAAATCCAGTTCTCCCAGAAATAAGACACTCTGCATTGGGACAAAAATTAAAATTGCCCCAGTCCGATGTGTGTTATGTTGAATTGTACTTCCATTATTGAGAATCATGCAAGCACGTTAAGTTCGATAAACGTCAGCGTCTGTATTGATTGTATGTACTGATTGAGTTTGTTCGTGTATCAAACCTTATAGAAATTAACGGGTAAAATTCTTCCTAAATTCTGGAGGCTGTGACCTTTTATATTGTTGGCAAATTAGTCAACGCTCACTAAACAGAACTTTGTAATTAATTACATTTTCTATTGAATAAAATATGAAAAAGTGGGTTTTATAATTTTACCACAAATTCTGCGTGGATCCACCATCGCACGAACCATTAAACACTTTTTATTTGCAGGTTGCTGTATGCCATTACAATAACGAAAAATATATACAATTTATGCGTATTATTCTCATTATTTAAACAACTATTACATTTTGTTGGTATATGCACAACACTTCGGCCGACGTAACTCCCAACCTTCTTCAGGTGTATTTTTTTGTACTTGGGCACATTTTATTCAAAAACGTTTTTACAAAATGTTACTGAAGAATTTGAAAATACAATCGGTCGAAACGATCTGAATAAAACTGCCACTATTATAATAGTTGTCCGAAAAAAACTAAATTAACATCCAAAACAATCCGAAACATACGTTTTCATAAAAAAAACAAAAATAATAGTAAGTACATATAGGAAACTTCTTCATTTTTTAATAGTTGTTGATTATTCTAAGATTATCTCTTAAAAACATATACACCAAAACAAGTAGAATACTATCTTTTTACAAGAATGATGGATGTGCTTTAAAGACATTTAACCTACAGACAAAAGTTGGTAATCACAAAAAATAATATATGCTGTAACTTTCGAAGATTAACAAAGTTCCGTTAAACTGTACCAGACCTAAGACATTTCACATACACACACATGCATAGCAACCATATAAACGTACACACTCTCCCAGAATTAGAAGGTATGTACTAGTACTTGTACACACATACAACAAAGCACTTGTACTTGTACACACATACAATAGCAGGCAGGCAGATACATAAAAGAAAGGCCGATCAACCCGGGCAGTGGCATCTGCAACAAAGATGTAAAGATTGCTCTCATTATTGATGTAATCGGCCCGAACGACTATGGTCTTCATAATGCCTAACGCGAAAAAGTAACAAAATATCAGGATCTCAAGGACGACGTAAACACCACATGGTCCTTGATAGAAATAAACATCATACTGATTGTGGTAGGGCCATCTGGTCTAATGAAAACAATCGAGTTTGATACTTAGACATACTCCATTGAATACCAAACCTTAGGGAAGTACCAATAGCAGCCCTAAAATAGACACAATCTATTCTTCAAAGGTCACTCAAATATAAATCAAAATCATAGCGAAATACATTGTTAGGCGCATGAAGGTGTCCCCTGAACTCTTAAAACATACTGAACTAAAATATCTACCATAATACTGAAGCCGAGTTTATTAAAGTGTGTTTCTTATATCTTTCAATCACAAAATATTTCTCAGATTTAGGATTAAGTAATGTTTAGAAATCCATTCCATTTCACTTGTTCTTATTCCCCGTAATGTTCAGATAACTTGCCAAGTAACCAATCTCTAACACCCTTTCTATCTATCACTTTTACCCTTTCTTACTGTATGTTCATTTACCCACCCAACTCTTCTTAAATACTTCATCCACCACTATCGTTTGCTCTCTCCCTTTCTCTGTTTATTAACAGTCAAATGTAATAAAAATGATTTTTTGGCTGACGGAACGAGACAATCTACGGCTGTTTATTTAATAAATGATTTAGTTTGAAAACCTTTACCTATTCACCACTTTAACATAAAGATTCCCGAGTTTGACAAGACGCACACGAATACGGTCGGAGGTTATATTGCCCGTAAAGTTATGAGAATGACATCCGAGATGAGAAAAGTAGTCCGAATCGTGCAAAATATACATGGCTTAAAAAGGATTGCATAAACAAAAATACCTTCTTTCAATTTGTTTCATTTTCGTTTTAATTTTGACCTTATATATATATATATATATATATATATATATATATATATATATATATATATATATATATATATAGTCTAAAGAAGCTTTGAGTCATTAAAAAAAAAATGTAAAATGCAGTTTAAATTCTCAGACAAACCAACTAAATCCAAGATATTGAAGACGTAACATTCTGGCTTAACTTCCTATAAAATTACGAAGACAATATAACAAATATATAGACATATATATATATATATATATATATGTATAAAAAATAAGGTACGGATGAGAATTTAAATCTGCCTGATGCGATCTCAGTTTCGAACAGCTGTTGATCTATAACATCGACGGGCCAGTGTCGCAGATTTTGTACATGTGTATAAATAAAACTCATTATATATATAAAAGCTCTATTTTATATTGAGCCCTTTTTATGAAGCGAATTTTTGGATTCCTATCCTGTGGATGTATACCTTAGTTTGGTGACTATACATATATATATATATATATATATATATATATATATATATATATATATATATACTTCCTTACGGCAAGTAAGCCACGCGGATGGGGTTGGGTTTTATTCTGCGAAGAGTTTGATAGACTAATGCATTCAGTTAGATGAACTTCGTCGGGGAATGAGACAACACTATATCGTAACATTTCTACATAGCTCTAGTAATGTATTGGCTACTATTCAGGTAAATACTTAAACAAAATATATATATATATATATGATAGCTTATCTTTACATATATATATATATATATATATATATATATATATATATATATATATATATATAACAGTAATAAATAATATATCGAGAGATATACTTCACACGATCGGCAGACAGCAAACATTGCGCACATAAAGGATTAATATCCTTTCAGATAGAAATTTTGAACAATAATATATACATATACATATATATATATATATATATATATATATATATATATATATATATATATATATAAATGAGTTCACAAAATGAATTTGCAAAGATAAACCAACGTGAGTAATTATATGCTAACAAACATTCTCAAAAAGTAACTCAAAACTTATTATATAAAATAGATTTCATTATTTATAAAATAGAAGTTTCGATACATTCGTGTCTATATATTTGTTATATTGTCTTCGTAATTTTATAGGAAGTTAAGCCAGATTTATTATTTATTATTTTGATATATACAGACACAAACATATATATATATATATATATATATAGATATATATATATATATATATACGCAAACGCACATACAATAAAGGAAGAAATGTCACACGTACATAAAAACTAGGTAAACTCACTTCCACCAATCATCATAGACAAAATCACCATTTCTTTTGTTTTGGCACCTTTTAATCTTTTTTTTGTCTTCATCTTTCTTTATTCATCGTATTATTATTTTGTACCTTCTTCGTCTCTTTATCTTTTTTCTGTCTCTCATTTCTCTCTCTCCTTCACCTCCCTCTCTCTATCTCTTTCTCTCTCTCCCCCCACTCTCTATCTCCTTCACTGTGATTCGTATGACTGAGGCTTGTTTCTTCAAGATAGGAAATAAAAAAAAACGGGCCACGCTGTCTGGCGAAGAATTTGTTGATCATTTCCAACGATGGCTTATGTCGAGTCGTCCTCTTCGTGATCGATGCATGATTTCCACGAACTCTCCTCTCTCAACCCCCGGCCCGGCGCCTTGCTTTTTCTCCCCAGACGAACACACACAGTGTCAAAACGCACCTCTCAGACTCGGTCTCGCTGACATTTCTTCGAATGCTATTAACAATGACGTCAAGTGGAAGCAATTTGCCCCGCCTCTATCGCCAGCGCTCGCGCCAGCGACCGCGCCTCCGCTCGCTGTGCTGTGTAGAAGCAACACTAACAACAGGATAAAAACAGACGCCGGTCACTAGCGAGTATAGAAAAATGCTACTTTCTAATCTCTCCATCAAAAAAGATAGACGACCAGTTTGTCCTATGCACAGTCTACCCGGTTATTTATTATTTACTAGTTGTTTATAAACGTCGTTGCCCGGCTGAAGATATATTATTAGGGTGGGGGTCATAGAGAAAAAATATTCAATTCAATTTATTCATGTTTACATTTTTTTAAAATAAGTTTTTAACACGTTTGTTATCTCTTGATTTGATTTCAATAAATATTCGATAAATATTAAATAAAAAATAATCATTCAATCTATTTATCAAAGTTACGGCCAGGCGGGAAACATACAGACACACGTGGTCTTGTTTGACAGTTTGATTTATACAGAGATTCGTGATTGCTTAATTCTGTCATATTGATAATAGATGTAGTACTCGGATACTGTATTATTGATTCATCGGTATAGATTCACAATACTGAAAATAAGTGTAAGCGTTCGAATACTTAAATATTTGCATGCAATCAAATATAAATGGAAAAATGTAATATAAATAATATATATAAAATTACATCGGTCGGATTTTCTTGGTTAAACGTAAATAGCAATGACTCAAGACTTACTTCTGATTGACCTTTAAATATATTTGCTTCCACTATGTTCTTTGTATCAATATAATTTTATTCGCGCCAATTTCTTTCTGGAAATACTTAGTCCGGCTAGGTACATTAATTAAATAGTGAGGTTATCTCTTACTTACCTAAAACAGACAAACAATTACATGGATTTACATTATACTTATTAAACAATTTATTTATTGACTATACCCTTCGTATTTTTATCAAATTTAATCATAAAAATAAACCAAATGTGCGTATGTGTTCTTTTTAAGATAGTGACATTTTCTTTACTGACCGAAAATAGCGTTTAATAACGCTACGCAGCTGGTTATAGTAATAATTTATATTTTTTACATGAACATATCTAGCCCTGACTCAACTCTTTTTCTCGTGGACACCCATTAATCTAGCTCAAAACTAAGATACATCTGCAATTTCAGCTAGGTCGGAGAAAAGAACCCAAACTTTCAGATGGACGAACTTCTTCAAGAAATGTTAAAGAGAAGTGACTATCGTTGCCGCTCTTTTCTTTTACTCCCGGGAAACTCCAATTATATACAGAAAGTATATATATATATATATATATATATATATATATATATATATATGATTATTATTTTTATTTATACATACATGTACATAATTCGCGATTCTGGAATGTCGAAATCATCAAGCAACAGCTGTTAAAAGCTGACATCTTATCAGGTAGAATCATAATCTGATATTTTTTTTAGGTCGTATTCGAAAAGGTTCTTTCCCAATATAGCCTAAATAAAAGCTTTATTTTATATCGAGAACTCTTCATTAGAACGGCTGAAATTCTTTGGATTATTATTCCGTGGAGGTTTACCTTATCTGGATATATATATATATATATATATATATATATATATATATATATATATATGATGAGAATCACATTTTTATAAAACACAATATTTATTAAATCTCCAATTAATTCAAACAAGGGCGTCGTTGTTTGTATTAAGTGATGATTAAATAAATATTGTATTCTATCCACCCTATATCCACATCATTTATTTCCTTATACTACTTCTATATCTTGTATATTGATATATATATATATATATATATATATATATATATATATATATATATATATAAGAGGATAAATGAGTAGAATGAAAAAAATTATAGTCCTTATGTTTCGGAATTCTTTTGATGAGGGTTAATAATTTGAAGATTTTGGTATATTCGGACCATTGTTCTCATCTTGGGTGTTTTAATGACAACGTTTCCGACCTTAGGATTGAACCTTCAACCTTCAGATGACTGTCACTTAAAACTGAATTTTACTTAGTAGTATATCCACTACGAAAAACGTCGGAGGTTACATAGTCCGAATATACCAAATTCTACAAATTATTTTCCTTGTTTGAATAATTGATTTAATTAATATTGCATCTATTCAATTTTAATTTTATCACTTAACTTCTTACACTTTTGCTCTATCTCGTAAATCGAGTATCGGCTATCCTAGATAGTATATAATTTAAAGATATAATGTTATATTTGTTATTTCTCAATTTATATGCTATGTACATATACATATTCTTATTGATAGAAAACAGGAAGAAGCATTTTGCAATATGCTTTACTTTCTACCGTTTCAACTTGTTTGTAGTATTAGCGCTAATAGTTCTCAGTCGTTGTTTAATTTTTCCCTTAGAAACACTGTTCGTCGACCGCAGATTTCAATGAAAGAAATTGTACTAACGGGGTTTTCGCATCCATATATTTATCCAGTCTTGAGTCTGGATTCAAGCTACACAAAAGTATATACAGTATATAGTTTTAACAGGAGAATAGCGTTAGGCTTCAGAATACCTATAATACTGAGACGATTTTGGGATATATGTAGCAAATCTTACCAGAAATAATTTGATGATGACCCTATACCAGATAATCAGGGCAAGCGATCACATCCGATTGTGAAAATTAATTCTAGATTCCTGCTTAGTTTTATATGGGCGAGCAAATGTTTCTCTAAAAATGAAAGTCCGTTGGCAGCATATTTCAAACAGTAACAGAAGCCGGGGAAACCACTTTTTAAAGAAGAATACAATTCACTGAACTAGGCTTTTAATCCTTTTTTTAGATTTACGTCTATTTTGATCTTATAAATATCTCACCAGAATGTAAATGCCGTAGGCAATTATGAGACCATATATTCGATATTCTTTTGTGATCGTCTGAGTCGCTTCGCGCTTGATTTTTAATTAGTGAACTGGCCTATGTTGTTACTTTCACTTATTACACTGGTCAACAAATTTTTTTTTTTTTTGGCAGACCATCTAGGAGTGTTTTCTGGGGTTTTGAAGGTCGCTGATTACGAATATAACATTGGTTTTGCCAGATTGGTTCTAGTTTAGAAGATACTGATAGCCCCAAATAAGCCTAAACTGCTAAAATTCTCCCTGAAATACTTCAATATAGAAGCAGTAAATAATAATTTTCTGATATTATTGAATCATTATAATGATTATGTATATATTGAAGTATTTCAGGGAGAATATTTATATAATTATTTATATAGGGAGAATTTTTATATAATTATATACTGTAATTACTTAATAACATGTTCCATAAATATAGTTGCAGTATAAATTAAACAGTAATTAAGAATTTTCTTTTTAATTCCACAGTTGAAAATGAGTTCCAGAGAGAAAATGAGTTCTTCTAGAAGATGTTGCAGATATGAACCGGATGTCTTTTGTTACATCTGTGGACAGTATATGATGGCACAACAAAAGAGGAATATTACAGACTTTGTCAAGAGAACGTACAAAGCATACTTCGATATGATACTTGGTGACCAAGACAAGTCTTGGGCCCCACATATGGTGTGCAAAACCTGTGTAGAAAGTCTCCGCGGTTGGACCAACAGTAAGCTGAAGTTGAAGTTTGCTGTACCAATGGTGTGGAGAGAGCCCAACAATCATTTTGATGACTGCTACTTCTGTCTCAATGACATGACGGGGTTTAACAAGCACAAGAAAGCAAATTGGCAGTACCCGAGCCTGGATTCTGCTATCCGTCCTGTTGCGCACTCTGAGGATGTACCTGTGCCTGTTTTCACCAGTTTGCCTGAAATCGATGAAACCGAAGAGATTCCAGCTGATCTTTCAATATCAAGTGATGATAGCTGTAGTGACTATGAAGAACCCTCAAATGGCCCTCAGCTTTTCAATCAATCTGAACTTAATGACTTAGTGCGAGACCTTTGTTTGTCGAAGGAGCAGTCTGAAGTTCTTGCATCACGACTCCAAGAGAAAAACATTCTTGATTCTGGCACAAAAGTAACATACTATAGGACAAGGGAAGGCAGCTTGCTTCGTTTCTTTTCTAAAGAAGACGACCTGGTCTTTTGTAATGACGTTTCTGCACTTCTTAACTGCATGGGGATCTCATCATATGACCCAGCAGATTGGCGTCTCTTCATAGATAGCTCGAAAGCAAGTCTAAAAATTGTACTTTTGCACAATGGCAATAAGTTTGCTCCTGTACCAATTGGCCATTCTACCAAGATGAAAGAAGAGTATGATGCTATCAAATTTGTTCTTGAAAAGCTGAATTACAACACTCATAAATGGCTGATTTGTGTGGACTTGAAAATGGTGAATTTTCTGCTTGGTCAGCAAAGTGGGTACACAAAGTATCCCTGCTTTCTTTGTTTGTGGGATAGCAGAGCAAGAATCCAGCACTGGAGAAGGGAGAACTGGCCAGAACGAGAAAGTCTCGAAGTCGGCACAGCCAACGTCATCAATGAGCCTTTGGTACCCAGGGATAGAATCATTTTCCCCCCATTGCACATAAAACTAGGGCTCATGAAGCAGTTTGTTAAGGCGTTGAACAAGGATGGGGATTGCTTCAAGTACATATGCAGGCAATTTCCAGGTCTTTCCATCGAAAAAGCTAAAGGTGGCATCTTCGATGGACCTAAGATTCGAACGCTCATGAGGGATTCTGACTTCACTAATTATATGAACACGGTTGAGTTAAATGCTTGGGTGTCCTTCACAGATGTAGTGACACACTTTTTGGGAAATCACAAAGCTGACAATTACAAGCAATTGGTCCGTAAGATGCTTACTGCATACGGAAAACTAGGGGCAAATATGAGCATTAAAGTTCATTTCTTGTTTAGCCACCTCGACAGATTTCCTGGTAATCTTGGTGATTACAGTGAGGAGCAGGGAGAGAGATTCCATCAAAACATCAAAACAATGGAAGAGAGGTATCAAGGCAAATGGGATGAGCACATGATGGCAGACTACTGCTGGAACCTTTTGAGAGACTGCCCAAAAGTTGCTCACAAGCGAAAATCGTATAAACGTCAATTTTAGTTTTGTGAATAAAATATTGTTTTGTGTGTTCATTGTAACTAAGAATCTAGTGTATAATGCTTTGCATTAATTTATGATATATAACTGATTATGTAAATGTTTTTTTTCACTTGGAGAATTAAAATTCAGCAAATTTTTAGCAAATTTTTTGTATATCCTCGAAATCTATGAAAAGTGTTCAGTTATAGGATAAATGAAATGATGTTATATCTAACTTAACTTGTTAGATTGAGATTTTACACTGTCTTTGTGGTTTAAGATCATCATAAAAATCAATATCTGACATTTATGCACTATTTAGCCGTTTTTTGTACGTTTGGCTATGGTCGCGAATGGGTGATTTCAGACAAACGACCCCCCTGTGATAACTCAAAAACTAGAGCCAATTTGAAAAAACTAATGTCAGATTCGGATTCAGCGCCCTTGAAAACCCCAGAAACCAGTCTTACTTTGCCTGCCTAAAATATTGTGTTGACCAGTGTTATCGAATGTATTTGAAATGCAATGAGGATCAATGATTGAAGATCATGCACAACGTAGAATATTTATTTTATACTTATGTTTTATTCTGCTAGATCATCGGCCAGTTTGACTGCGTCACAAGTTGCTAGAGCATTTCAATTACCCTTTAATGAGCCTATGGCTGGCAGCGCTGCATCTCACTAACTAACATCTTTACTTAACTGCTACCTCCAACCTAACATAATCGTTCCTGTCTAATCAAAGCCGTTGTTATTTTAAGCCATTATAACATCTAACAGTGTTCTATATTAACTAACACATTAAATAAATAATTAATGTTAAATAAGAAGTTTTATAGACTTAATAAATCATCAAAAAAGGCAACATCTGAAAAAGAGCTTTTCTTTGCCGGTTTTGAAACAGGGATTCTACAAGAAGTGTTAAACTTTAAATGTTCGGTAAAAGAAAGCAACATCTATAAATAGACTGGCATAAAAAAACACAAATTCAATAGGTCAAAAAGAAATCCAATTTTATCAAAGTGCAGTATCTGTTCTGTATCACGATGGCATTATCCCAGGCATTACTCTATTTTTCAGAGGCAGCGAAAAGATAACTTCCTTCGTCTCCTATTTTCTGAAGATGGGTTTGATTGCGTTTATATGACGGTACCTTCATCCAATAGGAAATGCTAACGCGACCTACTAGGCTATGTTAACCACCGGACACACCCTCCCCCCTTTTTGAATAGATTCTCACTATAAATTGGTTATGTGTCTTACTTTGCCTTACTTAAATCTAGGTAAAAATTAGAAGGAAGCAATGAAACGGTATATGTCAGATCATAGACGAATCATTGTAAGACACATAAGAATACACTATACAGTTTTAGAACATTTCGAACATCGTTAATTATCTCTATTTATGTCAAGTAAGTTATGTGTACGTTTCTGAACAGTATTTATTTAAAAACGTATTAACTTATATTGAGAATTTTGGAGTATATTTGCTTGGCGTAAACAGTAGTAATGTAAGCTATATTTATTTTGATTTTGTTTTCTGAAACGGGAAGCTTAAGGAGGTGTGTACTAAACGTAAAACATCATATATCTCCGATTTTTGTGAAATTTAATAATCGACATCAAACATTTATAAATGAATATTTCAAACATTTCACTTTTTTACTGTTTTTTATACTGGTTTACGGAGATGTCAATCTACAGGCATCCATCTTCATTCATCTCTCAACTAAAACGCAAGCTGGAAATTCAACTTTTAAAAGTCTGTACCACCGAGAAAGTAACTAAACGCGTCCAGTTTACTTGTCTTGACCTCAGTGTATTTTATAACGGATCGGTTATTTCAACGCATGATAGTGGTTTTAGTTGACAGTGTTAGTAAACATACACTTTTATTGATTCTGAGAACAATATTTGGACAATATTTTTATAAATATTGTAATTCTTATTAATTATTACACCACTTCACAAAGTAATTCTAAAATTATCCCACCAATTGCTAATGGTGCCACATTAGTACTCCACAAGGATTGGATAGTTGTCTCTTCGAGTACATAAGAACATAATATCAATACAAATAAGAGTAAGTAAGTGACTGATAAAAAATAAGTCAAGAAATAAACACTCTGTTTAGATGAAGTTAGACACAGTGAAATACTACTCTATTAGATTGTGAATATATCAAATCCAACCTATAAATATATAAATTGTTATAACGGAAAAAGAATTATCACTAAAGACTAGGATAATAGAAGGTTCTGATCAAATTGAGGGTTTTCTATAGAAATATATAATATATTGATTTTGGTTGTATTTCAAGGCCAGAAATAGTATCAGTTATCCGTTGCATGTATTCAATTATATTATTTGGCTCTGTTCGGAAGTTTAAATATTATTTCACATTGGACGCGAGGTAAGGGTAGTTGGAACTGACCTCAAATAAGAAAGATCGGCTAAAATCATATTTAGTTCTTGTCATGCGATCTTATACTACTTCAGTGCCTGTAGCTTTCCAGCAGATTATGTCGATAATGTTGGAAAAGATAAAAGCATTGTCAATGGCATACCTAGATGAGGTAACGGTATCTTCGCAGAATTACTCTAGGCATTTCCGACACCTGCAGGCTGTTTTGATCGATCGAAGGTACACAGCGTGAAGTTAAAATTGCCTAAGTGCCAATTTATAATGGAAGGGCACTATGTATTTGAAGATTATAATTGATTAGAATAGAGTCACACAAAATGAGAATGAGTCAGTGGTCGTCAGGGCAATGTATTGACCACGTTAGCGAAATCAGAGGGTTTATAGGGGCTATCAAGCATTAGAAGCGGTGTATTCATTCCTATCCTCAGATTCGCTCATTTCACTGATCATAATAATTGAAAAGTTCCAATTGACAGAAGAATGTCAGAAGTCATTGTATATATTCATAGAACATATGGCATTAGTTAGCTTATAACGATGCTTTGATTTGAACGTTACATTCTGACACAAAATCACTAAAATACATACATAGTTATTTAATAACTGGAAAATAGACCACGTAGTAAATTGTCACGCTGTCATATTAAATAAATAGCATGTTGAACCTAAAGTCCGCTAAAATATCAGGAACGGTAACTATTTATATAAATGAATTACCAAAATAAGCGGATCCATTTAACATAAAAATGTTTTACAATTATCAATGTAAGGCTTATTCTCAATTGCCAAGTCTGCAGCAAATAAATTTGTTTCTTCCTACTGCGTTATAAAACTCCCCATACCTACCAGTATCATATATATCGACAAAACCACCATTCGCCGATGCAGCATTGTGTTTACATTTAGGCTGGTCCACCAAGCACTATTCTTTCCATCTTAGACAGGGTCCAAAAAGAGCTTCTAACTTAATAGGTCTAACATTGTCTACTACGCTCTATCTCCTGACCCATGCTCGCCATGTTGCATCCCTCCTCTTGTTTTACAATTAGTTGAATTGTATGTCCGACGTGGACCTTGTTGCACTTTTTGCCCTCAACGTTAATACGCCTGACAAACCCTGCAATACATAAAATCCCACCCATTCACTGTGGAGCTCCTACGATGCCAGAAAGCTTTCAACTCTAAAAGCTCTTTTGCTAGAACTGCTTGCCTTTGGAATGCTCTTCTCTTCTCACTGTTTCCCTGACTGTACCGAAATGCAAAAATGTTAATATTATGCGATCAGGCATCTATCTGCTTAACTCTACACTAATTATGCCTCGATAAATCTGGCACGTAATTCACAGTAGATCCTTACGTCTTTTTGGTATCTTTTCTCCCGTCTACACGTCATAGTATCCACCTTATAATTATTCCTCTTGATTTTCATTGCTCTCTATTTACCACCTGTTCAAATTCTATGTTTTCTGTTTCTTCTTTTTCGGTAACTTGCCCTTTTTCTTACTATTAATAGTATTGTGATTATTATTATTATTATTATTATTATTAGTAGTAGTAGTAGTAGTAGTAGTAGTAGTAGTAGTAGTAGTTGTAGTAGTAGTTGTAGTAGTAGTAGAAAAATTGCTAGTCGTAGTAGAAATAGTAGCATTAGTAATAGTAGTTGCATTAGGATTGCTTTGTTGTTTAGACGAACTGATGGCATTCGCCAGTGACACAAAAGTATATTCACTTGCTAGACAACTCTGATACCGAATCGCTTTTTCAGGGTTTGTGGTCGACGTTGTATTCTTGGATGTAGATTCAACACGAATAGTAGGCGGCAAAAAGTAATCAGCAACTATATATTGGGATCTGGTTTGACAGTAAGTAGAAAAAAAACTCGTGAAGTGATGCATATTTAGTAATTGGGCCAAACAACGTAAGAACGATTGACACATAAGTATTAAGAATAATGGTGAAACTTTATTGACAAACATATATATACTTTTTTACAACTGGCTCAAAATAAATTATTGGAGCGAAGAAATATACCAACTTATGTAAAATCTCATAGACACATCTTTCCTTTGATTCTATAGTAATAACACAAATACGTACCTACTTTTGGCAACAGGATCATATTCAGCAATATACGGAATCCAACCGCACATAAATCTTACATAGAAAATAGCAATGACGAAATATGTTGGAGCCTCCATTTTGCTATAGTCCGGCAAAGTACAAACCTCTAACTCTGGAAAAAATTTCTAATCTAAAAATTACAAAATGCGCATTCAAAATGATTCCAAAACACATTCCTTAAGAATTGCAGTCGCTTTACAAAAATCAAATGAATATTTTCATAACAGATCATTTTCTTAAAAGGAAATACCAAATATCAGTTTTATTTAATATGAAAAAATATAATTCCGCATGGAATTAGGGAATTGTGAGGGATATTTAAGACCTCCGATTGATGGCGGACTGTCACTCTCTTTTGAAACCGTTTACAAAAAGCTGAAACGTTAAAATACATGTGAAAACTGCCATCTCCTAATATAAAGATGTAATAAAATTGTTGGTCTTTTCAATATGAAACTAATTAGCATTTCAAAAGCCCCAATTCCTGATTAGATTGGTTACTGTACGTGCATAATTTCTTGCATGTTATTCATCGAAACATGTGCATTATTCACATTCGAGATCGCAAATGTATTTATCAAAACTTTGAAACAGAATTATGAAAAATCATCACAAAATGTATGCACTTTTCAAATAATGCATAATTCGTTTAAAACCGAATAGTAATTGATAGCAATACCACATCAATATTCATGTATAGGCGTTCTAGAAGATACAAGTTCTCTTTCATCCTTTGTTTATTTATATTAGACAAAAAATATATGTTGAGCAATGTATTCTGAGTGCTGACACATGTTGATTGGGTAGCTTATAAGACATTCTTAATTAAATTATACTAAACAATTATAACATAGCTATTGCACTGAGACACACACATGATAAAGTGGCTATATACATATAGTAATACAGATGAACCTCTCTAACACTGAGAACATCATAAACTAACGCTTACTATGTCATCAAAAGTATTAAAATGCACATTAACCTTCCTCGCGAATGTGCTTAATGGAAAGTATAAAAAACTTTCTGAGGAAAAGACGAATACTATTGAATCATTTCATATTAGTATCGGGATGTTTACCAGTGAAATGATAATAGACTGTATTCACATACAACGATCAATTATCTCCGAATTCAATAATCGCAATTGAACAACAATACATGTTTCATTTTTGATTTGAAACGAATTATCAGACAGGGTAACAAACTCAATTACATTTTAGAATAAATCTCCAAACATAAAATACCACCACATCGATTCCAACTACAAATACTTATCCACAGATGGATTAAAGAATCAATACTAAATTGGAAGTGCTGCCATCCATGTCAGCAAAGACAATCGGTATTAAATGACCCACTACTAAACAAATAAAACAATTTATTATTCACAATTTTTTTAAGGGTACTAACACAGGATCGCGTTAATTACTTGCCATACTTTCTAAATTACAGAACAATTTAACAACAAAGTGTCCGAAAGAGATTACACATTTTCAGGAAAGGAAAAACAAAAAAATAATACCGTTACTAATATTTGATATATTCTCAAAATTAAAAGTACAGCCATAGGGAATAGATTAATAACAAAGGACACTCAAGTGAGGAACTGTCTCACCACCACAACTTCCGAGCGGAATCTGCATCTGGATCCCGCTTATTCACTGTGTCCTTCGACGACTGAACCCAGGCCTGATACCTGCAATATGTTCGTCTTAGATCATACAGGCCGTACGGTTGATGTATTTCCTAACTGCACTTTTCACGAAATAGTCCATGGGCTTGCAATCAGACCAGTTTTTTCCAGATGTTTGGACTGGTGAAGTTGTGGAAGTTCTCAGACAGCTACCTTTGGATTTACCTGAACTGCCACACACCTGGCCTTTCCGTAGCCACTCTCTCAATCCAGAGCTTGCCAACAATGGAAAACAACTTAATATAGCAATTTAATTTTAGTCTGAGTGTCTTTGCAAAAAATTGGGCTGGCATGATGTGGCGTTTTCTGTAAACATGCCTAAATACTATCACAGTTAGTGGGAAAAGAAATAAGTTTACATCAACAAACATGAACCCTTAGAGGAAGTGAAGGAGAACATCAATAATGAAGTCGGAAAATATAATCGTAATCAAGTGATCCTGCAATCTGTCATGGATAATGTTAGTAAGGGCACGTATATTTGAAGATGAAAATAAAAACCTTTCAAAAGATGTTACTTTCATGAATTAATTTTTTATTGTTGTTCTTTTTTGACAAACAACTCTCCATTCTTTTCAGAATATCATGTTAAAATATCATAAGGAACCTTAAAGGTTTATTCTGTATCGGCTTCGTTTCTAAACAGTTTATTTGCAAAGTTGTAAAGGTGTTTAAAAACATGAAAATTAAATAGAAAAGTCTAACTATTGCCTTTTAGTATGTTGTACGCAAAGTATTGTTCTTTTTTAAACGTTTAGCATAAAACTAATGTTTAGAATAATACGACTAAGAAACTAATGTTACGATGAATAAGACTAAGAAACTAATGTTAAGATAAGTAAGGCTAATAAACTAATGTTGAGATGAGTAAGGTTAATAAACAAATGTTGAGATGAGTAAGACTTAGAAACTAATGTTGAGATGAGTAAGACTTAGAAACTAATGTTGAGATGAGTAAGGCTAATAAAATTATGTTGAGATGAGTAAGGCTAATACACTAACGTCGAAGTGAGTGAGGCTAATACACTAATGTTGAGATGGGGATTACTCGGAAACAAATGTTGAGATGAGTAAGACTAAGAAACACATGTTGAGATGAGTAAGACTAAGAAACATATTTTGAGATGTGTAAGACTAAGTAATATACGTTAAGATGACTAAGACAAACAAACAAATGCTTAAATGAGTAAAGCTAAGAAACAAATGTTAAGATGTGTAAGACAAAGAAACAAATGTTGAGATGGGTAAGACTAAGAAACAAATGTTGGGATGTGTAAGACAAGGAAAATATGTTGAGATTAGTAAGACTAAGAAACAAATATTGAGATGAGTAAGACTAAGAAACATATGTTGAGATCAGTAAAAGTAAGTAACTAATGTTTATATCAGTAAGACTAAGAAACAAATGTTGGGGTAAGTAAGACTAAAAACATACGTTCAGATAAGTAAGACTCAGAAACATCTGTTGAGATGAGTAAGGCAAATAAAGAAATGTTTAGATGTGTACGACTAAGAAATATATGTTGAGATGACTGAGACTAAGAAAGTAATGTTGAGATGAGTAAAGCTAATAAACTAATGTTGGGATGAGTAAGACTAAGAAACAAATGTAAATATGAGTAAGACTAAGAACATATTTTGAGATGAGTTAGACTAAGAAACACATGTTAAGATGAGTAAGGCTAATAAACTAATGTTGAGATTTGTAAGACTTAGTAATATATGTTGAGATTACTAAGACTAGGAAACTGATGTTAAGATGAGTAAAGCTAATAAACTAATGTTGAGATGAGTAAGACTAAAAAAAATGTTAAGATGAGTAAGGCTAATAAAGTTATGTTGGGATGATTAAGGCTAATGCACCAATGTTGAGATGAGTAAGACTAAGTAACTTATGTTTAGATGGGTAAGACTGAGAATCTAATGGTAAGATGAGTAAGGCTAGTAAACTAATATTGAGATGAGTAAGGTTAATAAACTAATATTGAAGTGAGTAAGACAAAGCCCCATATGCTGAGATGAGTAAGACTAAGAAACATATGTTGAGATGACTACGACTTAGCAACATATGCTGAGATGAATAAGACTAATAAACATGTTGAGATGAGTAAAGATTAAAGACTAATGATGAGATCAGTAAGGCTAATAAACAAATGTTGAGATATGTAAGACTCAGCAACAAATGTTGAGATGAGTAAGACTAAGAAACATATTGTGAGATGTGTAAGACTAAATAATATATGTTAAGATGACTAATGTTTAAATGAGTAAAGCTAATAACCATATGTTAAGATATGCAAAACAACGAAACAAATGTTAAGATGAGTAAGACAAAAAAACAAATGTTGGGATGTGTAAGACAAGGAAAATATGTTGAGATTAGTAAGACTAAGAAACAAATGTTGAGATTAGTAAGACTAAGAAACATATGTTGAGATCAGTAAAATTCAGAAACTAATGTTAATATCAGTAAGACTAAGAAACAAATGTTGGGGTAAGTAAGACTAAAAACATACGTTCAGATTAGTAAGACTCAGAAACATATGTTGATATACAGGGTGTCTCAAAAAAATGTACTCAATCTTAGAATGACGAGAAAACCTCAAATGTACTCACTCGCAGAATGACGAGAAAACTTTTATTTATGAACATAGAGTGAAATGAAATAGCATCGAATACATGAGACAGATGTAATTGAAGAATCATGTTCGCAAATGTTCAAACTGATGACCATTATTGTTCTAACAAAGCTGATAACGCGCACCAAGGGATTCGCAAACGTCGCGAAACATGTCATTAGGAATATCACGACAGTGTCTTTCAATTTCCAATTTCAATGCATCAATTGTCCTTGGTTTGTTGCCATAAACTTTGTCTTTTAAGTATCCCCACAAAAAAAGTCCATGGGTCTTAGGTCTGGGGAACGCGCAGGGTATTCATTGGGGCCCCTTCGTCCACTCCATGTGTCAGGAAACACTGCATCGAGGTAAGCTCGTACATCGCGATGGTAGTGGGGAGGAGCTCCATCTTGCTGAAAGTAAATATCGCCATCATCACCAAACCTCTCTGTAATTTGTGGACCAACAAATTCCTGAAGCAAGTTGAGGTAGCTCTCACCATTGACAGTTTCGTTGACAAAGAAAGGTCCTATGATGCCCAATGCGGATATCCCACACCACACTGTTACTCCTGGTAAGTTTACATAGTGTTCAATTGTTACGTGAGGATTTGCAGGACACCAGTACGTGCAATTATGACGGTTAATGGTACCATTTAATTTGAAAATTGCTTCATCGCTCCACACAATTTTGTGTGCAAACTCGACATCTTCTGCACATTTTGCCAGGTATCATTCACAAAATTCGACTCTCCGGTCAGGATCGTCTTCGTTGAGAGCATGACACAGCCTTGGAATGTAGCATTTCCAATGCAGACGCTTCATTATGCGGTTGACGCTATCTTTTGAGATATGGGTTTCCCGGGCAGTTTGGCGAAGTGATTTCTGTGGTGATCGAAGGAGTGTTTCCTGCACCTGCAGTTCTTTTTCAGGGGACGTAGATGTCCGTGGTCGTCCTGAACGTTGTTTGTTGGTATTCTGTACGGTTCCATTTGCTTCAAATTTGTCTCTGATGCGCGCAATGGTCCGGTGCGTGGGTGGCGGTTTTGCGAATTCCCTTGTGAACCGGCGTTGCACTTCAGTGGCGTTTACGGTCTTCCAATAGCATTTCAGGACAAACTTTCTCTCTTCGAAACTAAGTTGATTTCCTGCCATGGCTTCATTAATTCAGAATATCTGAAACAAAAAAAAAGAGTGAGTAAATTCATAATGGACATCAATTTGAACATTTGCGAACATGATTTTTTCAATTACATTTGTTTCATGTATTTGAAGCTATTTCATTTCTCTCTATGTTCATAAATAACACTTTTCTCGTCATTCTACGAGTGAGTACATTTGAGGTTTTCTCGTCATTCTAAGAGTGAGTACATTATTTTGAGACACCCTGTATGTAAGACTAAAGAATTATATGTTTGAATGACTAAGATAAAAACTAATGTTAAGATGAGTAAAGCTAATAAACTAATGTTGAGATGAGTAAGACAAAAAAACTAATGTTAAGATGAGTAAGGCTAATAAACTAATGTTAAGATGAGTAAGACAAAAAAACTAATGTTATGATGAGTAAAGCTAATACACTAATGTTGAGATGAGTAAGACTAATAAAATAATGTTAAGATGAGTAAAGCTAATAAACTAATGTTAAGATGCGTAAGACTAATAAACTAATGTTGAGATGAGTAAGGCTAATAAACTAATATTGAGATGAGTAAGACTAAGAAACATATGTTGAGGTGAGTAAGACTTAGCCACATATGCTGAGATGAGTAAGACTGTGAAACATATGTTGAGATGAGTAAAGATTTAAAAATTAAGGTTGAGATGAGTTTAACTAGAAATCTAATGCTGAAATCAGTTACACTAATAAACTAATGTTTAGATGAGTTGGACTTATATACTAATGATGGGATAAGTATAACTCTTAAACTATGTTTGAGATAGATACACACAAAGTAACTAATGTTGAGATCAGTAAGAATAAGAAACTAATGTTTAAATGAGTAAGAATAAGAAACTAATGTTAAGATGAGTAAGAATAAGAAACTAATGTTAATATGAGTAAGAATAAGAAACTAATGTTAAGATGAGTAAGAATAAGAAACTAATGTTAAGATGAGTAAGAATAAGAAACTAATGTTAAGATGAGTAAGAATAAGAAACTAATGTTAAGATGAGTAAGAATAAGAAACTAATGTTAAGATGAGTAAGAATAAGAAACTAATCTTAAGATGAGTAAGAATAAGAAACTAATGTTAAGATGAGTAAGAATAAGAAATTATGTTCAGATAAGTATGACTACGAAACTTATAGTGTGATGAGTAAGACTAAAACAACTTATGTTGAGATCAGAAATACTAGAAACTGCTGTATAGATTAGTAAGACTAAAACACAAATGTTGATAAGAGTATTACTTTGAAACTAATGTTGAGATGAGTATGATTTTCTTGATAATGTTAAGATAAGCAAGATTATGCAACTGAATTCGGGATTAGTAAGGTTTTACACTAATGTTTAGATAAGTTTTGTGACTTTTAAAGGCCGAAACTTCATAAGACAATTGAGTGATATACTTATAAGTATATGTCGTTACAGAAGCAAAATATAGTAGATTGCAGAAAGACTGCCCGCTTTTTGTCGTAGGCTTCTCTATATATAATGTCTAAAATATTTCATATAGTAGCGAAATAACGTTAACATTCAACTGTTTCGGCTTACTCTGTAGAGAGCCAATACTTTTTCTTTTTAAGGTTTATTACAATCAACATCGTAATATGATGTTCTTCGCTGTCACGAATGTGCTTTCAGGATCAATGTTTCAAATGTTTCGAACACAGCTTCCATTAGTTCGTCATGCATCTGAATATAATTTCCTGATCTGATTCATATGTATTGTGTGGATAAACCTGGGTTACTTTACAATGTAAATCAGGTTCCCAATCCATTTATTCACTATGTGTTTTACAGTTGGATGTATTGTTTTCCCCAACTCTCAAGCGTCCCTTCGTGACATTTTCTACGTCATGGTTTCGTATGAATTAGCAATAATCTATTAAACACTGTTCTAATCTTCTCTTGCAAATATTGCTTCTGCTAGAAGATTGTAGCTTGGGGTCATCTTATATACAGGAGAAATTCTTGCATGGCCGTTTCCGTAGGTTTACCTTTCGCTTTCCTAAACTCTCTGAGCATTGCCTCTCACATAGTACGGCGCAATCGTACTATGCCCCACTACAAATGTTCGATAACAAAGTTTAAATTAATAAGACGTTAATTGCGTTTGGTTATCTGATACAATGCAGTCTGACAATCGGGAGAAAGATTAATGTAAATAAAATAGTACCTTCCGTGGTTGGTTTTTAACATTTAAATAACTGAGGCCATTTTTAGAAACTGTCCACACATATTATGTAATAGAAACCATCCCGCGAGCCAGCAACATCTATGTTAATCCTTGACCACGGTCGGTCAGTTCTTGCTGTCAAAGCACAATCTCTGCATATTTTCACAGCATTTTCAAGGTGTTTGCCCATACTTGTCCAATGCACATAGCTTCTCATGAAATGTTTTATTTTCGAAATTCCCAGGTTACCGACAAGAAATTCTTTTAGTATTTAATTCGGTTAATATGCAGGACAAAACATTCGATAGACGTAATAACTACTTCATCGCAGATTGAATACACTTCCGTGATTTGTCGGTGATTTTCTTTCTTCTATTTTTCTGTGTTTTTTAACGGCTTTTATTTTGTTTTGTAGACTTACCGGAAGCTCCGTAATGACGTTACACAATGAATCTTTTATTTCTACTTGTAGGGAGAACTCACTGTGCATTCAAGGGTTTATTCACATATGGGATAAGTCATGATATTCCGTAAGCATTACTAATATTTGATAATTGGAGAAACTCAATTTTATAATTGTAATTAAAGAGTATGGTCCCCAATTTTTGCAGTATGTGTTGAATAAAACTTTTTAACCAATAAATCGTTAGCAGTTGCTTGTGGTCGGTTTGCCACATAAAATGTCTTCCATGAACAGATCAATGAAATTTGGTGACTACAAATCTAAAACCCATGCCTCGTTCTAGATTTGTGAGTAATTTTACTCTGTAAGTAATAATTTACGAGATAGGTTTTAGCGATTCGCCTTCCATTTTGTCCAATATGTATGTTCCAATGCCGTACAAACTAGCATGATTAGCTACAATTATTTCGAGATCTATGTTTTTGCATTTCAAAAATAATTCTGATGTGAGGATATTGTTTATTTTTTAACATTTTTCCTGATATTCTGTTATCAAGACGCAATCTTTTTTATAGCTAATTTAGAGGAGCTCACAAGTTGTGCATGTTTCGAAAAACACATGATAATTTGCTTAACAAAGAAAACTTTGTAGTGACAATACGTTTTCCGAAACTGACACAGATTTTTTTTATCGCAATAGCTCGCTCTGGGGCTGGTCTTTTACCATCTTTGTCTATAATTTGACTTTTTAAAAAAACATTTCGCATAAAAAATCGCATTTTCCCACCTTTAATTTACATGCATAGTCTTTTATTCTCTTAAATACTTTGTGTACATGGTATCTGCTTTTTTAATGATCACTCGAATGTCATCTAGGTAGGTTGTCGAAAATTCAAGTCCGCTACGCAATGTGTTCAGAAATAGCTGGTGCAACCGTAATCGCAAATAGTAATCAAATGAATGTATACAAACCCTCATGTGTAATCATAAAAGTAGCTGTAAGTACTCTTCGTCTACAGGTGTTTGTAGATAAGCATCACTTAAATCAACATTTGAAAATACTTTCTTCAGTTGAGTTTACCGAAAATCCTTCTTGGACTAGGCAGAGGGTAGTGTATGGTTAAATCCTACGGAGAAGTCTGCGCAAACACGGATCCTATTACTTTTTACGTAAACTGTAGTCGAACCCCACTCACTGTACTGTATTTTAATAATGATCCCGTTTTTTCAGGCAATATGATTTAATGACACGAATCGAACATTTCTCTCCTTTTTAAAAACTGGTTGAATATTTGTTTTATTCGAATGTGGCAGTTATTTCTTCGTACATTCCCAGTCCACTAAAGAAAACTTTCGGATAATTCTCTTTTAATTTTTTCTTTAGTCTCTATTCCTTGCCATTTAAGATTCAAATATTGCTGAAAATATCAAGTAATTCATGCAACTAAACATATTAAATAAAATATAAATCTACTTCTTTTGTACCGGCTTAAATCTATCAATAATAAATGTTCAAACATGCGATAAAAATAGAAAACTATCTTTGATGAGAACAATCAATATAGCTAAATGACTCACTGGTGAACAAATAAAATTTGAAGGCGAGCTAATCTCTAACGGTGCATTACATTAGCGATTATCTCGTCTTAGTTGCAGAAAATTACCTTATATTTTCAGCTTCGTCACTTTAAGCAATTTTAATTGTTGTGAAGTAGTCCAACAGTAAAAAGAAGTCAAGTCGAGGTTGGGTTAAGATAACATGTGTATTCATATAAAAGGTACAAGGTAAGGAAACTGACTGACACTTGGCTAGACAGGTACAAGTCTGTCATTTTTCTCTATCTCGTGACTCTGGTGACTCGCACTATTTATAGTGAGAACTGGTGTAGTTTTTCTTCTGTTAGAACGGTCAGTGTAACATTAATAATGCTTGTTAAAATGTTATTTTAAACTTTACAGCGTGTACTTTTGTGCCCCATGCGAGTGACACTTAAACCCCTTTTCATATTTATTTAAAATGTTCGTACCAATGCAATTTTCCCGCAACCAAAACACGATTAAGCATTTAAATTATTTTCCTTGTGTAGATGAAATATTGTCTTTGAGTTATGTGTGTTTTACATATGTGACATTCCGCTTTACTCAATGTCTCTTGGATGTTGACAAACACTAATATAACGTTTTAATCGTCCGTTCAAGCGGTAAATCAAGTTCATTATCTGGTTTATTAATAACATTTCGTATTATTTCTGCATCTGTATTTATACTTAATCCTGTGTAAAAATGAAACATTCAAAATTGTTAGTCCTTAACTCCGACAATTTGAAATAATCGTAGTGTTAACAACGTAGCAGAAATGGTGTAGTCTTTATCTTTTTTCCTTCTCAGATCAATACCTTTCTACATTTTGTCAGAAAAAGAAGCGTTTTAGGACTAAAAAATGTATTTAATAATTGTACCACTTCAAAAAATGTAAGGTTACTGTTTTTGTGGCAATATATAATTGACGAATTTGGTATTTTTTACTGTACACAACCTTCTTGATAGCAAACAACACTTTGTTTAAATTAATCCAATTATTACAGTCTATATAATAACGATTTTGTATCCTCTAAAATACGAAGCAAACGTAATTTCGTTTTTACGGTTGTAAGTAAAATTATCGAAAGCGCTCAAAATAACGTTATGTAAAGATTCACTTTAATCTTCAACATTTTAGCCTCTATTTGCTCTATGTTTTTGTCGCTTAATATCTCTTCTAGTTCAAGTTGTTGTTCGTTTTGGTGTTTAAACTTGCCCAACATGGCACTTTAAAATCCATCCATTTTCGTCACTTAAAACAGGTTACCGAGTCATGTTTTCATTCAGCTTAACAACGAACACTTTTAAAATTTAATTATTTGACGTTCGGGACTTCCCCTCGCAGATTCGGTACATTATGTGTATAAAGAATCCAATATGGCTTCAAATTTCTCGCTGTTAACGTTTACAAATAACAAATAATTTTTCGACCATACCATCTGAGTCTTTTTCGTAAGTACAACATTGCTAATTATAGTAATGCTAATGTTGTATGCGATATAAGTCCGAGGTCTCATTGCAAGTGTTGTGTGCGACATATGTCCGAGTAATGTTATGTCCGAATAAGTCCGAGCCTGTAATAAATAAGACAACATGGTGGTATATTTGCAAAAGAGTGTATTTACAGATGTAAGAAAAAATGTGTTTCAAAAAGACTGATCATCCTTTGTTGTAGGCTACTCTATATTTAATATCTCGAGGAGTCCATATAATCACGATACAAGGAAGTTGGCCATTACACACCGACAATTAGTAATACTATGAAGCTTATTAGAAGATCAGTAAGACTCTGTAACGAAAATTGTACTATGCAAAAATGATAAGAACCATGGCGCAATCTTTGGTTAATGTCATGTACAGTTTCATATCCATTCTTTTCTAGTTTGAACTGATAAAGAAAAATACTTTTTATTTAAGCTGTTGCAACATTTATATACCCAATAATAAAAAAGTAAATCATAACATCTTGAAACTACCAAGGTGTAAGCTATTTTAGGCAGGGAAAAAAATTGTTGAAGAATGGCTAAATTTGAAACAAACACCATTTCTTTATGACCATCTTAATACTATACTTTCCGGAATCACTTTTGTTGGCGACTGTTTTAATGTATCTCAAGGGCGATTTTTTTCGTTCTTCTCTGAGTGTATGCATACAGTATATTGGTACTTATGTCTGTATGTAGACGTGAAAAAATAAAATTGAATTCGATAGTGGCAAGTCTACATCATAAAAATAACCCGCCGATTTTCATTATCGATTTTGTTTGTCGTTTCCAGACAGAAGATTATTTCTCTTTCGGTTTTTTGTTTTTGACAATCTGAGTGTTTTTTCCTCAGATTGACTTCTTATATGAATTGCTTTCTCTAAAAAGCAGAAAAATGGCGGAATATGTTAGAAGGGTAGAAGCAAGTGGTAGTCTTTTTGTAGATGTTGGCCAACGTAGACATTCACCTTTCTCTCCCAAATTGAACTGACTTGCTCAACTGATCTCCCATCAACAAATGGCCTTAGATCCGACTGCAATTAGGATATATATATACATATATATATATATATACATATATATATATATATATATATATATATATATATATATAATATATATAATATATATATATATTATATATATATTATATATATATATATATATATATATATATATATATATTATATACAGAAGTACAAGTTGTACAACAATTACAGACACGAACTTCATGTTCGGTATGCCGTGTTTTAGTTTTGTTTGCGCGTTTGTATTATTTTCGTTAAGGTTATAATGTATTACTTTAATTATAAGTGAAATAATAGAATAAGCAACATTCTTAAGATTTGTAAGATAAACTTGTCTTAGAGAAGACAAACTCCGAAGTAATATTTTTGACAAAGCAAACCATTGGGTACCTGTAAATTTATCAAATGTCTTCGTGGTTACATCGGCTCTTGTCCCCCACACTCTATGGTCTACTTAAAACAATGCATGTTTACTTTATTAATAATTTGATAATCATACGCCCTTCTCCACATGAGAATTGATTAGACGCACACATATATAGAGAGATAGCATTTTCAGTTAGGATTTGAATTATTAATGTTCTGAATTCTTACTGTGTTTATACAACAGTGCTCAATAATGAGTAGTGGAAGAAAAATTCATTATATGGATTATTCGACTATAAGTTATACCATAGCTAAATATTCTCACAACGTTTCGGCGGATGCCACCTCCGTTTTTCTTTTCAAATTAATCTTATCGAGTTCTGAAATTTTTAGTTCGAACTCGGGAATTATGCGGAATTTTGAACTGGACAATTTATTTAATCCCCTGGGATAGATTGTTGTCTTTCCGTCGAAGGTAGAAGTGTAAAGTAAGTAATTTTCATTTTATTTATAAAACCTAATCCGTTTTTAGACGTGTAATATTAGATTCCGTTTAAAGATCCGACAATTAATACTAGGATTGTCCAAATAGAGATATTGCGCAATGGATAAATGAGGTGACTAAAAATTAAGGAACATCCCTGGATATTGAAGATCCAATCTTCACTACAGCCAATACTTACTAAAGATCATCATCATCGATCATTAAGAAATTTATTCTACCTACATATTTAGTATAAATATTTTTATACAAATATGTTTGGCTACATATATACCACAAGTAGACATTTCGACCGATAAGTCATTCCTGACAGAGAAAGTAGAATGTGTGTCGGTAATCCCAGAACACTAGTGTCAACAGAGATCATGTTAATTACTTGTAAACTTACCACACATTCTTCTAACAAGGTTTGTGATTCAGTTAATATTCATCATTTTTTCCCACGGAAAACAAAACAAACATACCCTAGACGATACATAGCTACACAGATATTTACACATGTATATGCACACTCTTACGTACACATACTAACATACGTACAGCATTCTAAGTAAATGCCGGCTAACAAACATTTATATATTTATACTAGAAACATACTAATCCCAGGAGGAGTATAAGTAATAAATATAGCATTAGTTTTAAATTTTAATGTTTTTCTTTTTTAGGGTTTATGGTACGGTTTCGATGGGCTACCCCCTTTAAATGGAAAAAATTACAAAATAACTAAATAATGTGCCCACCTTACTCACCCAGTTGCCGAGTTGCACATCCCATAATTCATGATCATAAGTTCAATACTTAATGATTTAACAAAGCAAATTGTAATGACGCTTATGCGCGCATAATTCACAATTTAATGCAGAGCAATCCAGTTTCTATATTCTGTGTATCTAACTTATTTTGAAGTTTATAAAAGAAATAATGCACCCACGTTACTCACCGTATTGCCGAGGATATATATCCAATAATTTATCATAATCCGTTAAAAAGTCATATATAGATATATATATACCTCTAAATAGTAATATTTACAAAAGAATAATATGCTAATGTTATACACTATATTTTCTCGTATATATATTCCAACGTTCATAAGGATTCGTTCATTAGTTTAAGAGTTTAAAACATTTTAAGGGACGGGTTTGGGTGAGCGCACACTCGAAATGTAACGTTTACAAAAACTTTAATTTGCCCAGGTTATTCACAGGGTTACCGAGAATATATATTCAAACATTCATAACAAAAGGTTTATAAAAAATATAATATAAAAAAACACCCTGATATATATGGGAACATTTACAAAAAAATGTTCCCAGTTTATCGTATTTTTTAGAATATATTTTTTAAAATCACCAATCTTATTCAAAGTAAAAACTCGATGAATGTAAACATTTAAAACGAAACATATATTAGCAAACAATGGTATGTGACATTTTTATGACAAGTCGATTTTCATTTATTTTCTTACCGAAATTCAAAACGATTCCGTGTAACTTGGCGACCGTTTCGCGCACAAACAAACAACTGGGAATAATCATGTAATAACTCAGATCTTTCATTTATACATCTCTCTAGATAACTAAAGATTGCACCCGCAAGAATCACTCGAATTAAATATACACCAAAACACTTTTAGATTTTTTTTTAACATTGTTCACCTAAAATAAGACATATACAACTGAAGACGTAAGAGGCTAGTCAAAGGTGAAAGTGTTTGGGCCTTCTTAAATTGGGAGCTGTGCGGCGAGAATCTTGTTCACATTAGTTTTACATAGAGCAGGGAGGGAGTCTAAAATGCAAGCAGCACGAGAAAGAGACTATTGGAGTAGAAGGCTCTCCGGCATCTGGAGACATCCACATTGAATGGATGGGATTTAGCTGATTGTCGGCTTTGTCGAGTGGATTTACGTCGATGGACAACTAGAGCAGCAAGTTCATCGCAGCACATTCCATTGAAGTACTTGTAAATCAAACAAAAGGATGCGACATTTCGGCGAGCGGACAGGGGCTGGAACATAGTGGATAGCGACGCACCTATTAGATTAGCGGCTCTTTTTACCTTGTCTAATAGGGAGAGGTTGGAGGATTGTGCATCAGCACAGATGTGACAAAAATACTCCATGCATCGGCGGAGAGTGGCTTTAAAGTAATATATGGGATACTGTCAAGTTTGAGAAGTTTACAAGCACAGTAGCAGGGGCCCACTTTCTTTGTAGCAGCCATTGCAATGTCTTCTAAGTATTTGTTCTAATGTATTCTACTTGTGATTGTTAAGGCCGAGGGGTTTGAACGTTGGACGATCAGCCATGCAAATCGGTGGTTGAAGAGGTATCTTGTGGTTGTTTAAGGAAAGAAGCATCAATGTATTACCTATACTTTGGACGCTCGAGTGATCTACGAAACGTCAGTAATTTCTCATGCAAGCTACACACAGGAGATATCGAGAGATCACGAGAATGCGAAATAGAGATTGTTGTGTATTCACCGAGGAGAAAGTTTATATTAATTAATGCAAAGCTACAGACGTTTAAACTGTTTTAATTTTATTATCTATATTATATACGACACGTTTTTCAGGTGTACTACGCTCATCAAGCTGTGTCGTTTTTCTGCTAATGAGGGCATGATTATCAAGGGTTTTATGAAGAATAGTCGTACAGTAATTGGTTTTACGACTCCATTAATTTTTTAGTGTTGCTTTTTTCTTCTGTAGAAAGTGTGTGCGTGTGTTTATTTTTGTGTAGCTGTATGACTTACCATGTGTATTTGCGGGTTTGTGTGTTTGTGCTTTTTAATGTGTGTGTGTTTTAACATAGTTAACCCCAAACAAGACAGGCCGCCACTGTAGACGTAAAAGAGAAACTGAGAAAAAAGGTGAAAGTTATTTTTTTTTGGGGGGGGGTGTACACCTAAGTTCGGAGCTGCGCATATGTTTAAAATGTCTGCATGTCAGTACCGTCAGAAAAAAACAGGGAGCAGGGAGGGAGTTCCAGAGTCCAGCACAACGAGGACAGCAGCGTTTTGAGTAGAGAGCTGTTTGAAATATGGGGATTCGGCAGATTGTCGGGTTGGTCTACTGAATTTACGTCGTGGGAATACCAGAGCAGCAAGCTCATCAGAGCACAATCCATTGAAGTACTTGTCAAACAGGCACAAAATGTTTTTGTGTGCGAGATTTCATGAACTTTTCCTATACATGTCTGGTAATTGTTGATATTCCTACTGCTTGTAGTGTATGTGAATGTGTTTGTACATACATGTAGAAGTACGTACATGTGTGTGTGTGTGTTATATTTTATGTTTATTTGTCTTGTCTATGTGCTTGTCTGTTTAACTAATCACATGTAAGATTGTTATGTTGGAATTATAATTGTGCGTATGTGCATTTCATATGGTGTGACTGTATATGTTTCAAACAATGTGTTTTTTTTCAGTCAGTGTCTGTACATGTACTTGTTTTCTATATATGTATATTGTCTTATATCGGGATCTTGGAGCCGTATTTGTTTTGTTGTGTAAAGTGATGTTCGTCGTTCTGTTATTATGATGCTTGTATTTGTTTATATGAGTAAGGGTTTTACAGTTTACTTTGTTGTGTAAGGTTCTGTATTTAGTTGTTATCCAAGAAAGATAAGATCTGATAATTTTATTATGTTACGTATTGTGAATGTGTGGTAAATTTTTATTCTATGTGTTGGTTTTAATAGGATACGTTAGATTTATTTTATTGCGTGGAATAGCCCTTGTAAGTTTATTTTTCATATAATAATGTTGTTGTAGTGTCTATTCTGGTTATTGTATTTTGTGTTTGCGTGGTTTTAGGATGTATTTATTGGGCGTATTTTTCTATACAGGTTGTTATATAATGGGGTATTGTATGAGGTCGTTTGTGTGTTATTGAATCTATTTGTGTTGTCGTTTCATTTATGTGCGCTTCTTATTGAATTTGTTGAGAATATTTTTTTCGTTCATTTAGTAGGGTTTGTATACCGGTATTTTCTGGTGGTGTTGGTTTTGTGTTGCCGGGTGTATTATTGTACTTGTAATAAATTTTTGAATTTTAGGTTTTTTTTTGCGTTTGTCTGTGACTTTTTAAATTTTATCATATTGCCCGGCTTTTTTAGTGGGCAATATGTTTATTTATTTATTCATTTATTTTTATTTTTATTTGATTTTTTCCTATTTTTGATTCTCATAGTTCGGCTCAGGATTAATGAGTTTTCTTGTAGCATTGTTTACTAATTTCGATCAGTCCTTTTATTGTCGATTTCAACGTATTCTTTCATGAAGTGTATTTTCTTTTCTTCTTGTACGTGGATTTGGTCTCAAGATTTTGTTAGAAATAATGAATTTTTAATTCAATCCCGATCATTAGTCATAACATATAATGACACCTCGACGAACTACCGTCTTCGCAAACTTGCCTATGTTGTGAATGAGATAAATTATTCGCTTTTAAATGAATTTTCGTATTCATTTGTTTATTGTTTTACGATATTGGCCCTATGGAGTATGCAATTATTTTGATAGAAGTATCTTGCTTTACGCTTAAATGAAATCTATCGTTGCTTCTTCTAGTGATCCCCCTATGGAATTTAAGTAGCAATAATCCAGCTTAGATAAATCTCCGTGCATTTCCAGTGGAGGTCTGGATGCTGCTCGCTTTCCGCGTTCTGTCAATCCACTCTGACACTTTACGACTATTTTCGGTTGCTGGTACTATAGTTGTTTTTCACATGTCTAATTTGGAAGCTTCTGTTCTCTTTGAGTCAAGCACGGTGTCTTTCTATATGTCCTATGTTTAAGTAACGCTATTCTATTAAAACGTTTAGGCGGTTAGTTCGTGTCATGAGTATATGCGTTGGTTTCCGCATTCAAGGGTATTCCTTACTATTGCAGCTGATTTCACATTACTATGCTTTATATCATGTCCACTTATTTTTAGATTCTAATTCTCCTTATTTTTTTTACAAATTTATCTGAACTGTTGCCAGTACTCCTACAATCATTTGAATTCCAGTAGCTTACATCATATTCCATATTATAATGATCTCTCTGGCTATCTCCGTGTATTTGCACATTTTATCAGAATAATTCAGTTTCAACATGTGATGTGCTTGGACGCCAGAGTCGACTATTTGATAAACATTGAAAAGACTATTTCAAACTTAAGGAAACAAACCAACTAAACTCCTATTCTAAACTTTAGTATAACAGAATGACCGCAAGATAGAGTTTTCTCTTGTGGTGTTTTCACACATGTAATATAAGATGCATCAATTTAATCTGCGCAGTTGGTGATGAGATGTCAAATTAAAATATAAACGAGACATACCTATCTACACAGTAGGCTGCTGACAGATATTCTAGGGCGCATTTAATAAATAAATGAAATATAAATAAATATCTTGTCACATGCAATTATCATTTGATCGATATGCATATTATCAGCTGTACTTCTTTGTACTAAATAAGTTTGGCAGTTTTCAATTTAAATGTTAAAAACTAGATAAAAACAAATGGCCAATCGCCTGGAACTCTAGTTCGAGTATAAGATCAAGTAAATCCGCAGCATAAAACTTTGACCTATTTGGAAAATCCTTTCCATGATCTTGTATTACTTATGGTATCATTTTAAGTGTGAAATATATTCCAGCCATGATACGTTCAGTCGGTTCCAATTATGTTGAATGGTTAGTATTATTTTTCAATAGAAGCATTAAAAGCAAAGAAAGTTAAGCACATTACTGATACCCGAGGAATAAGGTAGAATAATGTTAAATACGAGGGTCAGTAAAATAACACATATTGACAGAGAGCCAGTACAACATGTTCTAGGGAAAACGAAGAGAAGGAAAAGATTGAAGAATTTTTCAAATTATTCTTTCCCAAGCATACTTTAGTAAGAACATACATTTAAGGAGAAATCTACTTTAAAATCCATTTTAGGTAATTTTATGTAGGCTACGAGAAAGTCTATCTAGAGGAAAACCAATTTTAACAATCGGAAGATGGCGATTGTTCTAAATAGTCAGATTTCGGAATTGCATATCTGAGATGTGGTTATACTTAACGGTTCTATAGCTGAAAAACAAGAACCAGAAGCCTGAATTCAACAATGTCTTTATTTGCAAATATAGTTTAGATCGGACTACTGTTTTAGGGTATTAACATTTTATCGTCTATTGATTTTTTGTTTTTACAATGTGTGCTGCAATGTAGGTACTTTTTAAAGACTTTGAAAATCAGGATTACCTAATTCATTTCTTTCTCAGTAAATATAGTTTCAGTCTGGTAACGTTTTGATCAGACTTGGTTATTCGAAAGGCATTAACGTTTTAATGATTATAGTAAGAAGCCAAAGGGAGGGTAGAGACAACAGGGAAACGTAGAGAGAAATAACAAACGCAAGATTTCACAGGAAAGCGAGACGAAAAATAAAGTAAAGATTACGGACGCAAGTGAGAAGGAAACAAAAAACAAAATAGAGAAAAATAGAGAAATAAATAAAAAGAAATTGACCAAGAAAGAAAGAAAGAAAGAGAGAAAGGAGACAAATAGGGATAGAGAGAGAATAAAGTGAGTGGAGTGTCTTTCTTTTTTTAACCCTGCACAAATGAAATCGGCTCTTGATAAATATTGCTTTTGTTATTAAAAGAAGTGTCTAGAACTGTAACATTAAAAAAACAAGATATTTGAATTTCACAGTCGCGAATAAGCCCCTAGCAAAAGGCGACTCACTGAAAACAAGGAGAAATAGAGAGAAAAGATGTACGTGGGTGACGGTAGTAGTAGTAAATGTTGGGGAAGAGAGAGAAGATAACACTGGAAGGCGATTGTATTCAGTTGGATAAAATGTTCAGATGACCTAGTACCAGCGTCATCATCCTTTGAAGTCCTCGGAGTTTGGAAAGATTGTAGTCTCTATCTATGTAACGACTGAAAGAGAAGCAGTAAGTAATAGAGAAAGATAGGTAACCGAAATGAAAAGGGGAGAGAGAAAGAAAGTTGACCGAGAACGACAGCAGTAGAGGCTGAAGGGTGGGGGTTGCGTCACATCTTCATGATGTAAAAGAGAGTTGAGTTTTTTTGGTATTTTGTTCTTAATATTATTTTAAGGATCGATTACAATTTTCATGAAAGTTTTTAAATGATTGTTGGAGATATTAAGGTTTAGAAAAAAAAGAGAGAAATGAAAGCAAGTGCTTTTGTTTCGATTTTAAATATGTTTAATTGGGAAATTCATAAAAAAAGAGAGACTGCCGTTTTTATACATGTTATTGATTTTTGTTGATTTTTTCTTTCGTTTCCTCTACTGTGTGATGATGGTCGAGTTTTCGTCGATTTTGTCTCGCTTGCTCTGACTGTAATGTACATTTGTAGTGGCGAATCCCCAGCAGGTAGATATGAGAGCGTGGACGGGAGGCAGCAGAGCGGTGTGGAGACACATATCGGAGCCGTCAGGCCCTGGGTGTACTTTGAGTGGGATTGGCAAGCGGAACGGTGCACTATTTGGCTACTATGGAAATGTTAGCCAAGGAGAGAGATTGATGAAAAAGACACAATATCCCTTCGCATTCTACTTCCAGAATCACAAGGGTGTGCCGTTCGTTTGTCTTCGAACCCCGCTTAACAGGCAGAGGAGTACACAAAGTAGGTTTGCTCGGAGAATATAAGGTTTTATGTGGGCTTGTTAAGGATTTTCACGAAGTCTCCGAGTGGTGAGTTGTACCCGTTGATGGGTGGGGCATTGTATATTGGTGGGGGGGGGTGATAGCTAAGAAACATTTAACGTAAGTATATGAATAATGCAGTGGACATTCTGCATTAAAGTCATAGTTATTGACTTGGTTGGAGGATTTTGCGAAACACGAGACATAGTATGCGCAATTGATTCTACGGCCGAATGGCAGGCGAAGTGTGACCGAGAACCATGTGTTTAGGAATAGAAAGTAAAGAGAGATGTACGATGTAGTATTCGGAAAGTTGATTATTGCGTAGCAGACTGGAGACAGATTAATAGTTGGAGAATGTGTGATTGATTTGGATTTTGTGATTGTGGTAGATGTCAGCTGAAATAAGTCGGGAATTTTAACGTTTCAAAGTTGTGATTGAGAAAGCACAAATACGGGAGGTAAACTAATGATTTGGGCAGAAGAGGGAGAGAGTAACTAAACAAGAGACAATAAGATAAATAAATACACTTATGTTATATGTTGAAGTTGTATTTGCTTCAGAGAGTTGGTGTGGTATGTTTTACCTACATTGTTGTTTATGTGTTGTTAAACCAATAGAAACTGCAGAGATATTTTATTTTTATTAAAAAAATAATTTGTTGTCATTAAAAGACTCTGTTTCATGTTTTGTCTGTGTAAAATTGTGTAACGACGTTGTTTTATTATTTACAAAATAATAGCAGAATGCCTGACAAGTGGAGAGATGTGGATTAAAGTACTCTTCGGAGTATATGAAAACAAAATCTTCGGATATTTTTTAGGGGGAAAGCAAAATGCCGGAATGCTTGTTTATATGAAAAGTTATTTAAACAACCTCTTGGTGGGAGGTGAAAAACATCATCTTGATTTTTAATTGGAGGATAAAATGGATGAATGCCTGGTAATATAAGATGTGATTTTAAAGTGCTCTTTAAAGAAGGTGTGTTAAAGGTCTTTCTGTGAGATGTGCGTGAAACGTTATCCCGATTGTTTTTTTTTTCTGGGCGAGGTTGGTTTCTTCTCTTTGGTATGGGAAACATGCACCAGTAGGCAGAAGCCTGTTCAAAAAGAAATTGCTTTATTATATTATTTTAAGGGTACTCAAATCCCCTTCGGCTGCAGAGATGGCTTAATGTACCCTTGTGATTCCAGTTTGGAGATAACCCAGTCGGTTTATATTTTATTGTTTTAGTTTTTGGTTGACTGTAGTGTCTCTGCAATTTCTTAACTTATTTAATATGAATTTATGAGTTGTTTTCTAACTTATGCGATATGAATGTATGAATTGTGTATACTTTATGTAATAAGATTGTATGATTTTTGTTTTGTAATTTGTGTAATAAATCACAAGTTGGGCATAAGTGGTGTGTTATACTATGACCCCCCCCCCCCCGAGTCTAAACCGTGGACAATGTGACGGCCATTATTTACACAGACGGACGAATGCGATCGGAATAAAGAGGATTAGTCAGCGTAGAGTTGCTCAGAGAGATAGCGCGGAAGTAGTCAGTTTATATTGATCAGGTGGGGGCGCTGACTAAGACGAAAGAGCGGGCATAGGATTGCCGATTATATGTTAAGAGATTGAGGGGTCAGAGATAAACAGTAAAGTGAACAAATAGGAGCAAATCGGGAAACATGCGAGGAGGAAGTCAGAGCCCGGATGAGAGTTACCAATCAATAAGATGAGCTGATCAATCGAACTACAATAGTGAATTCGGTGGACACATTATATCAGTTGGGGCTTAGCGCATATACTTGAATTAACTAAGTTGTATACGCTAACGTATAGGGGTCCTTATCCGCGACAGTATAACACATACACCCAGAGCACAACTGATGTATTCACAATGTATCGGAGTTTGTGTTATCTCTTGTGGGTCTGCATTGTTTTGTTTGGTACCCAACATGTAAGCAAGTACGTGTGCCCTCGGCGGTCACTAAATCGAAAGAGGGCACGGCTAGAACAAAACATCAAGACGAACCGAAAACCACGGCACACAAACGTTGGGGGTCGGCGATTGTTGGGAGGAGATGGGCATATACTTTTACACTAGTGATAAGATCGTAAAATCACACGTAATCGCTTGAGAAAGTAGAGCGTCTCCCCGAACAAAAAAGATTTGATTATTTGTAATAAAAACAAAACTTTCCAATGATAAAACCAGTTTGATTTTCTTATGTGTTTAGTATTAAAAGAAATGGTTGAAAATAAATTATTAATTGCCTCCCCACAAAAAAAACATCCGACCTAAAATATAAAAAGAAACTGTATTTTTATAAATACCGCTTATCGATTTCTGATTACAAAGCTTGAAACCGACACCAAATAGACTTTTTATCTTTAACCTGTTATTTATTATTCAAAAAGATCATCCATCCAGTTATTTAACCATTATTCTTGAGTGACTTTTGGCCTTGGTGAATCATTCATACAAGAACAAAAGAAGAATTGTCACGCGTAGCATACGAAAACATAAACGTTTCACGGCTGACTGAGATGAAAAAGATAGAAAGATAGAAAGTAAGCAAGACAGAGAGAAAATATACGAAAAAATAGACCGAATAAAAGCAGAATATCTGGTATAAATGAAATGCATAACTTGATAATTTAATTGAAGCTCGGGTGAACTCGGTTTAGACTTAGTTTCTCATCTGTTCTGTTTATCCCCGGATATTATATAAAACGTTTAGATTTATTTTCTATTCTTCTCGTTTTTCGTGTACCCATGTTCAGTCGATGACTGTTCAAATCCCTTCAGTAGACTTTCGCATTTTCCGAACTGCTCGTTTTCGACATGTGCGAGATAGTGCGGTACAAGGCCGACGTGAGTGAGCGCTGCTATAATTCATAGCACTAAGTAAATAGTCAAATTGAGAAAATACGCAAGACGAAAAACAAGAAAGAAAATACCATGAAAGGCCACACCCGCAAAGTAGGAACGAAAAAATGACAACAAAAGGAGAAGAACACATAATACGATAACCGCAGAAAGAAAACATGGATGAAGAAGAATGAAAAAGAGAAAACATTAAAAAGAAAACATCCAACAATATTTTAATAAATAGTGGTCTATTAATAATATAAAAGAAACAACATTTTAACGGGCCCAATTAACAAATAATTCTTAATACAATTACAATTGGTAGGAAAATGTAATTAATTATTTAGGATTGGATATTCATATTCATATATACCACATGCTTTGAATTTGACATGATATTCTTGATTTCAAACACGCGATCCCCAAAGATTTATAATAAATAAATAGACATACGAAGAGAAGTAGCAACAATATATCTTATAATTCCGAATCAATGAAAACACTACCTCTTCATCACCGTAGTAGAGATACACGGTAAACAATGACCTAGTGAGAACCTAGGAGGAATTACGATACACGATGCATCGTCCTTTCGTCATCGCTGCTTCTGCGTGTGGCACGGAAAGACGTGCCAGTCAAACCCACAAATCAATTGACCGAGTAAAAGAACGTCGTCACCCACACTCCCTTGTGTTATCTGGGGCAAACCGTCCTCGACTTCGTATGCATCCGCTGGACGTTGCTGTACTTTGTCGGTATACCGAAAAGGTACAGCGAACGAAGAGGACCATGCATACCAAACACTTTCGAGGCACGCTCTTCGTGGCATCGAAGTAGAAGTCTTATTCACATTTTATTATTATTATTATTATTATTATTATTATTATTATTATTATTATTATTATTATTATTATTATTATTACTATTATTATCATTATTATTATTATTATTATTATTATCATTATTATTATCATTATTATTATTATTATTATTATTATTGTTGTTGTTGTTGTATCACCATATTTAATGACTGCTTTACTGATGATGCTGCTGATGCTGCTGCTGATGATGATTGTGATGGTGATGATGATGATGATGATGGCGATGATGATGGCGCTGATGATGATGGCGCTGATGATGATGGCGATGGTGATGATGATGATGATCATCATCATGATCATGATCATCATCATCATGCTGATGATGATGCTGATGATGCTGATGATGCTGATGATGCTGATGATGCTGATGATGCTGCTGCTGCTGATGATGCTGCTGCTGCAGATGATGATGATGATGATGATGATGATGATAAAACAACAGTAGCAATGAAATAAAGAATTATTAATTAAATTATTCAACCATCTATGCCACTTTGTTGATCATTTTGCCTTTCAGCATTCAACCTTTTTTATATGTATCATTGTTTTTTTCTGTTTTCGAATGCACCGTAGCATACCAATACGAGGTGCTGTACGTCAGCCATTTCGTCGGTCTGTCCAACTTATATTTCTAATAAGATTTTAATCGTTAGGCGCGTAGATATAATGGACACATCTAATTACAGATCCGTCCAATCTGTCGGTGTGTCGGTGACGCGTAAAGGTGAAACATTTTTGGGGCCTGTCCCGCTGAAGTTTTAAATATCATTTACTTTTTTCTGTCACGCTGACGATTTAACTACAATTTTATAATGTCTGTCACTTTGACGGTCTAAATAGCATTGTTATCCGTGCTTATGCCACGCAGTGTGATTGTAATCGTTATGAACGTGCTGATATGAATGGACGCATCTTCTGAATTTCCGTTCTGATCACGTTGTTATTGTTATATATATTACAGTCCAACGGTTAACGACGCTAGCAGGGCTTGCACGTGGAAGTAATAGAATCCAAGTATAGAATCTCGTTTGTTAATTTTAATTATAATGAGTTCATATCGACGGGGTTACCTGAATATTGTGAGGAGCTAATTATGAAAAGAATGGAATCTAATTGACTATCACCTGAAGAAAGAGTAATACTTTTTTTAATGATACTTCATAATTGTAACTTCATATCAAAATGTTAAGTAGAAGAGCACGGCACGAGTGAATCAACACATAAATGATTGATAATTTTATCTGTTGTACAATAGTTTAACATTGCCATGGTCTGCATTAATGTCATGGGAGTCAAACATCATATATATCAAGTTATAGAAGGATACAATTACTCCATCTGTTATATACATGTTAAAACAGGATACAAATCAATTAAGAGCATAAGCATAGTTTCAAATGTTTAATACACTTTCCCTTTTAACGGAAATTGCTACAGACAAGGCATGAAACCACTTGATATAAAGAGCTAAATAAATACTACTTCAAGGTCAAAATATCTAACGATAAGTTCTAGATGGATAGATTCCAACCCAGAAAACAGCAATTATCCCTCCTTTGTCAGAAACAGCGCTTATGGAATGTGTGGACTAAAGAACAAAATAATGGAAGCGAGAGTTACGAGGCTGTCGAAAGTAAACCCAAGGTCCACCCAATTAGAATATATATATATAAACGAGTGTACACTCTCGTAAAAAAATGACGTAACAAATTATGCTTCGCAAGTCTTTATATTTATATAAAATAACGTCTCAGCTGATGAAGTTAAGTATATGAAATAAGATGGGAAGAACACTTAGTTGAAAAGTTAAAAGATAAAAGGAAAAACGTATTAATCGGTTTTAATTGTGGTTGAGCTGTTTTATTAACAACAAGGCTCATTTCAAGTTTTGTTAATCTGATAAAAATGAATCGACGTTGCATCCTATGTGTTATAGTAAATCTATTAAATTGTAAAATTTAACAAAATATTTATTTTCATTTGAAAACGTTTTACAATAAATAGGAGAAAACAAAGAAAATGAAGCAGCCATGGATTTCTCAATTTAGTATTAATAGATTGAAACAATAGATCAGGTGGACATCGTTAAAGAAGCTCACAGTTTGAGTTTATTTAATCATATTAATTATTTTTAACAAACACATTAAACATTCTTAAGACTATGACTGTAGTTGTGTTATCTTTACTTTTATCCAGTTTAGTTGTGTAGTGTATTTATCTGCAAGTATGAAGTCGAGTTCGCAGATAGTTAACAAGTTACAATTATTTATCACAGCTTATTAACACTTTAAAGATCGTGAGGTCAGCTATAATCGCATATGAAAACTAGCCAATCAATTGATTAGCTTTACCACACTGATTAATACATTTAACTGTGCATTAGTAAAACTCACATGGCTAAACTTTTGAAATCTTTAAAAAAATTAATTACTGAAGATTTCAAGATGCAATCAGAACTTGAACGTATTCCAAATGAAATCTTTTAAAAACAAATTGGGGATCATCTTAGTAAGATCAAGCCACAGAGTGAATGTGGTATTTTGGTAAAAGTATCTAGCGTATGACAAAATTGCATGCCCATTGATCCCCTCTTCTCCACAATTATACAGGTTTCATGCCTAAGGCCGAGGATGAACTTTATGATCATTGTTTTTGTTAAAAAAAACTTGTTGTGAATATATATATTTTGTTTAAATCGAATAACTTATTCGAATCAATATAATGTATGTTATTTAGTTATAGTGTAAATTTCATCATATGTAAAAAAATGAGTATTCCTAAAGGGACTTATTTATTTGGTTGGTATAGAAGTTAAGAAACGTCCATATATGTCAATAGAAGTAAAGGAACCTTAATAGCCTTACAATCTCCTCCGCGTATGAAGATACCTGAAAGGCAAGAGCTAGTTTAGGAAGTGAAGTGCCATTTAGTGAAGTTAATACAATTTAGTTTAACGTAAACATCGTCGACGACTCTATTGGCAAGCATACAACAGCCTCCAGGGAAAACGATAAAATACACGTATCACTTGACTATCTATTCACATATAAACAATTCTATGATGTGAACATAAGAAAAAAGTAAAAGACAAATTGTTGAGACAACATAAATATCTGAACAATATTGCAGAAATATAGATGAGAATAACACAAGTGAAACTCGCTGCGATAACAATTTGTAATGTTAGAAATCAAATCAATCTACAATATATCTATTTAAAAATAATCTATTTGGATTCGTATAAATTTAATTGCGCATACGAATATGATACGGCTAAACCTGAGTAAAACACCGATTCTCGTCTGATCTCTGAAGTCAAGCAATGTGTGGTCAACTCTATAACAAGATGAGTAACATATTCTATTATACCTACAGATGGTTTTATGGAAAGAATGATTATTCTAAAGTAGACATGGGAGTAATTGTACCTAGTATGTGATTTCACACTCATAAATGCTCGAAATGTGAGTGTTCACCATCAGATGCAGGTATATTACATAACAAAGACACCATTGAAGCTTCATCCCTATTACGGAAGGATTGAACAGCTACAGAACTCTCTATATTGTAATAAGCAAAGTCGATCCCATCGAACTAAACGACAAATAATCCCCTGGGCCGTACATAATAGCCTCGAACGACAAGATATGCAATGTACTGTAGTTTATAATATTAAAATGTGAGATGCATTGAAGGTGACTTGAAATGTTGACCTCTGAGTTTTAAATTATTCGTCATTTTGACCTCTATGGAAGATTCGGTCGTTCGTTAGCCGAACTTTTTACGTATCGGTTTCTCTTCATTACTTTGTCATACGCTTGAAAGATATAACATATTTCACCCCAAACATGGCAGGTCGCCACTGTAGACGTAAGGGGTTACTGAGAATCAAGGTGTAGGTTTCGGGTGTCATCCTAAGTTAGGAGCTGTGTAGCGAGATGTCTGTTTACATTAGTTGTAAACCTCTGTATGTAAGCACAGCTGGTGAAACAGGGAGCAGGGAGGGAGCTCCAAAGGCAAGAAGCACGAGGAAAGAAGCTATTAGAGTAGAAGGCACTCCGGCATTCGGGGACAGCCACAGTGAATGGATGGGATCTAGCTGATTGTCGAGTTGGTCTAGTTTTACTCCGAGGGGGTATTAGAGCAGCCAGTTCATCAGAGGACAATCCATTGAAGTACTTGTAAAACAGGCTCAAAGATGCAACATTGCGGCGATGGGAAATGGGTTGGAGCTTGATGGATAGTGAGGGACCTATTAAGTTGGCGACTCTTTTTTTAACCTTGTCTAAGAGGGAGATACTAGTAGATGATGCGCCAGCCCAGATGTCACAACAATACTCCATGCATGGGCGAATGGTGGCTTTGTAGAGATAAAGGACGATGTCAGGTGTGAGGAGTTTACTAGCCCGGTAGAGGGATCCCACCTTCTTTGCTGCAGCCTTGACAATGTCTTCAATGTATGTGTTCCCATTTATGTTACCTGTGAATGTTAGGCCGAGTAGTTAGAATGTTTAACTCTCAGGTAGGGTGTTATTTGGCATGACAATCTGTGCTTGAAAGGAGTTGTTGTAGTTATTGAAGTAAAGGAGCTTTGTGTTTGCGGCATTAAAAGTTACCAACCATTTATGACTCTAATCAACTACAGCCTGGAGTTCATTTTCAAAGGATTCGGCCATTGCCTCGAATATGATCGCCTCCGTTTTTCCCACATGACGAGAGTAAAGCGTGGTGTCGTCAGCAAATATACCAATCTCAGACTCAATGCTATTGCTATTATTGATGTTGTTGTTAATTAATTCTATTAACAGTCTTTCTTTTTTAGATACTTGTACAGCTTTTGAACCAGACAAAATCAACTGTTGCTGACGCCAAAATACGTAAACAGCCGAATTAAAACGAACCGGTGTCAAAATCAAAAGAAGGCTGATTTTCAAAATTAAAAGGATAATGAGTGAAAAAGACTCAACTTATGTTATTTATTTTCAAAATTAAAAAGATAATGAGTGAAAAAGACTCACCTTATGTTATTTATTTTCAAAATTAAAAAGATAATGAGTGAAAAAGACTCACCTTATGTTATTTATTTTCAAAATTAAAAAGATAATGAGTGAAAAAGACTCAACTTATGTTATTTATTTTCAAAATTAAAAAGATAATGAGTGAAAAAGACCCACCTTATGTTATTTATTTTCAAAATTAAAAAGATAATGAGTGAAAAAGACTCACCTTATGTTATTTATTTTCAAAATTAAAAAGATAATGAGTGAAAAAGACTCACCTTATGTTATTTATTTTCTGACGAAGAAAACAATTGATTTTTTCAAAGTATTTTACGATAAGGTTACAAAAATAGTTTTGTATAAATTCCGTTTTTTTAATAAGTAATGCAACAATGATTTTTACAGATTGTTGTCATTTAATTTTGGTATACTCGTACAGCTTTCGAACCGGACAAACACTGACTTAATTAGGGTAAGGTGTATGGCCAGTGTAAGGGTTAGTTAATAGTTAGTGTAAGGGTTAGTTAATAGTTAGTGTAAGGGTTATTTAAGGGTTAGTTAATAGTTAGTTAAGGGTTAGTTAAGGCTTAAGGTAGACAAAAAACAGTTCGTTTTTTGTCCGGTTTATTTAGCATATGTCTGCCTGTCAGAAATGTTTAAGGTACATTTGTTGTCTGCTTCTCGTGCGTTCTGATTGGCTGAGTGCTTCTGCATCTCTCCGGTTGTATACGTATACGGCCGTAAGTTGTCGAACAAAAAGTCGGTTTTGTCTAATTCTAAAGCTGTTCCAGTACCCTTTTTTAAGAGTCGCATTTTTTATTTTTACTTTTACGTTATTTTCCTTTGTCTCGTTTTTTTTCTATTGCTTCTCTTTTTTTCCTGTTTAAGCCATGGCTATCCCAGGACCCATGGATTTTTAAGAAAAGTGAACGTCTGCTAAGGCGTTGACTCTTCCCAAATATGGACCTTCGGAGGGGATTAAAACCCAACCGTGAAAATAAATCTACCTGGCTTTATGGAAAGGGTTAAAGCATACATGCATCTCATAGCAGAGAAAAGATTCATCGGGATATACATAAAATACATAAAATACTTTGCATGGGTTTTTAGTAGACCGAAAGTAACGAGAAAAAACTCATAAAGGCTTCCGTAAAGTTGATAATAAAAATACCGGCGACTGTAAGTTATAGACCACAATGACTTATGAAAAGCCGTGGATACCCTACATCGTACATGTTATATGCATCTGAAAAAAAGAGTGTTTAAACTTATAAAATATGAAAAAATTACAAAGAATACATTCTACGAATGGAGTAATTCAGGCGAAAAATACCTTTGATTCCGTATTTCATGCCCGTTTCAGTATATATTGTTCCCACATTGAGCCATTCTTAACATAGTATGCAGATACTGTATATCACCTGCGACAATTATATGCTAGTCTGGACTTTTTAAAATATAAGTCTGAACAGTAAAGCCTTTATTGATCACCCCTATGTCATGAAGATGGGAGACACAATAAGAAGTCCAGTGATTGTCGCAATAAGGTAGATGTTTGCTGTGCCCGTGGTTCTGTGGGGCACTTAACAATATAATGTTCAGAAATGTACATAGGTCTAGCCGTAAACTCCTCCCAAACAACAAAGTTAGTGAGAGATACCTTGCATCTAGGGTTGGGTAACTCAGAAGTACTAAAAGAACACATAAAGCCACTCTATAAAAACAACACAAATAACGGAATATTTCCCCAAACTAAGAAACTAAAAACAAAAGGGGAGAATAAGACAGGAGTACATAGATGCTTGGCGAAATGGATAACGTATCGGGCCATGGAATTGACTATGCCAACTTAAAATCCTATTTTTTATTGTTTCATTACGCATTGATGTCGCTGGATATACGACAATAAGCACGTTGATACACCTGTTCTGTGAAGATAATCGAAGTGAAACGGTATTGAATCTGGCCACAACACAATGGGTGACCATTTAGTAAGACCAAGATTTGTCTGTAACAACAACCTGATCAAATTCAGATTTATCTACGAATCAATCGTATACAAAAAAACATATAATACTCCAACGATGCTTGGCATGACGTAAAACAACAACATTATGTCGCTAGGAGAGTTAATGACTTACAATGTGCACTACTTCTATGAGTAAAATAGCGACATGGTAAGTTTATATTATACAATGACTCGTTTTTCTTTCACATTAAATAACCAAAATAGGGTTTTATGTGATAAAATAGAAAACCACACGAAATTCGTTATAGTACGATAGGTTATTTGTCTCTACGATTATTATTTCATAAGTATTACTTTGTCGGTTGAATTTTATGGTAATCTATGTTATAGCAGATTACTCATTGCATGTAAAAGTAAAAGTATAACAACATTGTCAATAACCGATATTTTGTGACGGGTCAACCAACCACGTTGTTTACGTAAATATATGGAAGTTTAGACACTTTACTTATTTATTGTTTATTCTTATTAAAGGGCCGTCCCATTTTCTTTAGTATTCGTCTATGTGAATTACGTGTAGACATTTATTTTCCTTTCGTAGTTTCTTCCATGCTGGTTCTACAACTGTTGGTCTCGAATTCTTTGCTTTATATATATTTTTCGCCAGAGCAATTTTCTTCTTGGTACAGCATATACAATCTTGTTATTATACAGGGTGGGCCAAAATAAGGGTCCTATCTTTAAATTTGAATAACTTGAATTTGAATAACTTCCACAAAATAAAAGTTTAACTCACCAAACTTTATGTGTGTGTAGACTGACCCTTCCGAGATTTTTTGAAATAAACAAAACAAATTTTAGCCGAAAAACACTTCTTAAAACTTACAAAAACTAAAGTATTGTTTTTTACACTGTTTTGAGTTTTTTAAGCAAAAATAATGTTTTCTAAATGAGGGTACGTTCCTTAGGGCTAATACGGCTCATGCTTGCTTCGGAAGGGGTCCTTTACTTATTCTAAAAAAAAAATAAAAAAATCAATAAATAAAAAAGTTATGAATTTTAAAAAATAGGACCCTTATTTTTGCCCACCTTTATTTAGAATACATTGGCCTCATTGTGTCGGTCAAAGATACATATCTCAATTTATATAAACTTAGTTATATGCTTATATATTGTGCAGAGGATTCACTGTTGAATTAAGTCCCTATCATTATGAATTTTCGAACAGAGTAGGGAATGTGGGCAATATTTAGTTTGATTTAGTTTCTTAGAAAGGGGGTGGAACCTTTCGTGAAAATTCAGATATGTTGTGTTTGATCTGACATTTTAACAATAGGTATTACACTTCAATTTGAAAACACTATCAACATTTCTCCTTCTTTGGAGCATTTTAAAGATGTCATGAGACACTATATAGGGACAGCTTCCTATTTTAATATTTTAATATTTTAGATTTACATTAAATTTGATCCATATTAATGAACACCGATTCACGGAGTTTCAATTTCTTCTTGAAACTCCTTAGGATTAAGCCGTGAATTCAAAACTGTTTCCCGCATCCAAATTAATTAAAAAATTATAATAAAAATTAAAACTATCAGCATTATTTTCTAATTGTAATCTTTGTGAGGAACAAAAAAGTGGTGTTAATGTTTTCAGTTCGAGGAACTAATTTGACCCCTTTTGAGACGAGTATACTTCTAGTATAAATATACATGCATATATTTTAAGAAGTGAGGCTACCAACATTTATTATTTCTTAAAATTTGTTTATCATTTGATATTTATTTTAAGTTTGATGTTTACTTTTCTATGTAACACTTGTTTGGAACATGCTCTACTCTATTTAGACATTTGTTAATTTGAAAATATAGTCAGTTCGTTTTCATATTAAATCTTTAGTGTCTGTATGCGTGGGCATGCGTATATTGTTTAGGGAGCAATTTCAGGTTTGTAGTTTAAATCGGGCAGAAAATCAGAATGACTAACTTACTTGGAAGAGTAATACGTCTGATTGAATCTGACTGAAATAGAACTGTTACATAAGCAAACAGGGATCACCATGCTTCAACAAAATAAATAATGGCTTCACAACTAAATTGATATGAACTTTTATTCACGGCAACACAGAACAAAAATGAAGATAATACAGTGGGCTGATTAATGTCAGTTAGATAAATTGGTATTTTCCCGGAGTTCGATACTCCAGCCGCTCGATGCTGAGTCAGGTAGTGATTCGGCAAAAATCGCGTCCTGTCAACTAACAAAAGAGCGGCGTGGTGTGCCATACACCCTCACGCTTAAGAGGCGATGACTACATAATCATCAATCCGAATAACAATCTTACTGGCGGTCACATAGACCGACCCAAAATACTTCGCATATGTAACTGCTACAAGTGTGTGTGTTCAATCTATGTCCTTCTTTGAGTAATGAGTACAATATAGGATTTAGTTTCTGTACATAGAAGTAAAAGTGTCCAGAACAAGTGAACATAATTTATGAAGTGTGGTTTATTTTTAACATGATCCCTTCTTTTTATATGTGTGTATGTATATGTGTATGTGTATGTGTGTGACATTCATGTGTATTTTTAGGTCAGTCTATCTGTTCTGGTGTATGTATATGAGTGCGTATATGCATATGTATATGTACGCATATGTTTTTTACACGTACTCACATTCATTTTCAGCTGTACGAGGGCCGTTCAATAAGTAATGCCCCTGACCACTTCCAATTGTCTGATCTAAATGAAATTGTGCATGTGTAATGATTTATATCTATATAAGTATTGTTGCAAAACAGCTCTGAACTACTTGTTGTTTCTGATTTACAGGTGTTTGAACTGAGTCAGATGTGGAATGTAGCCAGTTGATTGTCGCGCAGTGACCCGGTTTTGGTATTTGAAAAGACGCACACCAAAGGAGACTTTTGATGAAATGAAAGAAACTTATGGTGATGATGCCCCATCATATGACCTTGTAAAATGTTGGCATCATGAATTCAAACATGGCCGGAAGTCTGTGGAAGCAGCTCCAAGACGTGGTCGTCTCTCTTCTGCCCTTTATGCATCTGAGGCTGCCATTTTGGACGATCGACGCATTAGCTAAATAGGCAAATAGCCAAATAGCCAAAGAGGTCAAGATTAAATAGCCAAATAGCCAAGAGGTTTAGATTAGTATAGCTTTTATGGAAACTATCATTCCTGACTATTTGCATATGCATAAGATGTCTGCCAGATGGATTTCCAGGTTGCTCACACCTTTCCAGTAGCAAGAACACATCGAGTGCTCGAGGATGAATTTGAAGATGTGCCAAGGAGGTGACTCAACATTTTTCGAAAGACTGATTACACAGGATGAAACTTAGGTTCATCACTAGGATTGAGAGATCAAAGCCCAGTCAATGCAGTGGAAGCACTTGAACTCACCACCTCAAAAGAAGACAGGGTGCAGCCCTCCACTGGCAAGGTCATGATTACAGTCTTTTAGGACCAGGACGGAGTATTGATGACAGATTCTCTGGAAAAGAGTACCACAATTACAGGAGCCTATTACGCTTCACTTTTGATGAAATTAAGAGGAGCTATCACACTCAAGAGGCGGGGCAAGATCAGCAAAGGCATCTTCCTCCTACAGTACAACACTCCGGTCCACAACTCGCATGTCGCCAGATCAGAAGTACGGGTGTGTAGCTATGAAATCCTCTCCTATCTCCCTTACTTTCATGACTTTGCACCCTCTGACTTTCATCTCTTTCCAGCCATGAAGTTGTTTTTGAAAGGAATGCGTTTCCCAAATGATGCAGCCTTGATTTCTGAAGTTACGACGTGGTTAGAGGACCAACCTATGGTGTTTTACAAAAGCGGTGTCCAGAGCTGCATCAAACGATGGGAGAAATGCATAACTCTGAGTGGTTCCTATGTAGAGAAAGTCCGATAACTGTGCAAAGTTTCATTAATCTACTGCTTTGAGAAATGGGTCAGGGGCCTTACTTATTGAACGTGTCTCGTATATATATATATATATATATATATATATATATATATATATATATATATATATATATATATGTGTGTGTGTGTGTGTGCGTGTGTGCTCTGTATGATGTATAACTGTATGTTGTGTTATGATTGGGTCAAGGCCAGTGTGAAATATGAATATTTTTTCTTGTGTAAGGAGGTAGGAAATATCTGCAGTCTGATTGATTGGCATTATTTTAAATCTACTGCTGCTGCATATGTACAGACACCCAAAAAACACTTTCGCCTCCGCCCTTCAGGCTTGCATTCTCAAATATCCGGGGACTTAGAACCAACATCAACGACGTAGAAACCTTTCTCCTGACAAACTCCCCGGATATCCTAGCTCTTAGTGAAACTAACCTCCAATCCTCAATCTCTTCTCACCACTTTGACATGACTGACTACCTCCCACACTACCGTAAAGACTCTGACAAACACATGCACGGGCTAGGAGTTTATGTTCGGAACACCCTCCCCCTGACTAGAGAACATAGGTTAGAATCAGATGACTACGACTACATGTGCTTTAGATTGACTTTACATCACAACGTTAGTTACTTATATTTCCTATACCGCTCCCCGTCGACCCAGGACTGTACTCTGCTAAACTCTGTCTCTGAAAGCATAGATAGAGCACTCTTAATTGACTCGAATGCCCAGATACATGTATTTGGGGATTTTAATGCCCACCACCGCGACTGGTTGGGATTCTCCAGCCTTACTGACGCAGCCGGCAACTCTACGTATAATTTCTCCTTAGCTCACTCCCTCTCTCAGACTGTTGATTTTCCGACCCGCATCCCCGATCGTGTGGACCAACAAGCCTCACTTCTAGACCTCTTCTTGACCTCAATACCCGAGGCTTGTGTGACGAAAGCTCATAGCCCACTCGGGAATGCTGATCACATTGTGCTAATGATACATATCACGCTAAAAAGTCGTCCAACAGCTGATGAACCGTTGCTCAAAACAACAAGATACTACGAGCAAGCTGATTTTGAGTCAATCAGAGACCACATCAGTGACGCCTTATGGAGGGAAACCTTCTTACTCCCTGCCAACCAGTGTGCAAACGAATTAACTGAATGGGTCAAAGCAGGCATTGAAGCCTATGTCCCCATGCGAAAATTCTTTAGCAAGCCCCACTCTCCTCAATGGTTCACTTTGGAATGTGCAGCTGCCATTTCTGAGAGGCAACAAGCATTCCGTAAATTCGGCCGCCATAAGTCAGCTACTAATAGGCATACATTTATAGAGTCAAGAAACAATTGCAAGGCCGTGATAGGCGAAGCGAAGAGAAGGTATAATGAGTTAACAAAAAAACGCATTCAGTCACAGAAACTAGGTACTCGCGATTTCTGGAAAATCTACAATAGTGTAGTGAATAATGGTCAATCTACGATTCCCCCACTTTCAAACCACAATGATGTCGTTTGCACGGCCACTGATAAGGCTGAACTACTCGCACAGCGTTTCGCTTCTAACTCTACTTTAGACTCGGGTAACCACCATCTCCCTGAATTACCATTGCGGAGTGAAGCCACACTTGATAACCTGGTCATCACCCCATCCCAGGTCAGAGACATTATAAAAAGCCTTGACACAACTAAAGCTTGTGGCCCTGATCTTATACCTGTAATAGCAATAAAGAAATGCTCTGCTGAACTGGCCCCTGTTCTCTCCAAACTTTACAATAAATGCCTAGCCGAATCTTGCGTCCCCGATAGCTGAAAAATTGCCTCTGTGGTACCAGTCTACAAGAGTACTGGGAATAGAACCGACCCTCAGAACTACCGCCCAATCAGTCTACTGCCGATCTTTGCCAAAATCTTTGAATCCTTAATCAATCTAGCGATAGTACGTCACTTAGTTAATGCTAAACTTCTATCTGACCGCTAGTATGGATTTAGACAAGCACGATCTACTGCAGACATCCTAACGGTCATCTCTGAATGCATGTATCATACTCTCGACAAGGCAGGTGAAGCTAGGGCAGTAGCGCTTGATATATCCAAGGCCTTTGACAAGGTATGGCATAAAGGGCTTCTCCTGAAAATACGCTCATACGGTATTACTGGGCAACTACTTAATATAATTAGATCCTTCCTAAACAAAAGAAAAATCCAGGTTGTCCTCGATGGCCGTTCATCTAAGCAACATGACATAAATGCTGGTGTGCCCCAGGGATCTATTCTTGGACCTTTGTTGTTCCTGATCTATATAAACGATCTCCCTGATGACATAGTGTCTGAGATCGGTTTATTTGCTGACGACACCACGCTTTACTCTCGCCATGTTGGCAAAACAAACGCGATCATATCTGAGGCAATGGCTGCATCCTTAGAAGATGACCTCCAGGCTGTAGTGGATTGGGGCCATAAATGGTTGGTGACTTTTAATGCCGCAAAGACAAAGCTCCTTTCCTTCAACAACTACAAGAAGCCTCTCCATCCACCGATTGTCATGGCAAATAATACCCTACCTGAGAATTCATCATTCAAACTCCTTGGCCTAACCTTCACAGGTAACATGAATTGGAACACATACATTGAAGACATTGCCAAGGCTGCCGCAAAGAAGGCTGGCTCCCTCTACCGTGCTAGTGGACTCCTTACACCTGACATTATCCTGTATCTCTACAAAGCCACCATTCGCATATGCATGGAGTATTGTTGTCACATCTGGGCTGGTGCATCATCTACTAGTCTCTCCCTCCTTGACAAAGTCCAAAAAAGAGTAGTCAACCTAATAGGTCCCTCACTGTCAGCTAAGCTCCAGCCCCTGTCCCATCGCCGCAATGTAGCATCCTTGTGTTTGTTTTATAAATATTTCAATGGATTATGCTCCGATGAGTGTGCTGCTCTGGTGCCCCCTCGACGTGAATTCACTAGACTAACTCGACATTCTACTAAATCTCATTCATTCACTGTGGAGGTCCCCAGATGCCGGAGAGCATTCTACTCAAATAGCTTCTTTCCTCGTGCTGCTGGCCTCTGGAACTCCCTCCCTGCCCCCTGTTTCCCCGACAGTACTGACATGCAGAAATTTAAAACTAATGTAAACAGACATCTCGCTGCTCAGATCCCAATTTAAGCTGAACCACGAATCCTTCCCCCCTTTTCTCTTTTTCTCAGTAGCCCCTTACGTTTACAGTGACGTCCTGCCTTGTTTGGGGTGAATCATGTAAAAAAAACAACAAAAAAAACATAGTTCGTGAAACTAATAAATGCCTGATTTCTGAGATGTTTATGCTACTTTTGTGTAGGGCGGCTATATTGTTAAATGTTTTTGTTGCGTCTATATAAGATTTGTCGTCTGAAAAAATGTTGTGCATTTAAGTATACAGACCGCATTTTTAGAAGTGCGGTGGTAGTCTTTTATATTTTAGGTGTTTGTGTTGGGTTTTGGTAATGTGGAGGAGTCTCCTTCTATCATTATGTCATAAACTCATCAGCTTTGATGAATTTTGTGACGCCTTATATAGTATGTTTATTGAGTTTGCTTGAGCTTAACAGGTTGGCGTTTGCTTTTTATTGTTTTGGTTGTTTTAAGTAAATTTATCAGTTTTTAAAATTTTAGTCGAGTAGGTCCAGATTTCTTGTCATCTCTCTTAATAGTTCTGGATTGTTTTTGTTGTGTGTAAAGACGTATGCTAAGATCCCGTCTTGATTTTGAATTTTTGGGATTTCGTTGTTTGTATAATTGTATGCTTCTTATAGTTCACAGGATTATTTTAATAGTTGTGAGGTATACCCTCTTATCGTTAAGTTTTTTCGTAGTTCATTTATTCAGACCATTCGGAAGTGGCAGTGGCTATACAGCAGATCTTGCGTGCTAGGTGATAAGGTATAGATTTCCGACAGCTTTTCGGGGTGATGTCTTTTAGAATGGATATATTCGTGGGTGTCTGTGTGGTTTTAATAGATGTCTGTGATGACATGCTTCTTTTAAATGTTAACAAGTACATCTAGGTGGGTGTTCTAGTGTGAAGTCAATTTACAGGTGCTGCAATGTTTAAAAGTATGCTGATATAGCAGTCTGCATGATATATATGCCTACCTCTTTACGCAAGAACACAAAACTTTATAACAGAATTCACACCGGCATTGGACAAACAATAACACAACACACACATACATAATACTAAAATGAATGTGCGTGCGTGTGTGTACGTGCGATAACAAAAACATATATACGCACACATAAATAAGCATATAAGCACCCACACACATAAACAAGAACAGATATACTGACCTAAACGCACATATACATAACGCACACATGTAGGTACACAACTTTAGATACAGGGATAATAAGTAATAATAAACAACCCTCTACAAATAGTAATTACTAATTCCGGACACTCTTAATTCTATGTATAACAACTAATTGCATAATTAACACGATTCAATAAACTCAAATAACATGCACCTAATATACTGATGAATCTGAGAAAGAAAAAGAAATCGAACACACGCACGAATAACGACACGAAACTTTTAATACTAACATTAACTGAACTCATATTTTCAAACCAACAAATGTCTGAACAGAGCGGGGCATGCTCGATACACGTGTAACGTAAAAATTATTACAATTAGATTTTTTTAATTTAAAATATTAAATAAAAACCGAATTAAAATAATGTTGCTTGCCTAAATTATTTAAATATTACTATCTCTTTTTCTGAACCACACTACACTCTTCTTATGTATATATATATATATATATATATATATATATATATATATATATATATATATATATATATATATATATATACGTATATATATATATATATATACACATCTATATATACACACATATATATACATATATATATATACATATATATACGTATATATATATACACGCATATATATATGTATATATATATATACATATATATATATACGTATATATATACATAAATATATGTATACACGAATATATATATATATATATATATATATATATAAATCCCTAAACATCATACTACTACAACTACTACTACTACTACTACTACTACTACTAATAATAATGATGATAATTATAATAATAATAATGATAATAATAATAATAATAATAATAATAATAATAATAATAATAATAATAATAATAATAATAATAATAATACAGAGACTACCGAACAAGACGAGAAAATAACGAGGGTGGAAGAAGCAACAAAATGGACGATTCATAAGACTGATTAGTGAAGAAGTAAACCAATATAACTGGCCATGGCTACACAGAAAACACAAAATGAGAAACAGAAAAAAAATACTGACAGCCGTACAAAATTTCGCGATCAGATCAAATGATCTCAAAGCCAGAAGAGAAAAATTCTTGCAAACTTTAAATGAAGACTTTGGGCAAAAAGATGGAAACTGCAAATCACATAATGAAAGAATGCAGCAAACTACCCACAGAGGAAAAAATGATACGATAGCCTAATATCAAAACCTCTGCAATTTGCAGAAAAATGGTGCTAACGCAAACTACAAATACTATTGTAAACTGAAAACAGAATTTATGGTGAATTGATGTAGACACACACTCTGTAAAGCAAGGAGACCGGACGTGATGATAGTAAACGAGTAGGAAATACACCGACCAAATATTAGATTTTCTCCGTTTGAGCAGATTACAGGATTACAATACAAACAAAAAAAGACAAACAAAGCAAATGCATGCAATTTGCCAGAAAATTGTACGAACTATGCAATAATTATCAGAAAACTCTGAACCGGTCCGTAAACCCTGGGAGAAATAGGAATCAAAGGGGAGATTGATAGCATACAACGGAGTGTAATGATGCAAACAGTCGAAATATTATAGATATAGAAACTTTCGAACATAAACAGCAAAACCGAATCAGAAAATTCATGTAAGTTTAAAAGAAATATTTCAAAAGGTAAGTTTATAAAGACATATTTCAACAGGTGAGTTTAAATAAACTATTTCAACCGGTAAGTTTTTAAAAAATCAAACACAAATATTGCAAGAACACCACAGGAACGCAAGGGAATTGAAACAGCCAGACATGCTAGAAACTAAAAAACAAACAAACAGAAAGACGGGCATAAACAAACATGTAGTGTCCCAAGCGTCACTTGTTACCACACAAACTATTTGTGAAAGGTCAAGGTGTAACAACCATCATCCAGGTCTACAGGGAAAACGGATCAGGGTTGCACGGTGTATTGTCCATCAGTGGATTAAACCCAGACTGTTCCAGTTACAAAATGGAAACATGTAACTTTGTCACGCGACGAGAGTTCACGTATGCACATGAGGCTTGGTTTGCATGGGATGATTCTCGTTCTGATAAAAAACGTAGCCATTTTGCTCCGGTGTCGGTGTGGAGAAAGGTTGACGTTGTCACTACGTCGAGTGCTGAGAGAGAGAAAGAGAGAGAGAGAGAGAGAAAGAGGAAAAGAGGAAAAGAAAAAAAAATTGAATTTTTTACTAGACGTTTGGTCGTTACCTTGCGTGTTGAACTGTTGTTAGTGAAAAGAACAGAAAACATAATTCGGCGTCTTGTTTGAACTCAGTGGTATAGCATTCGTCAACTCTTCGTTACAGGATAAAAAGAACGCCGAGAGTTAGCTCGAATCAGACGTCCATTGGAAAAGTGCAGAGATTACTAGAACCTTGAAGAAGTTTATTGTCAGCAAAATTTCAATATAGACCAATGTTATTAGTTAGCGTAAATTTGAAAGGTTGTGACAAATTACATCTTAAATGAAATTTGGACAGAAAAAAAAACATACTTTGTCCATGTTAATATCCAAGGGATAAGATAGAATGCGAAGATATAAGCTGAATATTGAGTTGTAATCCATCAGTCAAGATGGTAAAGTTAAAAATCCAAACCATGCAACGATCAGAATGAAGTTCAAAACAAAAATAAGTTGATGAAAAAAAGATATTTTCCGAGAGTTCGTAGAAAATAAAGATATAAATGAATCCATTGATATTTGTGTTGCTTCCTTAACAGATATAAATATGAGAAAAAATGTACAACGGTAAAATAAATAAAATAAAATTATTAAAAATATAAATCTAATTTAAATAAAATATAAAGTATGAAATAATAAATTTTGAAATTATCTACGATTCTCTAGTTTTTTGTTCATTGTACTTTTATTCTCACCTGAAAGTAATTCGACGAATAATCAAGTAATACTAATGCAACACTTTTATTTTGTATTTTGACACAACATAGATGATTATTACAAAAATTGAAAAAAAATAAAAAGTTGTAATAAAAAAAAACTTAGTTATTTTTAACGATATCTGCTTGAATATGAAAATGATGCCTAAATATACATGAAACGTATATATATATATATATATATATATATATATATATATATATATATATATATATATATATATATATGCCATCTTCCAAACATTTACATGTTCTCTAAATTATGACATCCGCTCCTACCCATTAACCTATAATCCAGCAACCAGGATCAATCGTAAATACAATTGCACTTATCTAACATAGAAAAAGATGGACCCCTGAGTTTTAACGAAAAATACACTAAGTGTATGTGTAAAATATTAGTTTACATTTCATCATGTGATCCTTTTAGTTTGAATCTTGTGTTGTTATCTTATTTTTTGTTTAATATGAACAATTAAAATAATACTTGTTTTGTCAGACCTGAGAGATATTAACTTTTTTATTTATAGCTGTATATTATATGTTTCTATTGTATACACAGTCGAAATTCTCTGGATTTTTGCACTGTGAATAAAACTTTAACGAGATAAAAATTATATATATATATATATATATACATATATATATATATATAAATATATATAAATATTAATATATATAGTTATATATATACACATATAAACATTTGCATATATATATATATATATGCTCAAGTATAATTTAAGATTATTGGTTAATTAATAATACACAATCAATTAAATAAATAGGAATAAATAAATACATATACACATATATGAATAAATTTATAGATATAACTTTATTTTCCATTTTTTACAACATTTTCGGTTTTCGTCAGCTTTTAATTAGAAAGGGGACAATGACTTAAAACTCCCCCATCCACCCGGCCCCGCACGCTTGTGTAGACACAATTACACAGACAATATCTTTCTTTCAAGGCAAAATATAATTAACTCATATTCAACAAACCCATGCCTACCCCCATAACAAACTATGTTAGCAGCTGCTGATAACACACTTCAAATTTTGCCAGTTTTCTTTTTACAGTCTGGCCTGAGGCTCGCCGCTCCTGGGCAGATCAAATTTGATAATTGTCTAATTATTTTTTATGCATTTTCTTTATAACGTGGAAGTCTCACAATAAAGAAAAAACGTTGATGAATACATAAATAATATAGTTTTTCACTTTGTCTCTCTCTCTCTCTATCTATATATATATATATATATAAATATAAATATAAATATAAATATATACATATACATATATATATTATGTATGTAAATATATATATATATAATATATGTATATATAATATATATATATATAATATATATATATAAATATATATATGTGTATATAATATATATGTATATATAATATATATATATATACATATAAATATATATATATATATATATATATAAGTATCTGTATAGATAATGTATATATATAAAAATATATATATATATATATATATATCATATGTATATATATATACAATATATATAAACTAGCGGGGCTACCCGGCGTTGCTCGGGGTCATAAAGACATAATTGAAGAAAAATCGCGTGTGTAACATCTTTATATTCAAACTTCTATTTCTCCCCCTCCTCTGTAGCCGTCTCTTCATCTTTCTACCTTTCTCTTCCCTGGTCGCCCCATTTAACCGCTACTTTCTAATTTTGCCTTTTGCGAATGCTGATACTTCCTCACAATTTCTGCTACGTTGCACAGGGCAATAGTATGACATATTTCTATAAAAAGTACCACATCTATCTGCGCCTTCTATATAGGTACTTATCTCCGCCCCGGTGTTCATACAATATACATATCCATCGCCACCCCGGTGCACATACAATATACGTACCTATCGCCGCCCCAGGCAGATACTATATAAGTACCTATTGCCGCCCCGGTATGCATACTAAATAAGTACCTATCGCTGCCCCAGTGCACATGCTACATACGTACCTATCGCCGGCCCAGTGCGAATGCTGCATACGTACCTATCGCCGCCCCGGTGCAAATGCTAAATACGTCACTATCGCGGGCCTGATGCGAATGCGAATATGTTCCTATCGCCGCTCCGGTGCGCGTGCTAAATACGTACATATCGTCACGCTGGTTTGCGTGCTATATACGTACTGATAGCCGCCCGGAGCGCATGCTAAATATATAACTATAACCGCCCTGGTGCACATTCTATATACATACTTACTGCCATCCCTGTGCACATGCTATATAGTACCTATCGCCACCTCTAGGCACTACTATACACGTACCTATTGCCACCCTGGTGCACATACTATGTATATACCTATCGCCGCCCCGGTGCGCATACTATATTCGTATCTATCGCCGCCCCGGTGTGCATACTATATATTTTCCTACGAAGTATTTTAAGTTAAAAAAACAAAAAAATTTGGCCTGACCCATAAAAAGTTCGGCCTGACCCCTAAAATTTTCCCCGACCCCTCAATCTCTCCAGCCCCCTAATTTTTAACTCTCCCCCAACCCTGAGAAATATTTTGACTTCAAAACAAAAAAAAACAACAAAATTTGGCCTGACCCTTAAAAAGTTCGGCCTGACCCCTAAAATTTTCCCCGACCCCTAAAATTTTCCCCGACCCCTCTTTCTCTCCAGCCCCCTAATTTTTCACTCAACCCCAACCATGAAAAATATTTTGAGTTAAAAACAAAAAAAGAACAAAAAAATTGGCGTGACCCCTAAAAAGTTCGGCCTAACCCTTAATATTTTCCCCAAAAAACTGATACTACATTATTTAATATGTATACAAATATTAGTGAAAACAGTGGTGGAGCATAATTATTTCTCTTCTTACTTTTCTTATTTAGACGTTATTTAACATGTATAAAAATATAAGTGAAAACAATGGCGGAGTATAATTATTTTTCTTTTTACTTTACTTATTGAGACGTTATTTAATATGTATACAAATATTAGTGAAAACAGTGGTGTCGCATAATTATTTCGCTTCTTACTTTACTTATTGAGACGTTATTTAATATGTATACATATATTAGTGAAAACAATGGTGGAGCATAATTATTTCTCTTACTATTCTTATTGAGACGTTATTTAATATTTATACAAATATAAGTGAAAACAATGGGGGAGTATAAGTTTTCTATTCTTACTTTACTTATTTAGACGTTATTTAATATGTATACAAATATTAGTGAAAACAATGGTGGAGCATAATTATTTATTACTTTAATTTTACTGATACTACACTAACTTCACACCTCTCAAAAAGGAGGAGGTAATACCTGGGAGGATGGTATCATGTCAACAGAAGAAATTTTGTTAGGATTAAGCAATCCTTGCTTCACTATAAACTCATGTTCAAAAAAGTGCCGTTATTGATTAAACAACACTTACGTCACTATAAACGCATGTTTCAAAAAGTGCGGTTAGGAGTTAAGCAACCCTTGCTTCACTATGGACTCATGTTTTAAAAAGTGCCGTTAGGGATTAAGCAACACTTGCTTCACTATGGACTCATGTTCAAAAAAGTGACGTTAGGCATTAAGCAACACTTGCTTCACTATAAACTCATGTTCAAAAAAGTGCCGTTACGGATTTCCTCTGACGTCATTTCCTGTTAAAATCATGACTTTACATTATTTCTCTAATTTTTCTCAAATTAGTACTAAACAACGTTGAAAAGTGATGGAAAAAGCGCCCCCCCCCCGGAGAGTCAATTTTTTTTCCGACACTCCCCCCTCCCCAAATTTCGCCTGACGCGCCGCTCCCCCAAATTTGGCGTGAGGCGCTCACACCGGCGAATGCCGACACTCCCCCCCCTAATTTGACCTGAAGCAGTCACACCGCCGCACTATCTCCACAACTCTCAAAAAGGAGGAGGTTATGCCTAGGAGGGTGGTATCATAACAACAGAACAAGCGTAGGGGAGGAAGGGAAGGTAGAAAGGGTGGGAGTGAGAGGGAAAGAAGAGTTTTAGTGTGAGGGATTTTCTTCCCTACACTCTTTTCCTCTGACGTCATTTCCTGTTAAAAGCGTGACTTTGCATATTTCTAAAATTATACATGATAGCATTGTTTTTTCTCAAATTAGTACTAAACAACGTTGAAAATCGAGGAAAAAACCACACCCCCATTGGAGAAAAGGGCTCAGTCGACCCCCAAAGAGTCAATTTCTATTTCCGGTTCTGAGATATTACACGTCCCGGGGCTGGCCGGTCATAATGATGCCAAGCGTGTGACTGTTTGTTGGGTACTCTCGGAGGAGTATCTGGACATACAAACAGACAGACAAACAGACAAACAGACAGACATACAGACAACTGGCTTTTATATCGGAGATAAATTTCCAAATATGATCTAAGATGAAGATCGGATGCTAACTCTGCCTGATGAGATGTTGTACATGATTGTGTAAATAAAAATAATCATCTATATATATATATATATATATATATATATATATATATATATATATATATATATATATATAATATATGTATATATATAATATATATAATATATATGTATATATAATTTATATATATATATATATATATATATGTATATATATATATATATATATATATATATATGAATATATATATATAGGCCGTTGTTTGTCAGGGATAAGTAAACTAACAAGTTTTTCATGCAAGCATAGTTTTTTGGGAAAAATGTTTGCTACTTTAAAAACATTTCGCTCGGCTTTCACTCAATTACATTATAATGACAAACTATGAAAATGAGTGTAAGCTTTGTGTAAAGCGAAATAATACATGTACCCATTTGAGAGGTGACACGAATGTGACATTAATTGTTTAGGTGTGTCTTCTAAATTGGAGTTGCTTCCGAAGAATAGTGTTGCAGCCACCAGTATAGGTTAGTAGCTCGTTCTCCATTTCGTTTTGGGGAAATATTTAATAAAGAATATATAACCGTTCCCTCGAACAAGAATTATTTTTCACTATGCGACTACGCATGTGTAAATAGAAAATGATATTTTCAGTATGTGTTCGACTCCTATGAAAAGCTGTTTGCAAAGTAATTATTCTTTAATGTTCTGCTGCTCTGGATTCCTCGCGCATACTTATGTGATAGCTAGTCTTTTCCTCAGTTCACACTTATGGAAGTAAGTAATTACTTATCAGAGTAGAAATCATCGTGCATTGTTTGTCTGTTTCTTTTAATTCGCTGTATTAATATTTCATAATATTCATAAACGGTTTAACGTCATGCTGTTATGTGTTGCATAGCTTATATAAATTTACTTTCAAATACATCCATCTCTAGATAGGCCTTTATTGATCCCTTTTTTCTTTAAAGTCTTTCCATATTACGTCCAATAATCTTTTTGTTGCCCTATGTCTGCAAACTGACCCTGCGATTGCAACTGTTATACATAAACTAACTCAAGCACGTTGATCTACTCTTTGTAACATGATAATACAATCATTTTATGCACACATCTTCCTATAATATCCAGTTGTAATCTTCCTCAGAAGCCCTCTGATATAAGTCACTCTCTAAGACTGGTATTGCACAACCTATCACACTATCTGAATTTGATTTCTCTCCATGCGACATATGCCCTCGGTTTTTACTTGCCACTTTTCAATTCCAGACATGATAGCACTTCGTACACATGCTGATAGCTGCTTTTATTTGTCGACATTAGATACGCTCTATTAGTTAGTAATACAACACGTCTCATGAAGTAAGTTCATCGACACATAACTCTTGTAATCCCGCTAAGACTTCTATCCTCACTGTGTTCCAATGGTATTACTAATGTAATACAGCTTCTCAAAAACCTCAATGGCTTCAACATCCCAAAATACATTCTCTACATCTTGTGTCTTTGATTTGCTAATAGGCGTCTTCTTTAAATCATTTTTATGTTTCGCTAAATGAAAAGAAGACGCTAGAATGCTGGTAAAATACACAGAAAGATTAAAGTACAGAATAATGTCCAATCATGGGATAATCATGAAAATGTAAATGTGACATTTACAATAAGAACATAATTCTTACTTTCTACAAATGTCGAATTGTTTGTCTGTAAAATAAGTCAGAGGATACCGTGTAAATACTGACGTTTGTCAGAATTTTGACTGTGATGAAATGTAGTATGTTTTTCTGTCCCACAACTCTATTGTGGTAGACATTACTCTTCCTAGAATTGCGGATATATAGTTTTATTGTTTGTGTTCTTGTGGCGCTTTCACCTCTTATAGAATGATGAGGGCAATATTTTTGGCACTGGACTCCCCTCCACATTAAAACGATCAAAAAGATCAGCTCATTATATGATTCTTAAACACATGCAATGAAGTTGCTAAAATATGTATTTCTTTAATATTGTAGTTTCCGATAGACAAGACAGCAAACGTTAGATTTTTATAAACAAAAGGTGCATATGTTTATGAATTCAAATACATTCGAGTAAAGTTATCTTCTGCCTAATAAACACAATTGTAATGAATAATAACCCTAATCCTAACCCTAACCTTAAGGCACACTTTCCGGTAACCTCATGGTTTTATATTCTTCTTTTAAGCACTTTATTCCACTTATGTTGTAAAGACGTTTTTATTTTTTAGTTCATAGAGATTATGATTTCATTGTAAAAAAGACTTAACCTCCACTCGAAGATATCACCACCCACAAAACACATACTTCATGTCGTTTTGAATTACAAGTGCATGTGATAAATATATCAACTGACTGAGATAACAAAATGACGTGAAAAAACGAATCCAAGTTTTTCCCACAATGATATTCTCACAATGGGGAATTGTGATACTAATTAGTCCGACTGTTGCTTTGTTGCTGTCGGGTTTCGGTATGCTTCTATTCAGTCCTAGGATGTTAACCCTTGCAGACGTTGCCTTCTCTCTTGAGAATGGGGTTAGTGTATTGCTAATCTCCCAAGGCGCCTTTTCGTGGAATGTTAACGGGGCTGCTCAGGTATTCTTGTAGGCCAGAGTGTGCTAGCTTCTTGACCTTTATATAACCTCCTGGCATAGATGTAAATAATATAAATTTGAAAAGAAACGTTCAAATTTGCCTGGACTTTCTCGATTTTGACTAGATAAAATTCTAGTATATATTTTGTTCATGCTTAGTGAAGAAGAAATGTTGCTGTTTTTTTAAATTTTCATCTAATCCTTTAGTGACATCGTTTTAGGAGCTGGCTATCTTCAACACTAAAAAAATTACTTATATAATATCTAACTCTACCACTGTATGGAGGCTAATAAAAAGGGGGTGTCAATCAAGGGCTGATGATTTGCAATCGTTTACAATTTATCGTTTACCATGAATCGTTTACAATAGTGTGTTGTCTTTCGACATCCAATGACGATAAACGATTGTTATAGCTTAAAACAGACAAACCAACCCAAACAAACTCATTCATTTAAAAATGCTGAAATTACATTACCTAACAACTGAAAGAAATTCTAGTGGCTGGAAAAGTAAGCAAACGATGAATTGAAAAACTAATAATATGAGATATTTTTATGGAATACTTTGCCAGAAAATGTAAACCGAAAAAAGCAAGCCGCACATAATAATAGTGAGAGAAATACATAGTTTGGAGCCAAAGCCAAAGAAGACAAGTTCTTTGAACGCTCTTTTGTCTGGAGATAACAAGGCGACAATACCAAATTGATAATATTACACCATATCAACTAATGAAATACCTAATAATCACAACAATATTAAATACATTGAATATTTTTGTAATTCTTCTAATTGCTACTAAATTCAAATTCTCCCGTAGTAAACATTTTTTAAATAATTTAGAAGTCTGATTTAATTCGTTTCCAGTGACTGTTCATTTTCCAGAAAGTTCTCATCCCATGATATTATTCTTGCGAATTTTAATATTTTGCAATATGTTCCATCTTCGAAGGATTATGTTGAAGAACCGGACTCGAATGTAAGATTCCTTACCTAATAGATGCTTGATTACTACACATCGGATGTGCATCTTCACTTTGAGCACGTCCTTGGGTCTACCTGAGCTGGGCGCTAGTCTATTTTGCTGCAAGCCGATAGACACGTCTTGATTACTGTACTGTGATGAGATATGCCGTCAAATTTAACACACCAACTTTTTATGGTCGCTTTCACAGTGGTATGATCCAGTTTGGTGTCGTAAAACTATCTCTGGATTAGACAACGTGGCACATTCACCCGTGCGGCATTAAACTCAAACAGAGTGTGAAGCTATGCGCAATGGGTAAGCGGACAAACATCTACGATGTTAGCAATCAAATCTAGTGTACTTTCATAGCTTGAAATTCGTTCGGTCACGTTGTAAACCAGCCGCAAATATGCAGGCTTGAAAATATCGTAAGACATTTGAAAACATTTAGAATGAAATATATAATCTCGCACTTTATAATAAAGACCAATGTGTTTTAATTTATATAAAAAAACAAATATATTTCCATCCAGTAACGCGAATACTAACGTCTAAAAACGTGCTTTTATCTAACCTCAAACGAAACTATTTAATCTGGAAAGTTATGGCGAGAAATTAAATTGCAAGTCAGACAACCAGCTCAGACCTACGCCGCCACCTGAAATGAATGTGGAAAAAATCTTCCACTCTATAATAAAAAAAATCATTGCTGGGTATTTGTTTCATTATGCCATCAGAAATGATGCTGATAACTTATGTATGAGAAATATAATTACTCACGTAATTCTGATTTTATACGCATATTTGAGAAACACGTCGTGATAAATAGCGAGTGCAAACACTGGTTAACCATACCTTATCATCCTGATTTTTGACAGATGTTTTGTACTTGTATGTTTCATAATTGATAAAACACTGGCAACAAAACTCAACTTTTACACGTAATTTTACCGGACAACAAGAGCATTTATATTTTGATCTGAATGTTTACTTGAAAAAATTAGTTTAATGTAAAAAAAGAACAAGTATAAAATTGGAGCCTTTCGGTGCATGAACATTCCCACTCTTAGGTCACACTGTACTTTGAGAAAGACATAGTTAGAAAAGGTTTGACACGTAATTTAGGAAAACACAATAGTCGCTTTTACCAATGGACTTTCTGATTCAAATTTTATTTGGTTTCTGAAACTTATTACAGCCAAATTGCTTATCATGTTTCAACTCAGATAACAATATAGGAATAAAAATATTCCTAGACTGACTAACTTAACCTGACATATTTCGATGTTCACGTAAAGTTTATATATATATATATATATATATATATATATATATATATATATATATATATATATATATATATATATATATATATATTTTAATATATATATATATATATTTATTTATTTTTATATATATATATATATATATATATATATATATATGTGTGTGTGTATGTGTGTGTGTGTGTGTGTGTGTGTGTGTGTTTGTGTGTGTAATTATTCTACATGATATGATACGGGTTTAGTGTTCACATTAAAAAGCATTCAGTTTTGGTAAGTGATTTAAAATGCTTGTTATTAAATAATAATGAGAGATATAAAGAATCATTGTAAAATAACACTACGGAAGAAAAATAAAAAAAGAAGATGAGGAAGAGGTAGTAGCAGTAATAGTATGAGGAGGAGGAGGAGGAGGAGGAGGAGGAAGAGCGTGAGGAAAAAAGGGAGTACTAGTTGTAGAAAAAGAAGATGGCAAAAAAGAAGAGAAAGCGAGAGAATAAAAAATGATAAATAAGAAGAGATGAGAAATGAAAGGAACGAAAGGGAAAAGGGATGACAAAATTATTGTAAAGAAGAAGAAAATAAAAATAAAAGAAGAGAAAGGGAGAATAGTGAGACGGAGAGGAACAATAATTGAAAAAGATAGGAAGAGTAGAAAAATGAAGAGGAAGAACAAATAATTATCATAAAAACAAAAATGAATGTTAGTACAATTAAAAAACACATAAAACATTAAATTAGAATAAAAGTATGAAATATAGAAATAACATTACATTAATCAACGGGAACTAAAACTGACAGATTTGATATATAAAAATGATCCTAGAATCTGACATCCACCCTATAATAAGCGGAGTGTCATATAAAATGACCGTAAAATGTCCAAGAAATAGAAAGACCTAAAAGATTAAGTACAATCTAGACCTCCGTTAGTTTAATTTTGTAGATATATATCGATGTATAATATTTTTTATAGCTTGTTCTTCTAAATTTAAGATTCGATACATAGATATATATCCCGACAACAGACAACAATAATAACATTAAACTAATTATTTACTATAAAGAATTAAACCCCCAAACACTCATATTCAGAAACAACCACTCCGAAAAGATAAAACACTAAAAAGAATCAATGTAGTATACATATTTATATGCCTTTTAAAAGAATGTAACTCCCAAAATAATAATAGCTACATTGGTTTTACAACAACTACCCTATCCCGACGCCTAACCATGCATCGCGTAAACTCTTGGTCAATCTGAATTAAGACAAACGTCAGTAAACAATACAAAAATAACACATTCTGATACCAATTTTAAGTAATTAAACATCTCTAAAGTCATATACAAAAACATAACAAAATACAATTAATACTATAGCATATGAGACGGGTAAAACGATTTTAAAATGCTTAGAGTAGTTGAATTTCGTTCAATGACTTCACCCCGGATTCGTTTAATATAAATTCGAAAAATATGACATTTTATCGAATTAATTATTGCTTACCTATCCATTTCCCCTCTCTCTAATTATTCAACTACACCAATAAAATCAGCCATTTCTTATAAATACATTGAAAAACGATTTAATTGTTCCACGTCCTCTTTCACCAATTTAGGCGATCTTTTACATGCACGTATCGCTGATGTATTTTTTAAAATGTTCTCTTTTCATCAGCTTTCTAGTCCATTTTGCCATCAACAGCGGCAGATGAGTCGAGGAACAATTGAAAACATATGAATCTTTTATGAATTTGTTTTGAATTTAACACGCAAAACATCATTAGAAGAATTGAAATGATAAACAAGGTATTAGCAGACACAAGAGGTATGTTATTTTTTAATAATAGTTGCATGAATGAAAAATGCTACCTAAATACACACAATATATATATATATATATATATATATATATATATATATATATATATATATATATATATATATATATATATATATATACTTAAAAAATAATGACACGTGCTATTATGGGCGAGAATGCAATATTCTGCGTGATTCTTTGCTGCTTACGAAGTGGAAATACACAAACGCCCTTACTATCGGCAGCACAAACAAGGGAAAATACGTAAACTTAATATTAAAGCGATAAAAACTCGTACATATTCCACACAAGGTGTAGTGGTCTAAAGGTAAGGTTCCAGACTACATGCAATTTCATCGAGTGTTTCATCCTACTCTAAGTAAGCTATGCTGATGACGGCTGATAACCGGACACACGTGTCCATGGACTACTTTTATGTACATGAAAATGAATATATATATATATATATATATATATATATATATATATATATATATATATATATATATTAGACAAACATTATTAAATAACACGGAGTTTTTATTGATTGATACAGAGTTGTTTTATTTACACTAATATAACCGAAATACTTAATATACTATTTGGAAAATTAAAAAAATAAAGAAAAGGCTTATCAAGCAAAACACCCTCCGTGTTATTTAATAATATTTGCCTAAATAAAAACATGCTGTCTAAATACACACACAATATATATATATATATATATATATATATATATATATATATATATATGTAGATGGATAGATTTTTGTAGTTTATCCATCAGTATTTAATCTCAATTGATATGAACTTATTTTTTTAGGGCATGTATAAATATACAATCGAAAAGGCAGATTCCAGCGACGATATCTTAATTTCCCCTTATCTATGATACAAACGTACAAGTAGATATTATATATGGATGTCTTTAGCTTAATTTGCTCGAACGAAACTTGCAATTATCTGAGCTCATTTAGAATCTGTATTAAGGTCTATTATTATATAGCTCTTGTTTTACCTTATCTTGAGAATACGGTGTTGTTAACTCAATTACTTTTAATTTAAACCAAGCATATGTTAATGATAACATGTGTTATATAAATTATACAAGGTGAATGTATATGATATATACCGTGTTTTTAAAACAAGAATTTCAAAACCCATAAAAGTGTTTACCAAATTAAATACAGACATTTCTTTCTCAAAAATCAATATCAGCGATTTCTACTTCGAAATATCCGTTGAAGATAAAAGTTCTTAATTACTATGTATAAACACACTTATCGCGGGTTGACAAGTTTTAAAGGCTTGCTTTTGGGGTCAACACACCGCCAGCAAATTTCCAGCAATTTACGGATACTATGCTGGCGCACTTTATTTCACGATCACATACCTAGACGATGCTTTAATAAATAGTAAAACTATAGAACAATATCAGGAATACGTGGACAAAGTGTTTTCACAAATCCGGGACTTTGGATTCAAAATAAAAGAAAAGATTGCGATTACTTTTTAGAAGAAATAAAATATCTAAACATGCTAAAGATAAAAACGACAGAAGACCGGATCCAGAACGAACGACTGTAATTAAGGACATGCCGGCTCCTGTAAAATCACATCCCGACAAAGTATTCTGAAACTGGCAAAGTATTATAAAAAATTATCTCTATTCTCCGCTGAACGAACTTACAAGAAAAGATAAAGTTTGATAATGGAAATTCAAATGTCAGTGAATGCCATTCGATAAAACTATAAACATTCTAACGTCAGATGTATTCCTCACACTAACCCGAACCCAAACATCATAGTTTCAAGGTACACAAGGTCGTACAGAATAGGGGTATGCATGCTTTATTAAATGCTAGACGGACCTTACAAGCCCATAGCCGATGCATCGAGGCCGCTGCTTCAAGCTGAGAAACATTACTCCCATATCAAAACGGATTGTTTAGGGATAATCTATGCAGTAACAAAATTTCACGGTTAAATAGACGGTAGATGGTTCACGTTGCAGACAGAACACAAACCGTTACTCACCATATTTTGGTTCCAAAAATGGTATGCCCGTATACACAGCAAATAGACTGTATATATAAGCGTCACTCTTACTAAATTACAATTTCAAGATAGAATACCAACCCTCGATAAATATATTTTACGCTAATGGATTATCAAGACTGGTTCCGATACATAGAGAACCGCTGGAAGATTCCATGATTATTTCCCTACGAACTGTCTGGAAAATAAAAGCTACGTTGTGCAAGGCAATAAGAGAACTCCTTGAAACCCTACATGAAATAAAACATGAAGCCCTCGATGATGAGTTCATCAACATAACAAAAACGAAAATTACAGGAAAGGAACAACATATTTCAGACAGTTTTTCGTTATATGACGATGTACCTTTGTACAGCTGGAGAGTTGATACCAAAAAAAATCTTAAGAAGAGAATCTTGAATGATTCTTATATAAGCGACCCGGAGATAAATGGGATGAAAAGCTTAATGCGCTGTTATGTATACTGGCTCTAAATTGACCAGGAGATTGAAAACATCGTCAATCCGAGCAAAAGCAGTTCTTTGGTGACAAAGGCCCTTTCTATTAAACATAGTTATTGGTCAAGGACACACTTTAACTTTGCGGGTCCATTAGAGAGTGTTTTAATATCTAATTATAGTAGATAATTTTACCAAATGGCTCAAAGTGTTCTGATGTAAAAAGCACTACATAGGTGACTATGAACTTCCTTCACGAATTGTTCACCTGGTTTGGGATTGTCGATTCTTTGGTCAGTGACAACGCAACTCACTTTACGTCCGCCGATTTTAAAGACTTCTGGGAGATGTTTCGGATAAGACACAGCACGACTCATCTGTATCAACCTAGACCTAACGGTCAGGCTTAGCGATTTGTGGACACATTAAGAAAAGCCCCGAGAAAAGCTTGGAGAATCACACACAAAATTCCCTGCAGCAGTTTTTAGATGGATACAAGCTCAAAACTAAATGTTAACACAACATCCTCATTTTCTCCTGCAGAAATAATATTTGCGCGTAAAATAAGATCCGTTTTCGACAAATTGCTGCCAAACCAAACTAGACACTGACGAATCTCTATTGTACCAAATAAGCGTTATATGCCAGGGGATAAAGTATTTTTCAAGATGTTTAAAAATAATACATTTCTCTTAGAGCTTGGTACGATAGAACAAAGCATTGCGAATATGTTCTACATAACCAAAAGCCATCAGTTCTCTAATAAGAGACACCCAAATCAAACGAGGAAACGAATTTCGAATGACACCGACAGTACCCACCAGAAAGAAGTTATGGATACGATATATGACACGTCCTACATACATATACCCCAACCAGCTCTAGAATAGCGACAATCTAAAAAGAAACGGAAGTCTCCAGATCTTATCGTTATTAATCCAAAGAAGAAAACGATACTGATACTCCTTCGGAGGTAATGCTTAGGAGAGAGTGTTAGAGTACCATATCTGACGGACTACTTGAACTATTCCGCTTTATATACATACAAATAGTACATGCATTTTGGTGTCGAATCTGCCCTAGTCAAATACTGGCAGTACGACATATGCTTAATCACTCTTGTTATCTGTTGTATTATACTTTTTTTGATATACTTTGTTTCTTTAAACTCCAAGTTCGTGCTTTTCCGAACCCTTTACAGGGCCACAACAGTTATGTAAAATCTTATCAGAGGATTGGAAACTATTGATTTAATAGATTAAGTTCGAATTATTAGTGGCGGCTGTTCATAACAATTATCTGTTTACATTTGATTTTAAAACGACAATGTTGTTATTTGCTGTAACATGTTCCACAGAGGAAAAGCCGTTGCGAAAAATATCTGTGTGTGTGTGCAAGTTGACGGGGGAAGACAGGAAAGTGTTTTCATTGTGGTAGCAAAACGACTTCTTGCCCTAAATGTAAGAAAAAAAGAATAACGAACTAATCTTTAAATAGAGGTGTCGCCAAGATCAAGTCCAAATGGTAGAAAAAAAACCATCTCTCTCAACTGTATATAAAAAACGTCTTTCAAATCAACATAAAAGAAAATCCAGCACTCTTTTCTTTTGCTCGCTTTCCAATACGCGTTCAGAACGATATCCACGAAAAAACTGACTGACTCTTAACTTTTCACTGTCTTATTATAACGAAAATCCCACGCATGCAAACAACCTAATTTGCATAGACAAATAAAATAATTAAAATCTTATTTCACTTTCTGACGCCTTTCTCCTCCCACTCCTCTTTCTTTTTATGTCGGCAACGAGCGTTTTCGGGTTCGCCCCACACACACAGCATGGCAGACGCTGCCTCTTTGAACGGCGCCGACAAGTGTCTGCATCTACTTCAATCGGCCGCTCTCCGTTACACTAAATATTTTACAAAGAAGAACCAGAGACAAATGTTTAGTTTAGCATCACCCCTGGAACTAACAATATAGTAGAAGAGAGAGTCTAACAAAATCGCTTTTCTGAGAAAGAGGCGGTAACAAAGAGAAGAGATCACGCTGATTAGATTGAGGAGTAAATTCTGAACTCTGTCTCGCCAACAAATAATTCTCTGAGCAGCGCCTCTCAGATGTAGCAACGGTACTCCATCTGACCCTTAATGTCACGTCGTAACCTGATTCGAACGTTAAGGTGCGTCCACGACGAGCTCAATGTGTTCCTAAGTAAGAGGCAAATTGATATAGCGTACGATATGGCCACCCTTGCAGACGAATATGCCCTCACGAATAAGCAAGGTAAAAATAAACCAAGGACCTATTTGAAAACGAAAGCTGGACAAATCCCCGAATGGCGGCTAATGTTGGTCCGTATCCTACCGGGGTCAGGCAAATTACCTCCATCGACTGACCAACCAAAGAAACAACCTGATAGCCAGAACCCACATTCTCTTATCTATCGACAAAGAGATGAAATACTACAACGTGTTACTACTGTTGTAAAGTAGGACATATGACATCAAACTGTCTAACAGAAAATAGAAACAGATTCTCGAGTAAACAACAACGGTTTAACTTTTCTCGTGAAAAGAACCGATGTAGAGTTGGAAAAGAATACGAACTATTCGTTTCGAACGCTTGCATACATCCAGTAAATGAGATTACGAGGAAAATCTGGATTAACAAACTGAGCGATATTGGGGCAAGCAAATCTCTGATATAAAGATGCATGCCGCATGGATCGAAATCGATCACGGGCGAACTTGTTATCTTCAAAGAATGTTGTAATAATGTTATTAGTTTAACAGTCCATACAGTTTAGCTTGAGTATAATACAGTACACGGTACTATAGAGATCTGAGTAGTAACAATCTACCCATGAGAGGCATAATCGATGTTACTCGCGAATCACTTGACCGGTTTAAAAGTTGTATCCCATCCAAGATGGTGGCAGAAGCCGAGCATCATAAGAGAGAGAGAGAAAAGCTAGAACGATACGATGGAGTAATCTCATCGTGCGTGGTTACTCAAACAAAAGCTATAGAGAATCATCGAAGGAAAACCAAACAATATAAAAAGCGATGGTTAGAGGAACGAAGTAATTCCCTCCCTATTTAACATGTTTTAAGTAACGAGCTAGAATCGAACTCTACGCACGCTAATGCCATAATAATGAATATCGACTGTAGGGAAAAGGTTATTGGTAATATTTCCTGGAAGTCGATCATCTATCAGATAAAAGAGAACTGCCAAATTGTCCCGCTTTTCAGAGCGCTATGATCGACCTTTAACGTCGGAGACAAGGTCCTTGTACTGTCACACATATCTAGGCATCCTCTTAAAGCTCGATTACATGGTCTTTACAATCGATTATATGGTCTTTACAATCGATTATATGGTCTTTAAAACGGCATATCGTAGAAAGGCCATGCAAATGTGTCATATAAGTATGTCTCAGCTCTATTATGAACGTGATCAACGAACCCTCTCTTAGTTGCAACTGGACTTGCCCATATGCCACATGGACATCAACGAGCAAGTCGTAGGAAAGAACACTCTCTGAGATTGTAAGCAATCCTTTTTTTCATTTTCGTTGGGGAGTAGTCACGTCGTATCACTATTCGAAGTTAAGATTTTACAAGCACATTTTATCAGACAAAATACTGACCAAGCACATGGAAACATTTTTATATTTTATTTTATTTATTTCAGTTTGTGAGCGAGTAACCGATAGATTATTTTGAAGCGAGCAAAGATGCATATTATTTCCTGTACACCTTCCCATGTCCTGCAACTCCCATGTTGTCACCGAACATACGTTGTCGATTTCGGCATTATACCGAGTAATATCGACGAATTCAGCGAACTTGATTTTCAATAAGTAAGACTTTTTCACCAGAATTTGACCAAACTAATCTACTAAGGGACTGAGTTATATGAGCAACAGCTATCTAAGTTCCCAAAAGTGCCAACTTAGACACGGTTATAACAGTTTCTTCTTAAACATCGGTCGGGCCACATCTATGAAGATTTTGATGTTTTGTTTTATATTTCTTTTATTGTATTTCTATAAAAATATATTTTTGTATAAATATTTATATTTGAATTTCTACCTTGGTTTCTTATGTTATTTAGCATTTGTGTGTTGAATGCTTTTCGCTTACTTTCACCGATGTCTTGAATTAGAAAGCCTTTCTGTTGTGTTTCTTTTATTATTTAAATCAAAACGCTTAGACATCGGGATTTATTTATATTTTTTATTATTGTGTTGCGGAAAAACCTTCATAGTCGTAACTAAAGTGGAGCGTTACATGATATAGGTACATGGCTGCATTATTTGAGGTACTTTCTAGATCGGTAGAATGATCTAGCTGCCCTAACAGAAAATCGTATGTAAATCTTCTATTTTAGATTTGGAGTGAAAGTCAGTCCCAGGAGCTTAAAATATTAGTATAGTATTTACAGATCTTAGATTAGGTTGACTCAAGAAAAAAACATTTTTATTTCGTATTTCGTATTTTTATCTCTGCAAGTGTCACTATTTATAAACTAGTTAATTAATTATCTCTACTAACTTCAGTTTATCATAAAACTTAAAATTGGCTATTCCGAAGGATACAGAGAACCCCCAACAGCCGGAATTAATAGTTTAGATAACGTTTTGGACTAATTCTTCGTTTTATTTTTTACCCAATTACAACAAATATCGTGTGAAAAAAATATGTGCATTCGCTTTTAGCAATAACAACATATTAACCTTCTCTCAATTATTTAAATTAATGATAAAACACATTATGATTGGATAATTCTCTGATTTGTTATGATAAAAAAACATTAGTTTGTTTGAAAAGCGTAGTTTTAATATGCTTATCAATGCTAGAGGGTTCAAAATTTAATTTCGACTAAGGCGAAGCAAGGAATTAAGTGTTGATGATGGAACTATTTTCATCAATATTGTGCTATTCGTTTCGGCCAATAAACTCTGCGCCCGTCCCTAGGTAAGGTGATGTATTTTTCCTTATTAAATCCGTATTACTGTTCATTATTTGTGTACGTTAGTATTTCGCATTACTTAACTCTGATCAAGTGAAGATCATGGCGTTTATCTTTAAATGTACGAATAACGTAAGATGACGTAATAATCTTTCCACGTATATATTGAGACCATTTGTTGACACTATGCAGACGATGCAACTGCCGTTTGCAGCACTTCGAAGCGCATTGGTGATCAAGATTGAACACGTGATGCAATGGCAGAAAAGGGTATCATTACATTAAACACCTCAAAGACAAGGTTCTTTCATTTCTCCACCAAACGCTCAGATCCTGTTTTTTTACGGTTTTGAATAAATATACCTCTCATTGAAAAAGCTCCGAGGACTTTGATAAGCTCCATAAATGAAATGGAAGGCCTACATCGTTGCTGATAAAATAGTTACCTCATTCTACCGATTCAGGAATACCTTATTCCTGATATGATCTCCTAATTATATAAGTCAGATATGTTCTAAAATGGTGTACTAATGCTACATGTAAGGGAGGTGCCGTAAGGAGCACAGTTTATTAGCTTGAATGAGTACAAAATCGACTTCGCAATCTGATGAAGACACTCTTTCCATTCTTTACAGCTCCTTTCTCATATAAGTTATGCGGTTAGTCTTTCTAGACTCTATCACTATTTCCATAGAAAGGTGCCCGATTGAGCAATAATATCTGTCCTCTCTTTATAAAACATGCATAGTACGAACTCGCCTTCTATCACAACTGTACATGATTATCCTTTTTGGCTCTACATACTTAACATCACAATAGTACGATCAGTTTCTTTCAATAAACTTACTATCTGCGGAACGCATTACCATGTGATTGCTTCACTACAGACTACATCATTGCTATTTTCAAATTATATGTTCACAAATATTTGTCATGAATCCTTTCACATAGTAATTAATCTTTGTACGTTATATTCATCATTTTCAATCCTTTCAGAATTTCCTTCATCATTCAACTGACAATAGATTCACCAAATTAATCCTTATATTCGGATGGATTTTAGCATTAATTAGTGCTGACACATTAGCAAGAGAAATTAAAAATGCAATTAAATTAACGTGTCATGATAGCTTTTATTAAGTGGATAACAGCGGCCGAAATGTTGTAAAACTATAATTATCTACGTTGACAAAGGTAATAGTAAGAAGGAAATTAAAACAAATGATTAATATTATACCACACTGTAGTTACATATAAGTGTAATATGTTAATTTCTTCAAAGGAACCTTCACTATAACTGACCTGCAAGCGTTTATTCATGAAAATAAAACATGTTTTCACAGGGGGTCATACAAATTATAATAATGTATTCTTACCAAAATCTTCTAAACTCTACCGTTGTCTAATAATGCCCACCAAGCGTTGACAATAACGCATACGTATATTCTCACTTCCGTACCTTTATACTTGTCACTCGTTCCGTTTCGCAATGCGATTCCTTTGTCCTTCTTGTAATTTTATTATTTGTCTTTTGCTATTAAAGCATTTACGATTTCTTGTTTTAGTGTAACGCATGCAAAACCGTATTTTGTATTCTACGTGAATATCAATATTGTCACTGTAGGTTTATTATTATTGTTCCGTGTAAGTGTTCAAAAGAAATGAAGATAAATGATAAATTATTCAGATCAGCAGTAATTATTTTAAAAACAGTCTGATTTTGATAGATAAATATTTGTGTGGTATTATCGATGGAGACACGACCAATCGGTGTTCCTGCTCGATGGAGTATATTCTACGATTATGTTGTTTATACAAATTTATCATTTTTAGACCAGGATTTGAATCGGCTTATTTGGCATAATTGTTAAAGTTGTCGATCCTGGGTCAAAACACCATGGTTCAATCAGCAGTTGTGTAATATCAAAGTCTAACAATGACACAATGTTTCCTTGCTAACCACCTATTAGTATACGCTTAAGTGCAAAGATAAGTAGAGAAATCTAATAAAAAGGAGTGACTCCAGCCTTATTCTCGGTATAATAATAAATGAGGAGTGAGTCTTCGTTCGTCATTGATCACGGTCGATCCATTTTTTAAATAGATATCGCCCCAGACAAAGCATGAAGCCATGTGATGTAAGAGAATTAAAAAAAAATACTTCAAGGCTAAAGACTAGCAAACAATAAATGTTGAATGGATAGATTCCGACCCAGAAAACAGCAATTAATCCCTCCTTGTCAGAAACATTGCTTATGGAATGTGAGGACTAAACGACAAAATAAGTGAAGCGAGACTCACGAGACTGTCGAAAGTAGACCCAAAGTCCACTTTTTGCCTTTTTTTTTTAATTTAAAATTCTTATATTTCAAGCAAGGGCAATTTATTTGGCTGGGGAATAAAATAAATACTATTAATTTCAATTTATATTAGAATATTTCAGGTTGCCGGAGTATCTCAAGAATGTAATCTGTGTAAAGAACTTCTTTTAAATAATATAAATGATACGTAATACTGAAGTCTTATTTTCATGAGTCTATCTCTTGTGTAGGGCGTCTGTATGTATTAGTGTGTGTGAACGTGTGTGTAGAAATGGTAGAGGCGTATGAAAAATACCGCTAAGTGAGAACTCTCTCTCTCTCTCTCTCTCTCTCTCGTTTCTCTCTTTTTCGATGAATACTGAAATTACATCAACCCATAACGCAATGCGGTTACCTGACAGTCAATTAAATTATTATTATACAATCATGCAATTAAATGGCATTGAAACTGATTTTCGCGTTGACTATTTCAAAAACTCAACCCGGTTATAACCTGATACTGTAATTATGAAAAATATGAACGAACGAGTCGTTTCAAAAAAAGTAGCCACAAAGCAGCCTTTATTACAATGATACACCGAATGAACTGACTAGTTAGTTGTCAAGAGATACATACTTTTAATACACTGGTAGCCGTACGTACTGTTTGTTGTATATTCAGCGATGTTTATCCTGGTCAGTACTAACTGGGTGACTATTTGTGAATAACAGCTGTTGTTGTGGGAGAGGCTCTATGCTTATGGAGGCACTGTTTCTAGTTGTATTTGACTTCTTGCAACTGGGCTCAAGCAACGTCGGCCAAGAAAATAGGTGGTTGTGATTGCGCAATCCTTGCTTTAAAATAGACTCTCAGCGCATGCACCCTTACAGGGTGTATAAATTGTTTATTGAGACCAAACGTAAGCGGAACATGTCACACATCAATAGATATAATTCTAGTTTTCTGAAGTTATGAAATATTTTTAGTTAGAGATTTTTCTACATTTTGATAGACTGCCATGTTGACCAACTTATAATATTTGTTTTAGCAAATGGGAATGTACAGTTCAATGTTCTATCAAATTCACCAAATTAAATCTGTTGTATAGGAACGCCTTCCGATACTCATGTCAAGATCTTGTCGGTTATATGTATTTTTGTCGCATAATAGCTAACAATTATCACTGTACTATTTACGTTTGTCTATTTTATTAGCAACTTTTTAACTGGACGTATATTTGACCCGGGAATACTACGACACATTTATTCATTATATTATTACGTGATTAGTTTTTAATCACAGTTTAATCAAACTAGCTTAACCCCTAACATTAGTAGAGGGTGAAAAATCATCTTAACTTGAGGTCTAAAAAACTCTCATTACATGAGGATTTAGAGTTTTAATTGGCCGCTTAAAGTCTGCAATCATATATATATATATATATATATATATATATATATATATATATTCATTAAATGACATATATGTTTCTTAAACTTTCTCTCTAGTTTACTCTCTGATATATACACACAGATATTTTTGTAATCTTTAAAAGAATTTATCAAATATAGAAATTCTAATAAAATGAGGCATAAAGTCCAGAAGCCCAGTACACTGACACGTATGTCGTTCGTGTATACGCAACACTGCTATGAGGTTGGTCACTCCATGTTAGAATTATACTGTTTTCATAATAACTTTTGATGAAATCTGTAAGAAATTCATAAAATAACTTATTTCAAATGTTAATGAAATTAAGATTGTATAGAATTTTCCATTATATTTCATATTCTATAATAATTATATATTATTTCATTCAATATGTTATAAGAATTCGAATATTAAAGTAATCCATATAATAACAGGATTATGTTTTATTAACAACTTTTATGTAGTACTAAACTTTTATGTAGTACTAAATTTTTATGCAGTACTAAACTTTTATGTAGTACAAAACTTTTATGCAGTACTAAACTTTTATGTAGTACTAAACTTTTATGCAGTACTAAACTTTTATGTAGTACTAAACTTCTATGCAGTACTAAACTTTTATCTAGTACTAAACTTCTATGCAGTACTAAACTTTTATGTAGTACTAAACTTCTATGCAGTACTAAACTTTTATGCAGTACTAAACTTTTATGTAGTACTAAACTTTTATGCAGTACTAAACTTTTATGTAGTACTAAACTTTTATGCAGTACTAAACTTTTATGTAGTGCTAAACTTCTATGCAGTACTAAACTTTTATGTAGTACTAAACTTTTATGCAGTACTAAACTTTTATGTAGTACTAAACTTTTATGTAGTACTAAACTTTTATGCAGTACTAAACTTTTATACAGTACTAAATGTTTATGTAGTACTAAACCTCCTGTGACCTGTTGGGTCACAACCACGACCACTATTTGTACCACCCTCAGTTCAATCAAAAATGCATATACTATAATATATCTTCCATTATTCTTGCATCAGCAAAAATAATGTTTTTCTTTTGATTCATATATTATGCTACCTACATTTTTGCTAACAATTTGCATACGTGTTGATTGCGTGTACAGGTGTAGATTAGTTGTGAGGCAAAGGGTCACACTATATGTAAATACGGTCAAAAACATGAAAATATTACGAAGTGGTTGATTAAACATGTAGTGAAAGTGAGCTACAGAAATACATAGATAGCCAAAGGAAAGATGGGTGACTTATTCAGTTATTTATAAATTATGGTTAATTATAACAATTAAAATAGATTTGGGTAATTTGTTAGATTGGGACCCACGCTAAAAGTCCCTCGGCGTCGGTGCTTCCCGCCGTTGGACGTAAAACGCTGGAAAAACACCGAAGCGGTTAGTCAATGAAACTGCAAGAAAATGAATAACTGATTGATATGAATAACTGATTGAAATCAATAAGCAGACGACATCTAAACTAGATAATTGAAATGCTGACGTCTGCAAACGAGCCTTTTATTCCTAACCCTGCCCAAATCCTAATTTCTAACCTTGCCCTTACCTTAATTCCAAACCCTGCCCAGAACCTAAACCTGCCTTAATTGTAATTCGTAACCCTGCCAAAACGCTAACCCTTATTTCTTAATTATGTCCAAACCTTAACTACGCCCTAACCCTAATCCCTAACCCTCCCAAACCCCTAACCCCTAGACTGCCCTACCCCTAATCCCTAACCCTGCCAACATTCTAACACCAAGCTCTAACGAAAGTAACAATAATAATCAGTAGAAAAGTGTTTTAGTAAAAATTTAAAAAAACACTAACTTGATTATTTTTTTCATTTAAACACTTATTAGCATGACTGCTATTTCTTCGTTAAACCTTTTTAATTTAAACACTTATTTAAATCACTTTGTTCTTGGTTAAAATAATAAATATTTATTTTATACAAAATTATTTGCTCTCATTTTTGGTTTGTTCTTTTCTCGCTTGTTATTTGTGCTTTTTTGGACGCACGTAAGTCAACGGATTTTTGATTTGGCGCTGTTCGCCGTTTTACGTAAACATACGGAAAGTACCGACGCTGAAACACTGTTAGAGCGGGACCTAATGTAAAATAGTTCGGATAATTTTTTCAAGCGTAACTCAATCCCAGAATTAAGCAATATTTTAGCAGATATTTTGTGTTATTAAAGATTATAGTAAAACGCCTTGGAGAAACAGAGGTTGATTAATTCGCATTTAGTATAATAATGGATAAGAATTGTATTTTAAGTGATTTACATGGTCTATATACTTCTACTCAAAGTTGATTCTGATATTGTAAAGCGATTGTCTTTTTAATTGGATTAAAAAGTATACATTTTGAGAAATCATCATCTCCTCTCATTTTATCTTTAATTAATAACGACAAAATCAATACTTTAAAATCAATATTATATATGCAATCTCTCTGTCATATTTCCAGATATGCATTTGAAAACAAAGCCCTAAACGATGATCACACACAAGTTTACTCAAGCTGTATCTTTTCATGGAACTCAGCAGCGTATTAATTTTATATATGGTTTTTCGACAATACTATCGTAAGCAACTGCGTTAGCTTCGAAATCTGAAAACATCAAAGACGACTTTTTATTTTCTTATTTTTTTATCGTTGCATTAATTTGGTTTTCGTTTTTTTCTTACAATAATATAGTGTCGTTTAACGTCGCACCGGACAGCCAAAATCAACAATGGCGAGGTTTTATTGTATTTCACCTTATTCATAAAAAAGTAATGTGACACGATGCCGAATAACCTATTTAGGGTAGTATTTTAGGAAGGTATCAATAATTGTTATCATTATTATTATTTAACCCAAGAATTTGATTTTCTTGGAAATTGAGATAAAATGTACTTATGGAATCATAGAGTGTATAATCAGTATACTGAATCAAAATGTATTTTTATACTTTTGTATTTTTTTGCTGTTAAAAATCAATTCATCCACGCTTTGAAATTATTTATTTTCCGTAACAAACGTTCGAAAGCGTTTCTTCAACTTCGCTACTGAACCATGACGAAACAGGAGACAATCTGTGAAGATTAATCATTCTCTGAAATCCGAGTTGAAAACACGTCGTAACTTTTACGTCGGATTCGATATTAATATCCTTAAGACAGGTTGGATATCCCACTTTCTAGCTATTGTTTAAATGGCAAGTCATTGCCAGTAAAAAGTTTACAATTGCTTACAATAGGTATTGCGTTCCGGTATTAAATCACTCGCAATTGGTAGCTAAGCAATAAAACCGATACAGCCGGTGTTTTATTATTTAGCAATATGCCCATTCAAGAGTGTTTTACAAGTTTTAATGTTTTATTAGAATTCAGTGTTAAATTGTTACTTAATAGCTTATTGACATCGCCTAAAGCGGATACATCTGTTTAAAACGTTTGTTTTTCTATTTGGATATAATATATATCCCATAACAGTTTAATGATAACGCTTTAAATCTGTTGGTGAACGAACTACACTATATTTTGAATCAGAAAAAAAATACTGATATTCTTAGATTTTTGTGTAAAGAGTGCGTACATGAAATTATCTATGAGATTTACGACAAAAATTATAACATGACAATTCGTAAGAGTCGTAGCTTATTACTACTAAATTTAACCTACGTCCAACATGCAGTCCACATGAGAAACTCATTTACCCCTATCGTCGAGTAGCCTTTTGTTCGTGATTAACGGTAGCCCATTAGTTCATTAACACACACATACATATTTCACAGTTTCGAAGTGGTTAATGACGTCGACTACGGACCTCAGTGTGCCGGGTTCGAATCCAATTCGCTCCACAGGAACACTTTCATCAGAACGCACACCTGAACGTGTGTCTAAACTTCTGGAGAGGATGCTAATAAAATACTTCGTCCTTTTTTAGTATGGAAAATGCAATTCATGTAAGATTTGCAAAATAACCTCTACCATAAAAAGTAAGACAGCAATTTTGCACAAGTTAATGACAGAAATAAACCAGTGTTTCTTTAGTAAAACAATAGTAACTAAGATACTAATTACTAACAATGACTACTAATTTCTGACCATAATCACACTTTCTTTAACGTCAAGTCTTAGTTTTGTAAAATACTTTTTTGCAATGATTAAACGCTCTTTTGCGTGATAGTAATCACTGATATATTGCAAGAGCTAAACAATGCATTCTTGTAGTATTAAGGAATCGTTTTCGGACAAGTTGAATACCTTATTTATTCCAATGGTACAACATTTTACAATCGTCACACATTACACCGTAACATTTCCTGCTTGAATAAAACATTTAGGTCAAAAGTCAAACATCATGTATTGCGACAGTAAACCCTATTTGTGCAATGCTAATTCTTTTTAATAGTAAATGTATTTTTTGCAATCGTAAAACACTTCTGCTAGAGTAACGTATCTTTTCTTGCAATGACAACATTTTCTTTTTTCTAGTAATAGATATACGCTTTTAAACAGTAAATATTCTTGCCTTTAAATAATAAAACAGTAGCACTTTTAATCAGAAGTATAAGATCATATATAGTAACATAATATCTCCCTTTCCTGTAATACTAAAACACCATTTCTACCCGGAATAAAATACCCCTTTTTGCAAGAGTCAGCTTTTCTTTCTTGTATATACAGAGCAGCCATAGATGTGCGTACATATTAGAGAATTTATATTCACTAATGGTGAGATAAATTAATACAGTTGTGTACATGTTCCGTGCACAAGATGTGTTGTATAAGTTTCATATGTGTATGTTATTTTATGGCCACCATTAAATTTTAACAGTATTAATAAAGGTCTTACCCTGAATAAGACGACACCGGAAGTATGATAAATTGCAACATATCTTCTAGTAAATCAAGACAGCATCCGAAACCTATGACCAACAAAACTTACAGCATGTAGAGGAAATTAATGCAAACAGAGTTGGTTCTGCCCCTATTTACGCACTTCCCTAATAAGGCAAAGTTAGACACAAGGTTAGTATTTAATGTGAGAAAAATCCAGTTTCCAATAGGGGATACTCAAAATGGATACACACCTAAATTGCCTTATTTGGTAAAACTTTCTTCCCTGACTGAGAAGAGAACAGATACTACACTTTCAATTATTTGTTCGTAAATAAACAAATGTGTTTACACTTACAAATTGAGCATAAAGTCATCAGAAGTGTTGATAGTAGGTCCGTCATTGGTCTATTCTACCCATCGATTAAAGTATTTTGACCGATTAGTTCAATTCGTGTTCCTTTTATTCATTCAACATTTTCATCAATTTCATTTCAAAGACATGACAATACCACATTTACTTTATGAGCTCCCTTACCTAAAATGCCCACAGCTGTTGCAAGCTAATTTAGGATGTATGAATATATATATATATATATATATATATATATATATATATATATATATATATATATATATATATATATATATATATATATGTGTGTGGATGACTATATATATATATATATATATATATATATATATATATATATATATAATTGTATACTAGGAATAAAAAACAGTACGTTCTATGAAATGGTGTGAATCTGTTCTTTCTTTTATATTTGATGTGATTAAAAAATAAATAAAATATACTACTACAATAGCTCTAGCTTCACACTATTGAACTATTACAATTGATTTAAGTTATAATTTTTTTTTCAAATTTTAAGATTTTAAATATATATATATATATATATATATATATATATATATATATATATATATATATATATATATACTACCAGGAGCCGTGCCCTATCGTTGCCCGGGAGATATATAAAACATTTAATAAAAATAGATTTATTAGAGTATAAATTCGTTAAAAAGGAGTAGAAAATGTCCCAGTAAGATATTTAGGATATTAAAATAGGAGAGTGGTATGCCTTTAATCAAACAAAATAGTTGTCTTAATGTTTCGGGTACTTCTCCACTACGATCCGAAGTAGTGGGTTATTCGTAAAAAGGTAAACCACTGTCCCACAAAAAAAATAGTAAATGTGATCCAAGAATATGCGTGAAGCTTTCCAATGTTAGTGAACTTGACTTTTCAATAAAACGTCAGTCTAATTGGAGCACTTTTTGATGCAATCGATAACGACAAGACCACACTGTGAAAATGAGTTGGTGACCCAAATTAACCCCGTGACCCAATCAACTTCTGAGTCCTCTAATAATATGCAGTAAACACATGATTATTTCGTATTGCCCATTAAAGGAAATGTGGAAATCTTTTTTTCAGTTTTTGTTAGGGTTTTTTTTAAGTTTCATATATATCAAAAGAAAGAAATCATGTTTTCTTGTGTGAATATCCGATTTCTTTTGCGAGTAAAAGACAAACATTAAGTTTCCGTATAAAAAACGTATTGTAAGAATTTTTTTTCAAGTTGAAGAATGAAACATGTATTTTTAAAACATAATATGACTATCGTTATTATTATATTGTGTCTATATGTAATGTTAAATAAGTAGGAAGCTAACCCCGTAACGCAAATAACCCCTGAGTTGTGTAATAATGTTTAATAAACCATTGTTAATTTCGTATATGGCAAGAAATTAAAAGAAAAACATCGTTTTTAAGTTTGTTTTTGTTGCAGGGGGGTGATTTGAGTTAAAAATTGAAATCATTGAATAATCGTGAAGAAAATGTTATTTAAATACAGCTATTGTTAATGTTTACAAATGAAATATGTATAAGTTCGTTTAAATAACAATAACAATATTACTATGATAGTGTAATGTATATTTTAATATGACAGAATTAAGAAGTTCAATTACTATACGTGGAAGTGTGTTTGTGTTATTTGGTAATGCAGTGCGTGATGTGTTTGTTTTAACGTAATCAGTTACTCCATAACGTATTAATGGTATGTGTTAGGTATAACGGAATGATATTCTCGTTATCTGTAATTAGCTGTGTTTCTGTTTAACGGGTCCGAATGAAATAAAAGTCTGGCGATGTTTAATTGGTGAGTGTTGTTGATAATTGGCAGTGAGTTAGTATTGTGGCCAACATCTATGTAGATGTTGTATTTGAGAGAGCAATTGATCTAGGAATAAATATAGTAATTATTATATGTTGAAGAAATTATGCGAAAGTAGCTGCAAACCCGCTTGAGTAAATACGAGTATTGCAGTGGACATTTTAGTAGTGCACGATGCATGAGGTTATTTTCTTAATCTACTTCATAGGGAGAGAGGGATAGAGCGAGAGAACCACACAAACAAAGAATGACAGAGTTATAATGTTATTTTAATTTAAAAAAATGGGATGTGGGGCAACAAATAGATTTAAAAAGTAAAAAACAGCTTAGGCAACTTTTCAAACATTTTATAAATAATAGACCGCACATCATGTTCAGTTTGTTCAGAACCAAAATACAAGACAGTCAATGTCGACATGAGAGTGGAGCTAAATCGGGAGGAAATAAATTTAGTAGATGACAGCCTTCCAAGACATGAAACAATTTAGCGAGGCCAAGGAAAAACAGTGAGTAGTCATACTGGAGTTATTTTATCCAAAAGTGACAGGACTCATTTATTTAACTTGCTGGGAAGCAACCTTATCTTGCTTGGGGTTCAAAAGGATTAAGATCGCATGCGCCATGCCAATGCAAAAAAAATACATATTTTTGACGCACGTTCTGACAAACATCTTTTTAACTTATACCCACCTTTTGTTAAATTGCATGAGAAGTTACCTATTTTTATCCCATTTAATTTTAAACTGAAAATTATGGTTAAAGAATCAAATCAGATCCTTATCAGAAAAGATTTCAGCCCATTGCTATACCGAGACGCGTTGTCCACGTCATCATTCGTTTCAGCATGTTCCAGGGCATGCCAATGTTGTCAGGCTAATAGGCGTTTGAAGATAATTTGGACGCAATGCATTGTTTACTCACGGTACATGTTGCTTCCAAAAACATCCATAACCCTCATGAACAGACTCAACGTTGCTAAACCGACAATCCGATGTATTGTGCCTTTCCTCAGTAGTTATCAATCTAAGTAATAACCAAATTTAATATCGCTTAGCTTCGTTGAGTTGACAAGAACGGAAGCTCCAGTCTGACTTGTTTTAAATAAAATGTTTACTTACGGCACCGAGATTTTTCAGCAGTCACCTATTGTTACTAGACTCAACATTGCTTAAGTTCGCTCACCCAACAAAAACAGTTAATGATAATTAACCGTAAGAAATTGAATACTCGCATTTTGATATTTGTTTTCTTTATGAAAGTATTAAGGTACTACGTATACTTTATTGGCGTTATATATCTCACTATTCGTATTATGTCGTTCAAATTCCTTATTGTTTTTGTGACTCTGATACATATGATATTGGTCAGATTGCAGTGTGTGTATCCACCTTGTGCGAAATAAGTGAACATTAAAAAACTGGGTGACAAAAATCGATTTATATATCTTCACGAAAACAGTTAAACAAATAATGCAGAAAAAATATGGTAGGGTTAGTATTAGGATTAGACAATGTTATTTAGTTTACATTGTATTAGGGTACTGGTGATAGTTTAACTTATCGAGGCGTGATTTTTGACGATAAATATGATAAATTATACCAATACATCACGTAGATACAAAATACTTTATCTTATTATTTTCCAAAGTTTAAGGTGTTAGATTCTCTGATCATCGCTGATAGACTATTTCTAAAAATCAATATTGATGCATTAGCCTACAGTGTTGTGCCTCTCTTTTTATATATAATTAACGATTCCGTAATCGGATGTTCACAGTTTAAAGCTGAGTAAAAAGATTAGAAAAGGGGATACAAGAAAGAACTCATATACATATTTATATAATAAAAAGCACATAAACAATTGGCCGGTTAGAGTATTTCAATCAAAGATAAGCCGACCAGCTGTAAACACACTACCTCTCAAAGAAGAAAGAGACACCTGAAAGGATAGTCATATTGTAGCCAACCGAACCATTACCTATTATATGCTCTTAACAAACAATATTCGAAGAATTAGAATGTGCCAAGGCTTCCACGGCTGGTATGCAAAGATGAGTTGTAAAAACACTCTAATTGTTTCTTGTCTGCTACAGCTGCAAGATATGGCACAAGGTCAGTTGTATGTGGGCGATATGGCTGCAGCAAGGGCTTTTTACTGGAAGTTGTCAGTCCTCGGTAGGACGCATCAATAGATAGACAATACTCCTCTTCCGGGTAGAAAGGTAATGTCTGCGACGATGATATCTTATTAATACTCTAATTATACTCAAGCTGAGTATATTCAACTCAGCCACTAATAGATATTGTAACATGCTTATGCACAGAAACCAATACGCACTTATATACATACATGGAAAGAGTGGAATTATAATAGAGGAGTTTGAATTACTGTCTAGACACTGCCCTTGAGTGTACAAGGATTTGTCAGTATCACTTGCCCTGATGGTACTTCCCCCTCCAAGTATACCCTGACCAAATATTCAAAATAACATAGTATTAAAGGCCCAAATAAGATATTTTCGACGCAGCTATATACTGGTTTATACGAGGAATAGTGCACCTTCTCCAAATTATGTTACCTCAAGTAACAACACTTAGCTGGTTAATCTACCAGACTAGATAGATTATTGTTCTGGAATCCGGTCTAACCAAGAGATCACAAGAAAGATATACTATAACATAATTAACTGGTCAATTGGGGAAAGGAAAATTATTGTTCTTAACTCATTTACTAACTCAACGTTTGACATGTAAATGATAACTTTAAGGGATTATCTATGTATATCATATAGATATCAAGTGTACGCCCTAGGAAGGGGCTCCTTGGTTTCTGAGAACTTCGACTGAAGTAAAATGAAACAAAAAAAGAGAGACACTGAAAAAATGCGACGGATAGAAAACATACAAACGAAATTATATTTATGAATAAAACAGTCATTAACTGTGGTATGAATGTCATCATTAGCTAAATTCACTAAGACACATACTATCACGGCAACTCCACAATACATTACAATCCTATAACACGATGAAATGGTTTAATGAACGCCGTAAATACTTCTTACATGTTTTTATAAAAGAACCAATGGACACATTTCTTATTTTACTTATTCAAGAAAGTTCAATGAACTTTTCCAAATAATTAATCGATACCTAATGTGTTGTGCTTTTGGAGATTAATGTAAATAGAAACTATATCCGCACTGTTTGTTCATCAGGTTATGTGTTATGACGGACACGAGTTTAAAACATGGGCAGCTATTGATTCATATAGTAGAATGGCTCTGATTGGTTCGTTTAATCATGTGTAATAGCATTTAGCATAATATGTTACTGTTTCTTCTCCTTTTTACTATCTAGATCACAACTTATCAAAGTCAAGAGTCACTCAGTGATGAAGATTAATGAGACGGAAATAAATGCCAGCCGAAGATGAGAAACTACCATTGATACATTGTATAAACTGCGTAAGACGACCAAGTTTTAATCAGCTTAGTTAACTTCAGTAAATAAACATGTAAATTCCCACCAAATAAAGGCTTTAGTACCGTCGTCCTTCTATCTGAAGTGAGCTAGGATCAACTTTTAGCGATATCCGTAGTTAGCATTAATAAAGTTAATTGAACGCTGAAATGGCGATCGTACACGTTGTAATGGGTACGTCAGTCCACCCGAATAAAACAGCACACATAACATCCCTTCTCCACACGAAAAGAAAGGCAAACAAGGTACATAACCACTTTCCAGGTGCAAACAACATCAACATATGACATAGGAATGGTATAAGTTTATATTTCATTAACACATGGGCAACTGGCTTTCGTGTACACCTATCAGTTTCAGATCTAGAGATCCTTTGAAGGGCGGACATTTAAAATTATTCTGCTAAAGTATCAAGATGGGCCATCAAGATATTAGTTTCGAATTAATGTTATATAACACCGGATGTGATATAAAACGAAGGCGCATCTCGAGTTAACAATTCAAGTCGGATCCTTCTTTTTAATTGTATTTGTTTTATTTACATTACTTGATCTATTGTACTTCCGGAATAAATTGCAGAATTCGATAGTTTTCAATTTTCTTTTCAAATGCGTCCATGCGTGCTAGAACAGGCCTTGTCCGTCTGTCGAAGGATCTGCGTGTTTGCCGGTCGCTTCTGCAGATTAGATGATCGCATCTAAGTTAGGATACGTCCAATCATCACTCAAAGAGGCGACGTCAATGAGTCGGTCTCGCGTGTTATAATTTGAAATAGCATTTACATTAGCCAGTGATGTTTCAAATAACATTTCGTTTGTTTATGATGTATGAAATGACATTTTCGTTTGTCTGTCCAGTTTGAAATAGCATTATCATCAGTTCGTTCACGTATGAAATTACATTTTCGTTGGTCAAGTACGTGTGAAATAACATTTTGGTATGTCTTTTATGTTAGTACTTTTAAAAAAGCATACTCGTTAGTCTGTAACGTTTGAAATAACATTTTATATTAGTCTGTCACTATTTAATTAGTGTTTTCGTTGGTCTATCATTTTTGAAATTTCATTTTGTTAGTATGCCACGTTAGAAATAGCATTTACGTCGGATTGTAATACACTTTTCTTGGTCTCTCACTTTTAATATAGCATTTACAATAGTTTGTCACGTGAGAAATGACATTTTTCTTTTGTCTGTCTCGTTGCAAATTCTATTTTGTTGGTCTGTCACGTTTGCAATGAATTTCCGTTGGTCGGTCATATTTTAAGTAACTTATTCGTCAGTTTGTCACGTTTAAAATAATATTGTCCTCGCTAAATGATGAGATCGAATGGGCTTATGTTTAGACTACTTGTTCTCGTAAAAATAAATGTTGGATAGAATTTCATCTTCGTTCCGTATATCCTTCCAATATGGCGTTCAATGTCACCCATTTCTTTGTGTGGTATTTCATCTATTTCATGCAGACTCTCCCCTATCCCGCTCTCTCTCCTTTTCTCTCTTGTCTTCGCATACATCTCCCCCTCTCTTCCGCTCGCTTGTTTGCAATTATTTTTCCATTTCAATATGTTTCTCTTTAAATTGTAGATGCGGCATCGCAGCTTAATGAAACGCTTTTTCCCGTTGGTTGTTTTGTCATTCTGTCCTGGTTAAGATTTTTTTATAAGAAACCTGAAAACTAAACTAACATTTGCCATTGATTGACGCAAGAGATGTATAGTTATTTAAAGGGTCATTTACTTTGCTGAAATGAACCTTTCAGCACTGAACGCGTAGATACAATGCCGGGTATAAATCTACAGACAGACAAGACAAAATAAACGATTTCTGTGCATATTGACAACTTGAAACAAACAACTTGAACAACTACATAGAAGACATTGCCAAGGCTGTTGCATAGAAGGAGGGCTCCCTCTACCGTGCTAGATAACTTCTCACACCTGATAGTATCATATATCTCTACAAAGCCACCATCCGCCCACGTATGGAGTATTGTTGCCAAATCTGTGTTGATGCGCAATTCATTTGTCTCATCCTCTTAGACAAAGCCAAAAAAGAGTCGCAAATTTAATAGGTCCTTCATTATCTACCAAGCTCCAGCCCCTATGCCATCGCCGCAATGTTCAATCATTGTGCTTGTTTTGCAAGTACTTCAATGGAATATGTCCCGATGAATTAGCTGCTCTGGTGTCTCCTTGACGTAAATACACTCGGTCAACCCGACAATCAGCTGAATCCCATCCATTCACCGTGAATGTCCCCAGATGCCAGAGAGTCTTATACTCCAATAGCTTCTTTCCCTGAGTTGCCGCCATTTGGAACTCTACCTTTTCTCCCTGTGTCCCCGACTGTACCGACATGCAGAAATGTAAAACTAATGTGAACAGACGTTTGGCTTCATAGCTCCTAATTAAGGATGACACCATCAAATTTCACCTTAATTCCTAGTAGCACATTACGCCCACAGTAGCTGCTTGCCTTGTTTGAGGTGAACTATGTCCAAAAAATATTAAAAAAGGAACCAATAAATCTAATAAATACAACCAGAAACTTCAGGGAAGATATTCAAATGTATTTGTGAATAGAAAAGTGCGCACTAATAGAAATGACGTATGTGAAATTCCATCGACAGTTCTACTGTATTCAGTCGATTGTGAGACGACATCTATTTTAATATATTTAGTGATAAAACGTGTGCCACCTGTATTTCGCTAATATGTCGCGTTTTAAGCTGTTTATTTTTTAAGTCACTACTTTAAGGATTCTATACATAAACAACGTAGAACAACACAACACGAATTTTACTACAACCATGGATTGAGTTATTTTAACAGTTTTACTGCTTTTCTTTAAAACCATGAACACAGAAGTAAAACTTTTTCATTGCAGTCGCTTCAGAACTGCAAAAAGCCACTTGATGTAAAGAGCCAAAAATGAAAATAAAACTACGTCAAAGTTAAAAAACTATAATGTTAGATTGATAGCAATTCTTCCCCCTTTGTCAGAAACATAGCTCATGGAATGTGTAGACTAAAATACAAAATAAAGATAAACGAGACTTTCAAAAATAAAACTGAACTCCACTCTCTACTCTCCTACTGTATTGATTACTGTATTTATCTCTCTCTATCTCTCTATCTTTTTCTCTCTTTCTGTCTCTCTCTCTCCCTGTATATATATATATATATATATATATATATATATATATATATATATATATATATATATATATATTCGGCAGCAAGTCGTTTATTAGACATATGTCGTTGACGACCACAAAGTTCTTCTTTATGATTTTTCTTGTCAGTTTCTCGACTCTGCGAGCGATTCGTCGGGTTTCTGGTATCAATTGACAACAACAAAACGCAAACTCCTAAAGACGGTCGCGAGACCGAAGGCGCTCGAGAAATGGCCCAAAACACAACATTCGGCGCCATGATCCATCAATTGATGCCAGAAACCCGACGGATCGCTCGCAAAGTCGAGAAACTGACCAGAAAGATCATAAAGAGAGAGCACTTTGTGATCTTCAACGACATATGTCTAATATATATATATATATATATATATATATTATCATACAAAGGTTCAGTTAATCTACCTTTGTTTCCCTACGGCATTTTTAAATACATTGTATTAACACAAAATACATTCTAATATATCCTTCACGTTTGTGCTTGTGTAATGTTTAAAAACACCATAGATTTATTTTTTTATATTTAGGTGTAATTTGCAATTCACTACCTAACTGACAATTTTATTTTAGATTTCTGTCTATCACTCTCAACCTCTCTGAATGTCGTTTGCAACCCTCTTTTAATGTATACTATATCTATCACTCTTGGTTATGTAACTCTCCCTCCCTTTCTTTTAATCGGTTAGTTTAAATTAAAGTTGAAGACAAACGAAAAAAATAAAAAAAGATAAAAATAGTCCATCATGAACTAAAATGGAATCTCACCATGGTTTGTAATATAATTTAAGCCGTGTAGAAAGAAAGAGAGAGATAGAGGGAGAGAGGGTCAGATGTAGGGCATGAAGCGAGCTGAGATAAACTAATTTTGAATGTTGACTTTTTATTTTATATATTTAAATAATTCATTTTTTTCTAATTTAAGCAATCTACCACAAACTAAATGGGTAGCTAAACGGTTCATATTTCTGTCTAGTATATATATATATATATATATATATATATATATATATATATATATATATATATATATCATATACATACAGTACCGTCCGAAATTAAGGAACAAAAATAAAATCTTCTTAATCTAAACAATATTATATGTTTGTTTTTTTAAATTTCAGTGAATTTACACATTATGTAATTCGACATTTATCGAGATTTTCAGATGAAGTAAAATAATATTTTAAAGTTATCCACCAGTTTACAGATTTCAAGTGTCCAAAATTAAGGAACAAAATATCATTTTTACTAAATCACATTAAAAGGCAAAGGAGATTTAATATTTGGTACTTCCATCTTTGTTTTAAATAACTGCAGCGCATCTACGACTGCAGAATTTACGAAATCTTGCCATTGGGCCACAGTTATCTTGGCCCATTCATCTTTCAGTTTCAGCCACAAGTCTTCGATGTTTTCCAGATTCTTTGCCACAACATTCTGTCCTAGAGTCTTCCATAAGTGTTCTATAGAGTTTATGTCAGGACTCTAAGCATGACAGTCTATTAACTCTACTTCTTGATCAGCCAGATAATTAATGACCAGCTTTGCCTTATGGCAGGGAGCATTATCCTGCATAAAAACAGGCTTCTCGATACCAGAATTGTGCAACACTGGAAAAACATACTGTTCTAAAACATTCTGGCATACAATGGCATTTATTGTAGTAGTTAAGCGTACAAGTCGTAATGTACCTTGCCATGATATCATGTGAAAACCATCACGCTACCTCCACCAAATTACACCAGTTTTTTTGATACAGCTAAGATTCAAACTTTCGCCTTTTCTTATTCTTACAAATTGTTTTCCACCATTGCCAAATACATAAAATTTCGATTCGTCAATGAAATAAACTTCTTTCAAATTTTTTTCTGATTATATAACATGTTTTTTGCGAATGCCAATCTAGCTGCTTTGTTTCTTTACTTACTAGCGGCTTTTTTCGAGGTTATCTTGCAAAAATACCTATTTCATGTAACCTTCTGGACACAGTTTGTCGTGAAACATTCGTCACACCTTCCATTTGTTTAGAAATGTTGCCAGCTGTAAGGTAACGGTCTTTTAACACAAGGCGTTGTATAAGTATGTCCTCTTTGCCGTGTCTTATAACACTTTTTGAACGTTTCACACGTTTTCCGATTTCTTCTATTGTCAACTTTTCCTTTCTAAATTTGACCATTTATGCTTTGTCGCTGAAATCAGTTTAATTTCTTTTTAACATGATTGATATTGCGTGACTTGCAACAGTAATGATAATTAAAGTTTAGAATAGTTATTGTCGTTCTTTTATACAAAAAATCCCCTGTTTTAAAATGTAAACAATTATTATTCCCTAATGTTCTTTAATTTTGGACACTTGAAATATGTAAAATGGTGGATAACTTTTAAAATTTTATTTTGATTCATCTGAAAATCTCGGTAAATGTCGAATTACATAATGTGTATATTCAGTGAAATTTTCACAAAAATTAACACATAATTTTGTTTAGATTAAGAAGATTTTACTTGCTTCCTTAATTTTGGACGGTACTGTATATATATATATATATATATATATATATATATATATATATTTAGATTTTTCACTTATAAAATAGATCATTCAGTGAAGACCGGGGTTATTCCAATAAAAAACAAGCTCGATGATACTCGATTACAGAGTACAGAGCATTTATATGTGATTTTATGAAGGCTTACCAAAGCATTCCTTTCAAGACACCAATGATCACCATTAAATATATTTTTTATTACAAATACTATTTAAATAGTATTTGTAAGAAAAAATATCTTTAATGGTGATCATTGGTGTCTTGAAAGGAATGCTTTGGTAAGCCTTTATAAAATCACATATATATATATATATATATATATATATATATATATATATATATATATATGCATTCGTGTGTGTGTGTCTGTCGTTCTATAAGCGATATTTGAGATGTGTAACCACATATCTTTGATAACAAACGAGGATTTTCTTTCTTTTAAGACGTTTTTCTTTAACAACCATGAACGCAGGATAGAAAACGTGTTTATAATTTCACCATGCGCTCATTGTATTCACATTAACGACAACAATAAAAATTGCCTCTTTTTCAAAGAGCATCTAATTTCTCATTTGTACGTGAGCGCGCTACTTCGGTTATGCATATACATTTAACTATTTGTGACGCTGAAAACGAAGTCATAGAATGTTGTTTTTCTAGGTAAATTGCATTGTAAAAGATCCGCGTAAAAAGTCACGTCGCCTTACAATAAACGATCCAAAATAAAAAAGGACAAACATTTTCATGAGAAAAAATGTTTAGATATTCTGTTAATCTATTTTTGCCCACATATTTTTGCACACATATTTTTTCGCACATATTTTTGCACACATTCCGTTCCAATTTAATCAGTCGATGCTGACTCTTGAGAATCTTAGAAGATCCCTGGTTAATTAAATTATTATAAGATGTGAATCGAGCCTGCACTCGGTCTGCAAAGCCAACGGGATATCAGATGTGTGGTATTTCACAACCACACGGGTCTGTGCCATGCGACATCAATTGTAGATGGTGAAGGCTAATTTTTGGAAAGGTCATTTTTGACGGAGAGTGTACACTCATATGTTGTATACTGAATGATGAAGGTGTAGTTCAAATCTATCTATCCACAAAGGCTTTTTTTAAATTTGAAAGTCTAAACAGACTGGCCCGGCGATAATGTAAACGTTGAAACATGTTTTTAACGTGTGTAAATTTCAATCTAATTTTAATATGTTGTCAAATATTAATTAATGTATGTAAATTAAATCCATTTCTAATTGAAGATTACATTAAATTAACAAAAGAAAAGACATTGCGTATGTCACTTTTCTAACTCACATAATCTGTTTCGGAATGTTTCGATGCAGATCCATTATTTGTATTATTTGGAGTTTTCGGACTACTGTTCTCATTTTCTATTGTATTTCTGGTGGGCTTAAAATGCACATTGATATATACGAATATAATGATATACCTTTATTGTCGGTGACGGTGAACGAGTACAGGTTAATGAGGAAAGAAGACGCACGTACAGAAATTTGATTGGTGGTTTTTCACGGGTCCAAATCGCCAATTAACTGACGTTATCAATTTCAGGTTGATTTTATATAACAATTAGTAACACCCACACCTCAACCTTCAACGCCGACAGTGGAACTTCGCTGTCAATCAAACCACGCCCCCGAGGCGTTTAATTTGGCGGCAGTGTATTTCCGTCTGCCGCTTACCTTTGCAGAGTATTTAACTCAACATTTTTCTAATTTTTGACAAATATTATTTTTCTCGACCACATAACTTTACTTTAATCAATGCTTATTTTATTTTCGACTATCAATCATGTTTTTTTCGACTAGATCGTTATAAATATTTTGCTGGTAGTTTTTTTTTTCAACTCAAAAAACTTAATTGCGTATTTTATTAAATAACATCTAATCTTACTTTAGCTCGAACATGGTATTTCTATATATTTTCTTTTTAAGGAACACAGACGAAGACACAACTTTAAAGATGGCGGCGACAAGAGCGACAACGATTACTACTGCTTTTAAATGAGACGTCTCCATGACGATGACAAGTAATACTTATTTTATTAATGTACCAAATAATCATGGTAATCCCAGTAAACATTTTCCCTTTCAAATTCAAAAAGTAAAGATGGAGACACAAGTAACATTTTTACCGTGTTGTTTTTTTTTCAAGCTTAGTAAAATTAGTATTAGAGTATACTTGAAGCGTACATCAACTGGGCAGTAAATATTCAAGCTCGGCAAAATTAGTATTAGAGTATACTTAAAGCGTACATCAACTGGGTATTACATTTTGAAGCTCAGTAAAATTAGTATTAGAGTATACTTAAAGCGTACATCAACTGGGTATTACATTTTGAAGCTCAGTAAAATTAGTATTAGAGTATACGTAAAGCGTACATCAACTGGGTATTACATTTTGAAGCTCAGTAAAATTAGTATTAGAGTATACTTAAAGCGTACATCAACTGGGTATTACATTTTGAAGCTCAGTAAAATTAGTATTAGAGTATACTTAAAGCGTACATCAACTGGGTATTACATTTTGAAGCTCAGTAAAATTAGTATTAGAGTATACTTAAAGCGTACATCAACTGGGTATTACATTTTGAAGCTCAGTAAAATTAGTATTAGAGTATACTTAAAGCGTACGTCAACTGGGTATTACATTTTGAAGCTCAGTAAAATTAGTATTAGAGTATACTTAAAGCATACATCAACTAGGCATCACATTTTCAACCATAATATTACATAAGATACACTGAATAAACCCATGTAACACGAATTCTTTATAAACCAATATACGATATGAATGTAAACAATTTGGTTCAATGACCAACTTTTCTGTACATATACGCAGCAAATATATACTTTAGTATATAACTTGAAAATGTATACATAGAAAGTTACAAATTAGAATAAAACTAGAAATATGAGAGACAAAGTTACTTGGGCTCCGCAGTTTTTCCGGGCAGCACTGGGAAGATACTCTTGCCAGTTAATATTAAAGTAGATAAACTAACAAATGCTTATAGTTAACAAAAATAATTCAACCGTGGTAATAGATTAGATGGTTATTTTCAGGTTGGTATTACCTCCCTTTTACCGCGGAAAATGTGGCACAAGGAAAGTAGTAATTGAAAAACAAGCGCACAAGAAAGAATGTGCATTCCGGATCACTAAAAATGGATCAGAGTCCTTATTAGCACTATGAATGAAGGTACAGCCTGAGAGAACTAAGCCTCTAGAACTGCACAGAACTTTACCTCAACCCGACAGCAGCAAGGTCAGTACCTACTTAAAAATACCAGGTTCTGTCATAAATTATCAAAGAAACGAAGGATTTTCCTGGTTTCGTTCTGATTAACGAACGTCTTCAGAAAAATCTACAAACAACACCCTCTAAAAGATCGAATACTATCTCCCACGTCGCAAGTGCAGCAAAATCGATTTAATGCTTCTTTAATCACAATCTAACACAAACCTTAGGCACAGGTCTAACTCCTTAAATAAACATCTGGCAAGAACCGCGCTGAAACAATGCCATATTTCACGCCACTGCATAAATAACTGCGATCTCGGTTTAAGTAACTTTTTTTTTTTACATTTCGTCCATATCTTATCCCTTTGTAGCTTTGTTTTCTTTCTCCCCCTTTTTATCTATTTTAACGGCTTTGTCGCACGCGTCTCATTATTCTGTATTTTGTGAAATAGTTAAACACATGCCAATAACATCCCGTTCAACTTTTTTTTTCTTACGTGTTTACGGTTATCGAACAACTTTTAAAAAAATCACTTTTTCTGAAGACGTCCGTTGATCCGAACGAAACCGGTAAAATCTGTCGTTTCTTTGTGATTTATTCCTGTATTTAAGTTGATTTTTCCGTTCGTCTTTTGCCAACATCTTGTCTTTCACGCATTTCGTTTTTAGATGTATCGTGCATTTTATCCTCATATATATATATATATATATATATATATATATATATATATATATATATATATATATATATATATGTGTGTGTGGTGTGGTGGAGTTATCAATAGGTCTTCGTGATGCGTCTAGTGCAACAGTGGAGCGTACTTGTAGTAGCATGTGCTTCCTACTCTTACTCTTTGCTTAGCCGCGAGATAGCCCACTAGCTGAGCGAAAAGGGAGCCGAGTGAGTAAGTCTCCCCTGCTGGTATATAGCCTATCCCCAGACAAGACTCCTCCTCGTGGTACACTATGGTAACTGGGCGCCTTTCGGCACCAGGCTAATAGACTAGAGATCTCGGAGTAGGTTAGAACCCCAGAGGTGCAGTGTGCAGGGCCTGCTGGCATGCAGATATGTCCCGGCGCTCACCAATCTAACCCCCTGCCACTGGGTAGTGGTCTGTATCTATATATGTATAGACATATATATATATGGTGCCGGGTTATGAAAATTCCCAGGATAGTGTCTGGGGGCGCGTTAATACCACTGGGCAAGATACCTCTCTTAGTCTTTGTTAAGACAGGTATCTAGGATATAGAAAACTTGAGGTCTTTTCTTGCTTAATCTGTGGCGATTTTTCTGCACCGACTTGGGTTTATGAAAAGGTCCAAAAAGTGTGGATAGTATTTACACAGGCTTTCACCACTATAAACAAATCTTTTGTGTGGGTTTCTTGACAACTTAAGTTTATACCAAAGTCCTGCACAAAAAAAAAAAAAAGTCCACAGGCGATAGGGTAAGGCGACGGGAACAGGTAACGGATATTACTGGAAGTTCTTAGCTCGATCTCTACACTTTGACGACCGGTGGATGATGGCCATTCTGCCCAAACATTTGAGCAATTGTGCAGTCCGTGTCCTCTATCGGTGACAAAGCAGCCCTGTTTAGGGATAGCACTGCTTTCCCTATGCTGGGAAGGGGGCGATAAAAGGAGCCCTAAACATATGCTTGCTCATCATTACCCTTGGCAGCCAACTGCAGCTGTCTGAGTATCCAACATGCAGTCCCAATAACAGAAGGAGTAAACACTTTCATTTTGGATCTTGGAATATCCGTACTCTACTTGACAATGATACTCAGCCAGAACGTAGGACGGCTCTTGTCGCACTTGAGCTTAACAGGTTTGACATCGATATTGCCGCCCTTAGTTAAACTTGCCTGGCTGGAAATTCACAACTGACAGAAGAAAAGGGTGGTTATACCTTTTTCTGGAGTGGCAAAGGCCCAGAAGAGCCTCGACATTCTGGAGTAGGATTTGCTATCAAGTCCAATCTTGCAGAGTCATTGCCGACCCTTCCAAAGGGGTTTTCGGATCGCTTGATAACATTAACCCTTAATCTTGAATGTGATACCCGTGCTATTTTAATTAGTTGTTATGCTCCCACGTTGAACAGACCAGAGCAGGAGAAAACTGATGAAGAAATACTTTCATCTATCACTGAACGACCTGAGATTCCTGAACTCTCCTTCCTTCCAGCAATACATTAAGTTTTCGTTGCTATTAGGCAAATGTCGTCAGGCAAAAGGTCAGGGAAAGACACCTTACCTCCTGAGGTGTTTAAGTACGGTGGCCAGACACTAGTGAAGAAGCTGCACAGTCTCTTTGTGAAGATCTGGCAATGGTTTTCATTGACCTTACAAAGGCCTTTGACACAGTAAACCGCGAAGCCCTCTGGAAAGTGTTGGACAAGCTGGGAATACCTGACAACATGCTGAATGTAATTATTTCTTTCCATGATGGAATGCAGGCATCGGTTGTTTCAAATGGAGAGTCTTCAGAACCTTTCAATGTGACAAATGGTACCAAACAGGGTTGCGTAATGGCACCTGTGCTATTTGCTTTGTTCTTTTCAGTTATGCTGAGATATGCTTTCGCTGATATAGATACTGGGGTGACGTTTAAATTTAGAACAAGTGGTGGTCTCTTCAACCAGCAACGTTTCAAAGCTAAGACGCTTCTTCGACAAACTGTCATCAGGGATCTTTTGTTTGCAGATGACGCTGCACTTTGTGCAACATCTCGGGAGGAGGCGCAACTGCTTGTAGACAGGTTTTCGGCTGCTTGCAAGCTTTTGGTCTGACAATCAGCATCAAGAAAACAGAATTTATTCACCAACCTCGCCTCATGCCAAAACAAGTTTAGGGTGTGAAGCAACGGCCACCAGTAAAGCAACGACCACCAATACACTGTTTTCCAGATACTCCAATCCAGGTGGACGGTAAAGATCTGAAATATGTGAAAAACATCAGTTATTTTGGGAGTAAGATAAATTGGAGTGCCTCCCTTGATGACGAAATCTTTAACCGAATTGCGAAAGCAACTACTGCCTTTGGAAAACTGCGTCATCGGTTATGGAAGGACAGGGGGATAAGTTTGAGAACAAAAGTACTTGTGTATAGAGCAGTTGTGCTAACATCACTGCTTTATGGATCGGAATCATGGACAGTCTATCGCAGCCACATTCAGAAGCTTGATGTCTTTCACAAAAATTGCCTTAGAACGATTTGTGGTGTCACCCTAAGAAATCGGATGTCTAATGCGGACCTATTTACATGCTGCGGTATTGGCGGAATTAAAAGCTTGTTGATGCAATCACAACTGCGTTGGGCAGGACATGTCGTACGTATGGAAGATGATAGAATACCAAAGAAACTGATGTACGGCGAGCTCAACAGTGGAACGCGTAATGTGGGTCGACCGCTGCTTAACTTTAAGGACAAGTTGAAGATGAATTTGACATCCATCAATATTGCTTATCGTGATTTTGAACAGCTTGCTTCTCGACGGAAGGAATGGCGATCTGACTGCCAGAGGGGCATCAGGCGGTTCTCTGTAACTGCCATTGATCAACAGCGCGAAAGACGCAGAAAAACAAAAACATCTACAAGTATCCCAGCCGATCTCTCTCAAGATCTTCCTTCTTGCATCCATTGTGGGCTGGTTTGCAAATCTCTCGCAGGACTCAAATGCCATTTACGATTGAGTAAATGTAAGCATGGTACATCCATCGTAGACTAAACAAATTTTGAGTTGTCAAGACCTCATACGTCGAAATCGACGGGAGAGTCCATGATATATATATATATATACATATATATATATAAATATATATATATATACATATATGTATAAGTATTTATAAATATATATATATATATATATATATATATATATATATATATAAATATATATATAAATATATATATATATATATATATATATATATATAGAGAGAGAGAGAGAGAGATGAGCAGAGGTTCACTACTAGGATGAAATGATAACATCCTTAATATTCTTTATTTTACTTTCATACATTCATGAAAAAATAATCGGGTTGTCTAAAATACAAAAGCATATATTGTTCTTTCCTTTTTATATTTATAAAGGAGTGAACGACTCGGAAACAGTATGCGTATTTACATTGGATGATTTTAATAACAGTCTAGATATGTAAGATAACATAGAAATTATACTTTGAATTAACATTATTTATGGTTGGACAACTTTTTCAAAACGAAAACCATTTGACCTATTACACCCTTTTAGAAAGTCGCCGAGTGCAGTAGAATAAAGTTGTAATTGTACACGTTTTACGCGTGCTTAGATTGCTCGAATCTCTGTTGCTGTCTGGGGAATACCTAGAACTCTCGAGGGGTATTATTCGAATGGCGATACTAACAGTGCCAGACAGGCTACTGGCAAGTATATTGGTGGGGAAGGGTAGATGAAAATAAATTTGCAATATGCAGTTGTGCTTGCTCAACGAACGCATACACTGTGGACCACGAAATAAACGGGTTCGGGTCGGTAAAGAACTTGTTGTTAAACGGATTGTTCGAAGGGTGGATCAATTTTAAGAACTAACAATAGCATTTCGGTTTCTATTTCGCACTGATTCGATCCAAACGTCTGGATTATTAACAAGAATATTTCGAGTCATTACAGAAATATGAGCATCGCATGTTATAAGGTGTATTTGTTTACTGATACTTATTGTGGATTCGGCGTGGCGTGTTCGAGTTCTGTCGAGAGCATTACAATGCTTTCATTAATACTCTAATTTCTGACTATATGTTGTTGCTTCTATATTCGTATGCTAAATCAACCAGCCGTACTATTTGCTTTCCTTAGAGGAAAACACGAATGCAGATCTACGCACATTTGCAGTATTCTTTCACCTCATCGCTAATAAAAAAAAAGCTCTTCTATAATTTGCCGCTTTGTGTTTACCAATCTGACATTTTAAAAGGCTCATCATATCATTTTCTACACTAATCTTTCCATACCTTATATACTCTTAATATACTTATATAAACCATTGTCTTACTCAAACAAGACAGATGATAGAAGGAGGTAACGATTTCCCCTTGCTTATAATCTAATACAGATTGTTGACTAACCTACTCGCGTATCCGATGTTGACGTACGTTTTTCGAGTCAGCTATTGCGTCTCCGTTTGATCTTCCGTCACTCCGTTGTGTAAATTAAGATGAAAACAAAGTGCAACAAGTTTCAGAACTTTTATATCAGAAATGTACTTGTATTGCATGTTTAAAAAAGAATGTCTCATCTATAGTATCAGAATAAACTGATTGGTTAATTGTTGGGATGAAAAGCATGACACCCTCTATGAAATTCCAGCAGAACCCAAACTACCAGCCGTGGTACCACTCAGAATGTTCCGTTGCAATTGCTCACAGAAACCACTATTTCAATTGATGTCAACAAAATAAATGTTCTGAAAATAAAGCCGTTTTTAGGACTACCAGCAACAAGTGCAAAAGAGTTAGAGAAAAATTGACTTCCTCAGTAGAACTGGACATAAATAAATACATCGACTGTAGTCAAAGGTGACCCGAAGGCTTCTTTTCATTAGTCGACATTTTCTCGGTTGATTGTTGAGTATTTAGCAAGGAAGCATCCAGTAATCTTTTTGGGTCTCCGGTATAACTCGACCGAGTATTGAATTCTAATCTCCTGAGAAACGAACGAACACTCTTACCACTATGCCAAATGATCTGGACAAACTTACACTATTGTAGGCTTTGTGTCGCTTCCGAAATGAAATAAAACTTGAATTGGTATGGTTTGAGTCATACTGTATTCTTTACATTGTATGGTGTCGCATTATATTGATGGTTGACATTAACGTGGTGCCTATTGTTTACCATACGTTTATACCTTCTCGTGCGATATTTTATATATTAATTCTATCGTTTTCAGTGTGTTCTTTCAAAAACAGTTTTAATTGTTTTTTTTTTACCTTCCATTTTGACTCGTTGAAAGGGGAGATAACCGAAAAACAATCTACACACCTTATTGCATCGATAACAGAATACTTTGCGGCGCTAAACGTTTATTTCCAGTCGTCTGATAAAAGACAAAGATTGCCGATATTAACAGGATTTTAGTCGAAAACAAAAAATTGGTCTACAATCTCTTTTATACGAGTATTACGTAAAAACATTTGGTAAAGCGAATGTATATTTTAACACAGCGTTAAATAGTAGGTTCTCGAGAAAATAATTTGGGTTATCAAGGATTTTTAACACTCTTCACCATAGAATGCAATCGGCAGGGCACAGATAGATCATATAATTGGCCATGTGGACAACATGTATGCATATTAATAAATTAGAGAGGCGTTTAATAGTTTTCCCAAAAGAGTTCCTATTAAACGACCAGAGCAGCTAGAGCTCATTTTCCCCTCACAATTACCACATCCCACCCGGCCACCTCCAAATGAGCCGTTTATTACCTGTCCCATTTTAAGGTTTTTATCTTGGTCACCCAATTTCCCAACTCTATCGACTACACAACCACAAATCGGTCCTGGTTAGAACCTTAAAATACATCAGATCGTTATACCCTTATTTAGTAACTTTGAGAGTGAATTATAGTAAGTCGGAATTACTACAGGACGCACTCTGACCCAGAGTTTCTGTACATGTTAGGATTCCATCTATGAATTAAATAGACTCGGTCTGGCGTATGACATCAACACCGCATCCGGTGGTGTGAACCCAATTAAGAAAATTGGGATCTGTACACAACATATGATATTACAAAAAAGTATTGTTTGTGAAGTGTCAGAAGTCTATATGGAGCGGTTTTATGTTTCTTGATAAGGTTTGGTCGGTGTGCAAGAAAGTCAGAAGAGACTGGCAGATTAAATGCAGAACTATAACATGTGTTAAGCTAAAGATTAACATTGTTTTAATGTTAGGAGGCACAAGAAACGTACGGGTCTCAATGTTGGACGCCCTTTCGCGTTATCAGCTGTATTAAGAAATTATAATTAAATGCAAATAGATACTAAGCGATTAAAAACCGTGTTCGGTCAGTAAATAATACCAATTTAGTTAGAGACATCTAGAAAAAAATGTTTCACTCATTTAATGAAGTAAATGAAAAACGTGAACTATACAGGTTGTCATGTGGAAATAGATTGCTCTGAATAAGAAAAACAGCAATATATTTTAGGAATTATGAACACCACTAACCGGCCGGTAACATCCCAAAGACGACATGGACATACTCTATGTGAAAATAACCGAAGGGGGAAGAGGACTGGTAAATATAAAAGACTGTGTAGAAAAAACAACAAAGAGCTGGAAAATACATAACCGAGAACACGGAAAGGCTAATTACAGCAGCAAGAAACACCGTTTCAATGAACAACGCAGGAAGCGCCGAAACCAGAAACAAAAAGGCAATAGAAGAAAAGTGGAAAAAAACAACAAAATTGACGTTTCATAAGACTGACAAGAAAATAGACACACGAAAATAGCTGGGCATGGCTTAGAAATGGACACTTGAACAGAGAAACGATATCATTACGGACGGCTGCACAGAACAATGGGATTAGGATTAACTACATTAAAGCTAAACTAGATAAAACATAGGAAAACAGTAAATGCAGTGTGTCTGAACAAAGAGACGAAACAGTAAAGCACATAAGTGAATGGAGCAAACTAGCCCCCCCCCAAAAAAAAACAAATACAATAACAGACATGACTGTGTGGGGAACGCAGTACACTGGAAACTATGCAAACTAGAGACAGTACTGGAAAACGAAAAAGACAATTACTCTAGCATATGGCGGTGTAAAAAGAGATAAACCCATACAAGCAAGGAGACTGGATGTCATAACAATCAACAAGAAACAAAAATCTTGTCAAATCGTAGATTTTGCTGTGGCAGCAGACCACAGGCTGAAGATCAAGGAAACAGAAAAACGAAGCAATTACACAGAACTCGCCAAATAATTGAAAGAGATATGGACCATGAAGAGCGTCGCTATAATAACAATAATCGTAGGAGCACTAGGAACAGTCCGGGGAAAACCTGGAAAAAAGACGGGGAAAAGTCGAAATTAAAAGTAAGACCGAGACCATACAACGGGCGATAATGATTAAAACAGCTGAAATCTTAAGGAAAACCCTTGAGTGCAGAAAGCAACTCACATAAGCTACGAATGCTAATCAGTCACATGGAAGTTCAATAGAAAAGAAACAAAAACACAGAATGAAAACCATCATATGAAATTAAATGGAACAGAAACTGCAAGAAATTACATAAACTACCCCCCGAAAAAAGTGATGGATCAAGCCTCGGCTGATACCACACAAAAAAGTCGTTAAGGGTTAAAGATTGTGGAAACACAGCAGAGGGAGAGAACTAACCAGCCAACCACTGGAAGAGTAGCTGGGACTTTGAAGAGACATATTGCAATCCAAATCCAAGGAGACCAATGTCGTTGCCAACGAGAAATCTATTGTAAGCGTCTGTTCTGATAATGCAAAGTAATTTGCAATAGTTTTCGAAAAAGGTGGAGATTACTGGAAATCTGGGGGACTTGTTGTCACTCAGACTTCATCGAGCAGCATCGGTGATTTACAGTGAGCAATAACTGATGATAACCTGTGTGAGAACTCCTAGTGAGTACAAATAATAATAATAATCATAATAATAATAATAATGATAATAATAATGATAATATTAATAATCATAATATTTATATGGGCCCCTCTTTTTACGAACCAAAATACTAAACCTTTAAGTAAGCTTTGAATTTATTAAAGCAAAACTGTTTTATTTTAAAAATAATGTTCCTATTGTTTCAGTATTTACATGTAATTTACTGAATGCATCTTTTGTGTAAATAAAAGATAGCAAAAAAGATGAAACATTAATTTTGAAAACAAAAAAAAACACTTTTGAGGGGGGCACAGGAAAACAACTTTAAAAATGGAAAATTCCACGTCAGGTATGTTGATCAAAGGAAATTAAATAGTCCATTAGAGCTTAATCTAGAATTTAAGCTAACGTGTGCTTATAGTTGCGTCATGGGAGGAGATACGTAGCAGTACGTAGCCAGATATTTCTATTTCTGAGTAATTTAGGCGTTCGTAGTTTTCGAGTTCTGCACAACCATTCGAGGATTAAAAAGGAAGCTGCACTTCCTGTTGATGTACTTGCTGCAAATTACTGTAAGAACTAGCGCAAATAGTACAAATATCAGAGCAATTAACGGAGTCATTCGTTCTTATTTTCACTTGATACCAGCAGCTAAGAGAATCAAGATAAAACGTTCACAATCTTCTTTACAGATATATCATCAGTGCCGAGGATTATGCTTTCTGGTGAGTTTTCTACATCGAGTCAAGGAGAGAACAGCTGTTTATGTTAACGAACAATACAACAGACAATGCGGGTAGATCAGTGAACCGCTTACGCCCATCTATACATTCACTTTTCATTTTTTTTTTAAATATCATCGATTTAAACACAAAGGTTGAACTACCCCAATCGGCAAAATTTATATTTGTTAATTAGTTTTACTTAATCGGAATAATATAGATTACAACGAAAATTACAAATAATGTATTGTTCAGGAAAAAAATGATCATTCAACGAGTCAGTTTGCTATGTAAGATTAAAAAAATCATTTTATTTAATATTTAGAAACATCTTCAGGTCAGCATAAGAAAAATCTGGCTCTTTTATTCATGAACGTTTTGCAATTTCATTTCTGGGAAATAAGTTATTTCGTCTGAAAATTATAGTTTTGTAGATATTTTCAGCGTATCCACCTAAAATGTTAAATAAACATTCGGAAAACGATAGAATCGCTAACAATATCAAATACAATCATCTCCAAATTTATAAAAATTCGCAGAGATACCAACGTCTGTTTGTAGTACAGAAAACACCCGGATTTCGTGACAGGTTGGACACACTGAGGAGATATTATTGAGAAACCCATCGGCTCTATCAGCGACTACCCAATGGTAAATGGTTTGTACAAGAATACGCTGGTCCATGTGAAACGAAATAATATTTTAAAAATAGTTGTCCACAGACAAATGTTACGAGGTGTACGACTCATCAGTGTGTCTAGACGTAGCAAGTGTATCTTATACAACGATGAAAATATATTAAAAAGTAAAACACACTCGTTGGAGTATTACTAATTTGCTTTCATTTAATTTACTCAATTTGTTTCGGACACCACGGCCATCATCACGAGAAAACAGATGTGTTCTCTTAACAGATACAGTTGAGAATGTAACTGGGGGAAATGAAGCGGATAGTTTAGTCGTCATTTGTTTTTTATTCTATTTTATACATAGTTTATTTTTGATCAGATTCACGGGGGAAGTTTCAAATTTAAAGTCAGAGGTGAGCAGACCCATGGTTATCATAACTCCATTTTTGAACATTTTGAATAGAGACGGGTTTTCTGTGGATGTTGTCTATGGATGATTTACAATATGCGAGATATATGTGTGTATATTTCTATATGTGTGTAGAGGCCTTTATAAAATCTTAGCGGTTGAATATAGAAGGTGGGGAAGTCAGTTTCTATGTAGTAGTAGCACGACAATATTTTTTATATTATTATATTCATGAGAAAGAAATATATTGGCGATTATTGGTTTAATGTGTTTTCAGCGCAACATGGCAAAAAGTCTATACAGTAACTTTATTTCTCCGCTCCCAGGATCCTATAAGGCTATCTATGATTAAATCAAGTATTCAGTTTTAGATACCATACGTATTCTAAAATTTGACAAGACGTATCCGAAGAAGGTCTGATGTTACATTGCCCGAAACGTTGTGAGAATAATACCCAAGATGAGAAAGGTAGTCTGAATAATCCAAATAATACAAGTTATGAATCCTGAGTTAAAACAAATTCTTACGACACTACTATAATTGTACGGGAATGAGGAACATTTCCAGAATTAAAATGAAAAGAAATTTTAATAAAATAAAATATTTGTATCATCCAAATGATAGCATTGATCAAAACAACCGACATGTAAAGAAATATCATAGAGTGCTGAAATGAAAGCACATAACCAAATGACATCGATCAACGATTAGTACATTTTAATTAAATAAATCTGGAGTCACACATATGTTGAAGTGTAGAGAGGGACAATTATTAGAGCTGACTCTATAATTATCATGTAAATATATAAAAAGAAATATAAAATAAAGTAAATCTCCGACGTTATGAACTCCATAGGCGATGAATTTCCTACGCTATGAAAAAAATAAATATGAACTTCTTACGCTATGAACTAAGCTTAGCAATTAAAAAAAATATAAATTGAATTGATATATTTCAATAAATTAATATTTTAAAATATATTTTTGTCGATATACTAACGAACGTACACCCTTTTCAATTTCGAAGAGAGAAATACAGAATCACGTCAAACATTCTTGGAAGAAAAGAGCTATTTTAATAACTACGATATAGAAATGGTTCATGCTCTACATAGCATCGAAATTTCGATAAAACATAAAATATTCAATGAAATTATTTTACGGTAATGATTTTAAAAATAATAGGGATTATCAATAATTTTAGTGCAGTGATATAAATTCATAATCTATTAACAGTTAGTTTTTATATTTAGGCATTTAATATCTGTTTGTGTTGATCAATAGACATTTTCCTAATAAATCGATTTTATTTAAATATAGTTTCTTTAATTATCCTGATAAGGTATTACTATAGTGTGCCAACCCAATACTCATTTTCCATATCTTTTAATGAAGAAATGTGTTCAAGGTCATTTAATTTATTCAATAATACGTTATGAACAGGTCAAAAGTTAATAGAGTAAGAGTTTTATTATGGTAAATTAAGATGAGCCGACCCCCACACAACCACCAATGAAACATCACTTGTTGTTAGCAGTAATAGTTACCAGAGAGGGTCCGAGAGGATGGGAAGGTCTTGGAAGGATAGCACTCTCTAAACCTTGACTGAAACATTACGGAGAATACTGGACTTTTGAGAAGGGTTAATGTCACTGATATTTCATAGATATACAGTGGTCTTTATTAACGATGAATGGCGGTTACTATAGCTCTAACAAGAGGCATTAAAGTACTGGTAACTCTGGGGTAACTTGCTGTCGGACTGCCCTGAATGGAGAAACTGCTTTTTTATAGCGAGACATCAATGTTGTCAAGTAGTGCCAAAAAGCAGTGAGTAAATACTACCGCTACTATTACTACTACTGCTAATACTAATAATAAGAAGAAGAAGGAGAAGAAGAATAACATTTTAGTTGAAGCAGAACAATAATAAGAATGCAAAATTAGAGGGTTTGACTCCCCTGGTTTATCTTCAATCATTGAACACCCCACTTGAACGAGTCAATGCAAAGCTTTCACAAAAAATGCGGCACTTTCTTCTCCTTCTTCTTCTTCTTCACCTTCATCATCATCTTCTTTTTTCTGTGCGCGCTCACCTCCCAACGAATCTCCAACTCATGTTTTTGTTCGTGCTTCTTATAGTAACGACATATCGCATATGCAAATGAGCACGCCAAAGCCACCTGCCGCCGTTTCCTCTTATAGAAAGTAAATAAAATTAAACGCTTCGTGAATGGGTGTTTGTGGGTTCGCGCCCGCAGCTCTCCTTCGCATAAGCAGTAAACTAACCGTCTTTTCGACCGCCGCCGACAGGCGTCTTGGTCCACAGCAGTCGGCTGCCTCTCCTGCTCTGCGCTACACCACTTTTGTTAAATCATTTAGTAAAATACATTCTATTCATGACAGCCTTTATTTCTGTTAGACATATTACAGTCAATTTCTCCTTTGTGTTTTATGCTTTGTCAAGCCGAACCAAATGTGTTTAGTGATCACTCGTCGTTTGAGATTAATACGAATTAACTAAAAGCTGGTCCAAATGTGAACTCAGCCGTAATTGCCCTCACACTTGCATTGGATACGCACACGAAAAAAAGTAAAAAGTTCAGAGTTATTTCATTTGTGTACTTGACATTAGTTGCTTATAAACATCCGGAAGCTGTCAGTCATCCGGAAGACGGACAGATGTTATATTTTCTTTTAGAACGCTGTCAAGTGCGTCCACGTATCTCTATAAAACATAAGCGCATCAGACGATCTTTTAAAGTTCAGGATTTTCATCACCAACCTGAAGATGTTCGGATTAATTTTATTTCAGATGCTTCCCAGTATGTAATTTAGAGTCCCTATTATTCTGTCGGTCTTGCACGTGTAAGTTTAAAAAAGCTTTTTTGTCGCGCTTAATTTAAAAAAAAGCGGTTTCGTTGCTGCTTGATTATTCAGACTAAAATCGGATGTTTTCGCTAAACGCAGACACTGAATGAACGCATAACCGTTCTTGTGTGAGCCGAATTAACTTCATAATAACCATAGTGCAACCGCGATTTTAACTATCAATGGAATATAGCAAAACTCTTTCTTTGACTCTACCTCTCTCTCTCTCTCTCTCTCTCGCTCTCTCTCACACACACACGCAATCTCTATGATTACACCGGTCAACAAAAATATTTATTTCATTGATTGAATATAATTTAATCTGATTCATGGATAATCAAATGCGCAGAATCTTAATATCAAAACAGTTAAGCTGTGTCGGTTCTAGTTTTTGTAAATTAGCATAACCATTTTTATGACCGCCAGCTTTGTGGCTCATATTACCTCATCTAATTGTATCCAATCTATTAAGATATTAACTAAATCATACGTTCTGCTTCTTTTTTTACATCACGATAGCGTAACTATTCTTAGCTGTCCTTGGATAATTAAAAATAACTTTGACTGGTAAGGAACGCTGGAAATGTGAAAACGACCCCAATAGATTTGGCTATATTTGTAGACTCGTCACTCCAGAATCGGTAAAGAAACCAATCACCAAAAGCAGTTCAAGTAAATTACAAATGCTACTTCAAATGGCCATAAATAGACAATGACAACACATTTGCGGCTTTTATGTCTGTGTATATGTTCATGTGTTAATAATCTAAGTTAATAAAGAAAATAGTAAACAAAGCTCTGCTTTTCCATTTGGGGTACCAGTGGTTATACAAGTGGTGAACAAAAAGCTTACACTCACGATTGTTGTTTCTGTCATATAAATATCTAAGAAGGGGATCCGAGATATATGCCAACATTTGATGTTAGATTTTATGTGTGTTTAAACTTTTAATTGTTTTTATCAATCCTTCTTCTTGTGCTTTTCTAATCTTGCTTTCTTCTGTTTTGGATTGATATGTTGTTTCCATTTCTATCAAATGTACAATTTCATTGATGATTACCGCTGTTGAAATTAAAACTATATATGTGTTTACTAACTAAGGTAGGAAAAAATAAAATAATTGGAGAAAATAAATATAAATATCTCTTGATCAATACGATCAGTCTATCACAGTGATGAATAATCCGTTGTACTACCATCTTCTAAACACGAGCTAATCGCTTATTCTGACTCTGTTAGCGCCCCTATTGATGACTGCTGATGAACCGTTGCTCAAAACAACGAGATACTACAAGCAGGCTGATTTTGAGTCAATCAGAGATCACATCAGTGACGCCCCATGGAGGGAAACATTCTCACTCCCTGCCGACCAGTGTGCAAATGAATTAACTGAATGGGACAAAGCAGACATTGAAGCCTATATCCCCATGCGAACATTCTTTAGCAAGCCCCACTCTCCCCAATGGTCCACCTCGGAATGTCTAGCTGCCATTTCTAGGAGGCAACAAGCATTCCGTAAATTCGGCCGCCATAAGTCAGTTACTAATAGACATACATTTATAGAGTCAAGAAATAATTGCAAGGACGTGATAGGCGAAGTAAAGAGAAGGTATACTGAGTTTACAAAAAAACGCATTCAGTCACAGAAACTAGGTACTCGTGATTTCTGGAAAATCTATAATAGTGTAGTGAATAATGGTCAATCAACAATCCCCCACTATCAAACCACAATGATGTCGTTTTAACAGCCACTTATAAGGCTGAACTACTCGCTCAGTGTTTCACTTCTAACTCCACCTTGGACTCAGATAACCACCTCTTCCTCAAATTTCAATTGCGGATCGAAGGCACACTTGATAACCTGGTCATCACCCCATCCCAGGCCAGAGACATCATAAAAAACCTTGACACCTCGAAAGCTTGTGGGCCTGATCTTATACCTGTAATAGTAATAAAGAAATGCTCTGCTGAACTGGCCCCTGTCCTCTCCAAACTCTACAACAAATGCCTTGCTGAATCTTGCTTCCCCGATTGCTGGAAAATTGTCTCTGTGGTATCAGTCTACAAAAAGTCTGAGAATTGAACTGGTCCTCTGAACTACCACCCAATCAGTCTACTGCCTACCTTTGCTAACATCTTTGAATCCTTAATCAATCTAGTGATAGTACGGCACTTAGTTAATGTAAAACTTCTTTCTGACCGCCAGTATGGATTTAGACAAGCACGAACTTCTGCAGAAATCCTAACGGTCATCTCAGAACGCATGTATCATACACTCGACAGAGCAGGTGAAGCTAGGGCACTAGCGCTTGATATATCCAAAGCCTTTGACAAAGTATGCCATAAAGAGCTTCTCATGAAAATATGCTCATACGGTATTAGTGGGCAATTACTTAATATAATTAGATCCTTCTTAACCAAAAGAAAAATCCAGGTTGTCCTCGATGGCCGTTCATCTAAGCAATATGACATAAATGCTGGTGTGCCCCAGGGATCTATCCTTGGACTTTTGTTGTACCTGATTCATGTAAACTATCTCCCTGATGAGATAGAGTCTGAGAGTGGTTTATTTGCTGACGACACCACGCTTTACTCTCGCCATGTTGGCAAAACAGACGCGATCATATCCGAGGCAATGGCTGAATCCTTAGAAAATGACCCCCAGGCTGTAGTGGATTGGGGTCATAAATGGTTGGTAACTTTTAATGCCGCAAAGACAAAGCTCCTTTCCTTCAATAACAACAAGAAACCTCTCCAACCACCGATTATCATGGCACCATACCTGAGAGTTCATCTTTCAAACTCCTCGGCCTAACCTTCACAGGAAACATGAATTGGAACAAATACATTGAGGACATTGGCAAGGTTGCCGCCAAGAAGGTTGGCTCCCTCTACCGTGCTAGTAAACTCCCTATACTTGACATTATCCTGTATCTCTACAAAGCCACCATCCGCCCATGCATGGAGTATTGTTGCCACATCTGGGCTGGTGCATTATCTACTACTCTCTCCCTCCTTGACCATGTCCAAAAAAGAGTCGCCAACCTAATAGGTCCTTCACTGTCAACCAAGCTCCAGTCCCTGTCCCATCGCCGCTATGTAGCATCCTTGTGCTTGTTTTACAAATACTTCAATGGATTATGCTCCGATGAATTGGCTACTCTGGTGCCCCCTCGACGTAAATTCGCTAGACCAACTTGACAATCAACTAAATCCCATCCATTCACTGTGGCGGTCACCAGATGCTGGAGAGCTTTCTA
>OY744537.1:46089541-46152041 GCA_963556195.1 Sepiola atlantica
GCACTTCTATAAATTTACCCAAGATTTTACCCAATCAAAATTCAGTAGTTTAAGAAAATTGAAACAGTAGCTTCAGTTAAGTAATTATAATTTCCAAACTAATAACCCGATTGAACTAAAATGTTGACACATTTTATTAGAAGAGTAGTACTTTATATAAATCATATGATTTTTCTATTAGTGGCGCCTCATGCCAATCACGGGATTTATAGGGTGTGTGTTATGTCTTGCATTTTTTCGAATTATATGCACACAGTAAAATTATTCCGGGAGATAAAAAGTTGATAGAAACCTCAAGAAAATCCTTAAACAGATTTTATAATTTTTTCCTGATTTTCATTTCTCTTTCTCTTTCTCTCTCTCTCTCTCTCTCTCTCTCTCTCTCTCTCTCTCTCTCTCAGCCAATCGTTGGGCTTCCCGCGAACAAAAGGTCTTGTTGGTGTTATTTCCTATATCCTGTTCTATTCATAAATCGTACACTTTGTCCACTACAAAATAAATGCCTAACCAAAAGTATTGTATACCAAGCAACAATATTTGCCAAGGAAAGACCAAATAACAAGAACTACTACGTGGGTATGACTTCCCTAAATTTTAAAACCAGATATTATGACCACAGAAGCACATTTAAAAACAGAGAACGTCGAATTAAATCAGCACTAGCAAACCACTATTGGGAGGTCAAAGAAAATGGATGCTAAACAATAATTGAATGGAAAATAACACGACAGGCCAGTACATGTAGACATTTAGACGACCTGTGTAGATTATGCCTGAATGAAAAATTTGAAATCCTAAACTTTAAAGATCTCCGAAATTTATTAAACTGTAGTAGTGCGATAGCAAACAGCTGCTTACACAGAAATACAAAGACACATTGTGTAAAAATACATTCACCCATTATATTGACACAGAAAATGGAAACTAGATATAGGCCAATCTATAGAAAACAGATATGGTATATTGAGGAAAATGTTACTGTAATAAGCGAGTCAGTACTACATCATAATAACAACAGATTTTGACAAATTATGAACGACTATCGATTTGTTTTAACTATCTCAACGAGAAATACTATACAATAAATTAGTTTTTCGTCTACAAATTTGGTATATTCGAAAGCTCTATGTGAAAAGAGCTAAGTATAACCATAAAGAGCTAAGTATAACCATAAAGAGCTAAGTATAACCATAAAGAGCTAAGTATAACCATAAAACCTTAAAAATAACTCAAGCTATTCGATACTCGACATATTAGGCGAGTCTGTGCCGTTAATGAAACGGCATAAATATATATGTATATGAAATGACATTCTAGGTATACAACTAAAAGTAAATCATGAAAAAGAAAGTTGAACAAATATTGTAAATGCCCAGCTTCAACGAACCGTTCTTGAAGAACATGTATTACTATATCCATTATCTCTGTCTTTTCAGGGTACAGGTTTAAGGATTCGCTGGTGTAATTCATTTATACCAGTTTTTTTTTTACGACAAATAAACTTTTTCAAGTCATCAATTCTGAAGAGTATGTACCATAAGAAAAATAAACTAAAAGGGTGACGTGGTTTTGATAAGAAAATATTTCGGGGAGTAATTATGGCAAACACCATACTCAAAAGCATTCGAGGTGGTTTAGTATCAAGTTCTTGATCATCACTAATGGAGTAATTTGAAATTAACTTTTCGTCTCTTTCCAACGAGCATGACGTAAACAAACATTAGTGTACGTCATATGTAAAATGGAACCATCAAAAACGGTGTGGCTTAATCTAGATTTACGTATAATTTAGACAGCGGTGTAGAAAATAAGACAAACAAGTGAGTTGGACTACAGATCTCGTGTCATGAGTAATATATTGAAAGATTGCTTCCTCGAACAAAAAAAAGTAATGTAATTAACAATAATGTTGGATAATGGCCCTGTGAGGCCGGACGTATTTTGAAGTGGACGCATGTGGGAAGATCATTTGGTTTGGTTTGCGCGATTTAGTGCGGGTGAACCCGTACAACCGAGTGCCAGATAAAGCTGTTCTCACAGTCGGAGCTCACAGGCGTTGACAGGGCCACCACATTGACGAGACCTCAGGTCAAGGGTCAATGTCAACCTGTGCATAGGGTTTCTGTGATTTCACGGGCTTTTGTGGGGGAAACTGAGTTTTGTAGTTTGGGTTTTGGAAGCAAGCCGAACGGACATCGAGACGGCGCCCCTACAGGAACGAAGAAGAGAATGTACGAGAAATTAAATGTATATGTAACAATAAGAATTTGTATTATTTGGATTATTCGTACTACTTTTCTCAATTGTAGGTGTTATTCTACCAACTGTTCGGTCGATGTAACCTACGACCTTCTTCAGGTGCGTATCGTCGAACTCGAGAATCTGGATGTCATAATCTAGAAGCTGTAGAGGAATTTCGAACGGAACCCTGTATTTAATTTGTGTGATTAGATCTCTGTCCGTCCAGCATGACCGGATTTAATTAAGAGTTCACTTTGCAATTCTGTACAGATTACCGAGTTCTAAAAGACTCACTTGAAGAAGGTTGTAGGTTACATCGGCCGAAACGTTGTGGGAATGACATCCAAGATGATAACAGCAGTCCGAATAATCCAAATAGTATAAACTATCAATCTTCATCTCAAATAAATTCCGAAACACAATTAGAAATTTAACACGATTGAGCAGATAACAAATCGTACGAAAATATCTTCCCGCGTTAAGAAACGGTGGGTCTGTATTTCACTCCTTAATAAATAAATTCAAAATAGTTTGTACAAATTAAATATTCATTAAATATTGAATAACTGAAATACCTAGAAGAGCGGGTATACAATTATTTTATCTACTTTTATGGTTCTCTATTTTATTCTATATGTTTTTATCCTCATGTAGTTTCTTCAAATATCATTAAATACTTCATTGCCAGTCCTCTTCAAGCCAAGGTCTTGCAAGGGCAACGACGAGAAAGGGAGTGTCAGCGGTCAGTATTTGCTGGATAGTTATTCCCACTTACTTCAAGTTCTTATATATGCATTCTTAAAAGTCTTTTTTATCAAGTTTATGAAAATCCGGGATTTTACTCACATTATGTTACTCATAAAAAAACAGACATACCTTCTGCACCTCACAAGAAAAAATATGCTATTTTGAAGAGCCTAATGACGTAACATTCGTTTGGAGATAAAAAAAAAGGGTAACGAAATGGATTTAATAACAGTAAGATGGTGATGGATATTATGAGATGATTATAAGTTTCGTCATACCATTATTTCAAAACAACAATCGACCAAGAAAACAATAATTATTTCCCCTTTGTCAGAAAACTTGCTCATAGACTGCGAGGACTAAAAACAAATCGGGAGCGAAAGTGACAAGGCTGCTTAAAGTAAACCAATAGTCTACTTTCTACTCTCAGCGTAAGCGTTAAAGCCTATGTCAGTCTATTCCTCGACTAATATATATTCAGGGCTTTTAAACAACCATTCACACAAACGAAGGTTAATATTCATTACATCTAAAAGCAAACGAATCAAGACCATAGCTCCGCTCCAGTGACATTAAGCAGTTAAACATGCGAAAGTAATAAAATTGTTTCCTGTTAGATAGAGGAACATATCGCCAATAGTAAAGCAATGCTATTAATCTATATATTATGAAACTGTTGTGGTGTTTTCGGAGTATTTCTCTTCGTAGGAAAATAGAAAAATTTGGTTGACAAAATAGAAACAAACAGGGTACACTTTACTGGGGATAACTTTTTACGATGTCAATACATGAGGTACTATCACCATTCAGTCTAAAAGACTTTTGTTTACACCGGATATCTATTTGAAACATTTAATCGAAATTAAGATAGTATAATGAATAACACACATTGAATAAATATTTATTTTTATTTAAGTAATGTTTTCTTTAATAACCTTTGAAAACGTAGAGATAAAGCGACATTAGTCCAAAAATAATTATTTTTGCTTAAAAACGACATTTCTAATGTTTTCTGCCAATAAAAACAATACCTAAATAAACCATCGTGGTTACTTACTCTTTTATGGAAATACTAGCGTATTTCACCACAAAGTTTCAAAAATATTTTTTCGTACTTACTATAAAGCGAAATACCTAATATAAAGATAGAAATTCACATAACCAAGTAGTGTACAAACAGTGCCCAAGGAGCCGGTACAACTAGTTATACATTACTAAGATATATTTTAAGGTACTACTTTGAACTTATCAAGCCAATCAATTTAAAACGATTATAAACCATCATACTAGTTACTATTATCAATTTCAACATTTCTTAGGTATTAGACCTGAGGAAATTCGAATCATTATTCCTAGGATATATATTATTGAACATTTAAAACTATTCCAGGCATTACACATGTTAATCATGGGGAATCATTTCATAGATGATTTAACCATATATTTGTACTTTACCGGGTATTATACCGCTAGTTATTTTAATCATTCCTATAATCAACATTGTTAATTTTGACCAACACTTTCAATTTAGACAGGCATTACACCTAAGGGAATTTTAATACCGCGTAGTTATTAGTAACATTAATTTAATCACCAATTAAACATTTTTTAATTACATTTAAGCAACCATAGCTTTTTACCAATATCAATTCGATCCAACATTTTTAAAATATCAAGACACGGAATCTTGATTAGATTTAGTAATTACAAAGAAGAATTTAATCAACTATTATAACTTATTCAGGCTTTGAATTTGACAGGATTCTAATGGTATTTACTAATTAATAAATAAATGTTTAGCATTGTTTTAACATTTTCGACACATCACATTTGAATAGATTCTATCACTTTTACAAATATGAATTGTAACCAAAGCTTCAAAGATTTCCAAGAAGTATATATCAAGGTATCTTTTATTCCCAAGTCAAAAAGTCAGCCACTTCTTTGCATTTGTCTACGTATAAGAACTCACGTAATTTAAATCACTTCTTTAAACTTCACTAAAACATTGTAACCACCGTTTCGAACTTTCCGAGGCATTACACTTACAGGGATGTTAATTATCTTTGAAATCAAACCACCATTTTGAACTCGTCCAGCCATTACGCCACAAGAGATTTTAATCATTATTACTAATAACCAGAATAATTTTAACAATTTCTTTGAACCTTCCAGGCATTCTAAATAGAATATTTTGCCATAATAATCTAATAACTTAAAATTACTCAGCTAAACGGGAAGTCTGAGAAAAAAATAAATCTATCTTTTAACATGTGATCGTTTTTTAAAACTATATTCCAATTAGGGTCGATAACCTTACTCATGGAATCAATTAGTGTCAGTGATTTATGATCACATACACACAAATGAGCCAAATGTTTTACAATAGTCTCAGATGTACTAGCATCTTATATGCTAAACGAGTAAATTGAATAACTACATTTTTAGACTTTCAATTCTTGTTTTTAGTGAATAATAATGGTTGTTATTCTGTATATTAGGTAATTCTTATTATCTTAAGGTTTAACACGGCCATTTACTTTCATTACGAATAAATATTCAGTATATTGGTATGTAGATATTGAAATGGAATTAACCTGCGACTGTTTTTAATAAGAAAATTCAGCCGTCAGTAATATATTTACTGATTAGCTGGTTTTACGTACTAGGCCAAGTAGTTAGTTTTCTATTACGCCAGTTTAGGTGGGAGCGACTTCAAGAGAAACTTAGTTAAATTAAAAAGGAAAGCTGAACTTTGGTGATTATAGAAAAGGGGTCAGGTGACTGCATAGATAGATGGTAGTATTGAGAATATGGATGAAATAATATAGCTATTAAATGAGAATTATGTTTTCTGGTGTGTTTCGAGAGTTAGAAACGATGTGGCAATTAGTTACTGCACCTTAATTAGCTTATTACATTATTCAAGGACGCACATCTAAGAAATTACGAAGGGTGCAAAACCCTCTTGCACTGGCCTTGCTTGTTAGATACAAAGTTAATTAAGTTTTCCTATTTTAGAAGCTTTATGCGAATAAGAATGTTCTATTTACAATGTTATATCTACAAAATCTTTGCAATGTAACATAATGCAAGTTTATTGTGAATATATAACGATGTTTAAGCCGGCCAAACTATACACCCGTTATAGTTAATAGTACGATTGTAATTGGTGCATATTCAAGTTGCACATTGCTTCACTTATATATGTGATTCGGAAACGACACAGATGAGCGTGAAACATACTCTTATTGTTTTAAACATCATTTGTTGTGTACAAGATCAAGGCGCAGTTCATCTACATTAGAGTAGCACATGTAGGGGGCGATAATAGACTAAATTGACGAATTAAAAATAATAGCTAAAATGTGATTACACATTGTGCTCAGGAGACGGAGCAGAAAAATGAAATCGCTGCAGAGAGCTGCACCCCCAAAAAAGGGAACAGAAACAAAATGTACGCAAGCGGAGAAAGACAAGATCCAGGAAAACAGTAAATTTGAGTAAACAGATCTATTTCTAAACCACCTCATTAGTGAGTGCGGAAAACTTGCGCAAAAGTAATATAAAAGCTGACACAACCCTAACTCTAACCCTAACACAACTAGGCCACCGAAAGAAAGCAAACGGCCGCAGTTTGTCTATGCAGAAAAATAGTACAGCAAAAACCGGAACCAATATTAAAATATTCAAATAATTATTTGTCAATATGAATGATAAACCTTACAAAATACTAGATTCCCCGTTTTCAGATGGACACATTTCAATATGATTATAATTGCCATGGGCAGAGATTCCTTGCAGGAGTTTCCAGTATGTGTACCACATTACCGTCGAACTGATCTCATGCTGATTATAACCTTGTCGTCTTCAAGTGCAATATAAATAAATTCTAGCAATGAACTTTCTTATAGTTAATCAAACGCAGTTCATACCATTGATCAATCTTAGTACTTTTATAATGCACCTCATCCGTTTACTTTCTGTCATTACCGTTTCATTATATGTATCACCGTAATAAGTAGTGCCCCAAATAATGAATCCGGACGTTAACGACTAATCAAAATCATGTATACCCCCATTTGTGGATTCTGATGTATTGTTTGACGCAGGCAAAGCAAATCTGGTGAGTAACCATCGAGGAATATAGAGATCTGAATCTCAGTCCAGTCCTCGTCTTTTCACGATCTTTTCAAAAATATTTGTAGTTGACGAATTGTGAAAAATCTTGCAGAATATTTGACTCGCATTGTATTCTGAGAAACATCAAAAAATCTCGTTGTCAAGATTGGCGATAATTACATTGCAGAAATAAAAGTGTCTTCGCCAAACGTACTTTCCTATGAAGTTAATTAACAAATAAACACACTTATTCGAATAATTCTAATTAAAGAATATCTCTCAACCATAATTAAAGAAACCGACGGATATTTTAATATTTAAATATTTTGCAATTATTTCAGCTAGTAATTTAGAGATTTTTTAAGTTTTCAAATTTACAATACTAATTAGGATTCCCTGCTGTATTTATGTCTGGCTTAAGGCCATGGTTATTTGGCAAGTACTTTGGCATGATGTTTTAACAAGTCTCTCCTTGATGACTGAATAATTAAGAACGGACAGAATAGTTGAAAGTTACTTTAAAGTTTTATTCACCACAAACAAGCCATATTGCCACCGAAGTTTAAGGGGCTATAGTCATAGGGGTCAGCTTTGTGAGGAGAACATTAGGTGGGAGGATGGGAAGTAAAATGTTTGCACAAATCACATTTAAATCCTTGCATAATTGTACGGTCGGGGAAACGGGTATCGGGGAGGGACTTTCAAAGGCAAGTAGTCCGTGGATATTAGCTATCAGAGTAAGGACTCCTCTGGCATATTGTGACCTTTACAATGAAGGGGTGGGATTTCACTGCAAGTAGCCTGAGTCGGGGTATTTATGTTGGGGAGAAAAAGTGCAGGCAGTTCATCGGAACACACTCAATGGAAAATGTAATGAATAGGTAGGTTTATATAATAGTGTAATTGATTGATCATAGACATGTTAATTTGGTATCATTCGAGGACACAATAACTATGAATAAATACCTATTTCAACGTCAACACCAGCAGTTTCAGTGTTAAATAACCTTTAAATATTTTCTTTTATAACACTTATATATTAACTGTAAGGTGGAACATTGATGACAGCAACACTTGGACCCTGATTTCTACAGGACAACACACATTTTTAAAAACACGTACAATATGAAATAACATTCTTTTAAAGTGTCATAAGAATATTGGTAGACGCAATAGGAAGAGTTCGAATGCAAAACGCGATAAATCTAATTTGTTAAAATTGAGATCTTAAGCAATAAAAGAACGAATATATTAAATATAGATTTCGAATATAGGCTTATTTCAAATGAAAGTAAACAGTAATTATTCCGGTATCATATCATGTAAAAGATAATGTGAGTTTCTGGTCGAGTGTTTAAATGTAACAATGTTTATAGTGCTAGTTTCGTAATTCTTTTAAAAATGACTTTTATCGCGCTTTGCATCCAGAATTCTTCGTATCTACTTAAAGAAAATCAACTTCTTCTAGCTAGCAGAATACACAAAAGCCAGAAACAGCGTATTAGACGGAACTTAAACACATATACACCATAAAAGTACTTCCTCCCTTCTAACTTTTGTCTTAACAGCATCAACTCCAGCAAAATAGGGATGCCAAAAGGTAGATGTTCCTTCCTTATTGAAGTTTTAAAAACGATTTTCTGCCAAGAATTTTATCATATAACCGATCTTGCAATAAAATCAATTGCATAACATGATAGGTCTTGACCAGGCCGTCCCAGAGGATTTAAATAGAGACAATACGATTCGTAATCGTTTCAACCGGCGTTCGTATCTGTTGAACTAGGGTAGTGTTCGAATCATCTCGTTTTGCACGAGCTATTGCACAAAACATTCGCGCTCCTTTACGGGTCCGTTCGCACTTACGTTCCTTACATTAACATTCTTAAGACGTCACCAAAGACACGTGACGTCATACTACTAGGGTGAAATAAACATTTCGTTTTGATTGCCCATAAATAAAGTGGATGTGATTTTTTTCTAGATTACTTGTCATTTCACGGAGTTAATAAACTATGTTTATAAACAACGTAATATTATTTCCGTAAAATTAAGTGACGGTTTTCAAACTCGCCTGACTATTTAGAAAACTATATATGTTAACGCTCTTTATTAATGAGAAACGAATATGATATACCAATAGGATGAAATAGATCGTCCATTCTGATTAGTGAAATGTCCGCAAACATAAATCACCGAACATAATATTCTGTAACTACATAAATGGTTAAATAATAAATACAATGTTAAATTAATACTAACAATATGATAAAGCTGTGTTGTCTGTGACCAAAACTACGCCACAGTTCCTGAATATAATACTGTATATTCTCACAGTTTTATTTAATAAATATTTACCAGAATGTAATACTAGCAACGATACGGGCACTCCGGCCGAATATATGTTATCATCGCTCAGGTAATATTCCTACCTAGCAGAATAAAAAACGAGTGTACATCTAATTTGCATTAAATATTTTAAAAGCTAGTTTGAATAAATAGCTATATTGATTTATTTTAAATTTGAGTATATTATATTCTTGATGTTATAGTTGTACGTATATAAGAAAGTAGGTAAAAGTATGAATCGCATTTTATTGACGACTTTTATTTATTTGTTTAGTGTAAGATAAAAAGATGGTGCCTTTTTCTGCCTCTTCAGTGTCCAATTTGTCGATACGTAGAGCAAGACAAATTCTAACAAGAACCTAAAAGTCCGACTTTTAAAATTGTCAGAGAAGGAGAAATTTCAGATATTGGGCAGTCTATTAAGTACACCTTGCACCTCGCTTTTGCGGATTTTGATGTCTCTTCTCGTTGACTGGATGTGTGTGCCAGTAGTATTTAGATGGGCATGATGTTTCTTTAAGCATCAGTCGCCGAAAACACCAATCTAGGAAACGTCTACATAGACAGCTTTTTACTATCTAAGGCTTAGTAAGAATAAGAAGGCTCCAGTTTGCTGGGCATTCTACTGTAAGTAAATAAGAACTTGTTACTGCAACTCTCCTATGAAATCAATCAGGCGGCAAAAGATTGGTTTAAATACACTATCACGCTTGCATCGAAAAACGCCTAGAAGAATAATGATGCCATTTATAGGGCATGCCGACAGCGACATCTTTCAAAGATGGTTGGAGAAGACGATTCAAAAGAATCTGGGAAATATTATTGACTTGATTGATGTAATAATAGAAAATAAACAAAAAGTCATAACATTAGGCGGAGCTTTAAACTGTGCGTTACTGATTATTTTACCATAGAAATCTAAACCAAATTTTCAGCATACCTCTTTAGTATTATGAGGCAATCAGTTTGCCACGTTAATCTTACGTAAATAGGATAGGGTTATATTTACGTTAAATTAATAGGGTAAATTGAGACCCTCATTTACATTTGCTGCGTTAAATTGATATATTTAAAACTACGTTCATGGTACTGCAAAGGTGAAAATGGTTCGCCTAGTTTCGACGTTTAAGGCAATCATCTTTCTACATAAGAGAGAGGGGGGAGAGGGGGGAAAACAGAGAGAAAGATTTTAAAATGAAGTACTATCGCCATATTTGAAGAGGTGCCATTCAGATAACTCAGACTCTTCGTAATCTAGTAAATGGTATTTTGCTCTGAAGCCTCTACCTGACAGAAAAGACGTTCTTAGTTTATTTTTACTTAATCGATATCTTCATGGAAAGTGCTCAACTAAGCCTCAATCTCTTGTTCTTTCGTGTAAGACATTAAACAAAAATAATGCGTCTTTCTATAAAAAATTTGAATAGCTTTCTGTTCGTCATCCTTGTACTTTACACAAAATGAAAGTACTATGAACGGAGTTTCTCCAATAATTTCATATCCGTGAAATTTTTCTACACAGGGATACTCACCGAGGGCTTAAACATTGTTACATTCAAATCTAATAAAAAAAAAACACTTGTTATAATCGTCCATGTAAGTCATTGAATCTTATTCAATCCTTTAATTATTTTGAATCATCTTATAATATACATCATCATACAACTGTTAATCTGTTTATCTAAATAACATTATCCTTGAGTGATATTTAACCTTGACAAGTTGTTACTCATTTTTAAATTAAAAATCTTCTATTCAAAAACGAAATGACAATCTGTCCGTAGCAAATCGACGCCCCCTATCTAAAAGTTAAACATGTATGTTTTTCAAAATAATAATTAGCAAAAACTGAAAATAAGTAAGTTGATCACTATTATTTTAAAAAGAAAATCAATAATATCAATTTGACTACGGTGATAGAAGTTAGCGACGTAAACATTAGCCGCCTCCATCCAAATTAATTTTTTTTCTTTCAGATAATTCAGGTGTTGGCATTAGTTTCCCCGATGTTTTTCTAGTTGGAAATCTTTTTGGAAATACATCGGGTACTCACAAGAAGGACCACTAGAAGGTTGGCAACATCCAGAAGTACTGTGGAACCGACTGGATTCGAACGTGGAACACCCAGGTATTCAGTCCGTTCGACATACACTTAACCACCGTCACCTCTCAACAAAATTGATTAATCGTATAGTTAAATAAATAAAATGTTGACAACATCAAAAATAGAATAGATTTTTGTAAAATATATATTCTTTTTTGCATAAATCTTAAATCATGAAACTGAAAATGTTACTTAAGAATTATATATTTTCTTCTTGACATAAAACACAGAATTATGAACGGTGAAAATAGGTCTACGACATTTAAATAATTATTTTATAGCTATTTTCAACTTTTTATAACTATAGCGCCAGACAACAACATGCGAAGGAGATAGAATGTCGGATAACATCACTAAGGGAAAATGAACCACATGAATATGAGTATTCTTTACTGTTATAATAAAATAAAAAGGAACACATAACACAAATAAACACAAACATAAACTTTAGTCTGCATATAGTTATTGAAATCGGGATGTAAAAATGGGCATTACTTTAGATGCATAAGGAAAACGGTAAAATAACGGAAAGCCGATGAGGACACGTGTAGAACATAACAACTATAAATATCTGGGCATTCTGAAAGCGAACACAATAACATTAACAGAGGTGAATAGTGATAAGAATACAATACTCGAAAAGAACAAGAACGCCTCATGAAATTAAAGTCTCTAGTAGATTAAATGAATAAATACTTGAGCAATATCCTCAGTAAGATAATCTTGATCATAAACTGAACAACAAAAGAACTCAGATACCTACATCACCAAACTAGGAAACTAAGGAGAATGCACAACACACCCGACACGAAAGATGATACTGACCGACTCTATATTAAAATAAAATAATGCAAGAGAAGACTCGTAAGTATTGACAGCTCCGTTAACCATGCTATGTAAGAAGTAAACAATACATGCAGCACACAGCAGGTAAACTGATTTTAGCCGTGAAAATCATGGTCAGAATTGACTATACTTTGATGGGTTAAACAGGCGAACAAAACGCGAAAAACGCAAAACAAGAAAATATACAGACAAACAGTACAGGCACAAACCAGATCATGGATTGGAAGTTTTAAAACGATAAGTCCTCTGTGACATGTATATACAGACTGACAGATTCATCCAATCAATCATAATTGACATGATAAAAGTTAGCAAGAAGTAAAAACAAACAAACAGTAAAACAATAGATTTCGCCGTCGCGAGCTGAAGATCAAGGAGACAAAAGACTAAGCAAATACATGGAACTTGCCAAAGATCCAAAACTAATATGAGACTATAGTACCGATAATAATAAGAGCACCATGAAAATATTCGAAGAATCCGGAAAAAAGACAGAAAAGAGAAATTGGAATTAAAGAAGAATGGGCACCATACAAAGCACGACGCCGATGAAAAATGCTGACATACTAAAAAAAATCCTTGTGTGCGAAAACCAACACACATGACCAGATGACCACCAGCAAACATGGGTAAACTGAAATAGACTAACGCTGTCGAAAATACAATTAGAAATATAGAAAGCATATTATGCGAAATTGCTACTAGACTAGTGTGTGTGTGAATGAGAAATAATTAGAAAAAGAAGGCGTGTACATGTGTGTGTCTGGACATTAGGGGTTTCCTGTCAAACATTTTATATAATGTTTTAAGCACCATTTTGGATTTATCCCATCAGAATTAATAATTACTAGAAGCGTAGGATTATTGTTCTGATTCTGTTTTCAGTCGGAGATAATAAATCGTGTTTTTATATCTTTTTCACGTGTTATTCTCTCATGCACGAAAGTTACTTCTAACTTATTTTGTTACACGCATTTTTATGAGTTTCATTTCCACAAATAATATAAAAAACAAAATCCAATTATCTTTGCTTTTAATATAAGCTTAACGAAACCTTTGTCGAACCTAGAATCTAATTATAATTTGTCAAATGTTCGTGCCATCGCCTTTCATTAATTCACGTAAAAACAAATGAAATTATCTTCGATACCAGTTTATGAATGAAGGCACATTATTTCGTATAATCGACCTTTAAATAGATGAGGAAGAGTTCAAATCAAAATCATCAAACAGAGTAAGCAATAGAAAATCCTTTTTGTGTGTTTTGAGTCTTCTATTGTAAACCAGCTTCAGGGTAAATATGTTTCCAGACATTCGATGAGAATTCTCCAGAAGACGGACAAGTAAGTGTTTCCCCATTAATCTTATGTAGCATGCGCCCAAATAATATGCTACAGGATTCTCCATAGTTAGGCATCATATTTAAAGGAAAAAGCAGCAGGATGTTTGATCAGACAATACGGCGTTTTTATATGGGTTAAAAACGAATGCCCCTTTTTAATTCTGTCCCTTGAGTCACTTTGCTTAGCCTCTTCGCACCGCTTACAAACCTCTTAATTATCCAAAAGCTCTTTTTTCTCTCTATTACGCTATTTCCACATGGGTTATCTCCCCTAACACCCTACCCCACAATTTTTAAGCAGCGAAAAGTTATTCCTTTCGTTTTGACACCAGCTTGCTTTCTGCTCTTAACTTCTCAATCTCCACTAACATCTCGCACACCATTTTACAAATACTATCGTTGTGCAGGGTGACAATTCTATTAAACCTATAGAGCGTGTCCTGACAAGTTATTAAAACTCGTAGACGTACACGGCACTCAATATAAGAAATATGTTCGTTGCCAAACATTTGAGATTCATACTCGCAGAAATAACAAGGAATGTTGGATTAAGTATGAATAGCTGTTCGAAAAATGTTTGGTTAATTTTTTAGTTTTAGGCCATCTTAAGAATGATTGGGTCGATTTATGCTGAAACCGTACATTCTGGGCCTAACCCTCTTTCTAATAGTAATCACAAATCCCCCTAAATAGATTCTAAGATCATTCGTCGAAAGTTATGCAAATGAAACAACCATATATGCCAACATTTCGAAGAGCATTAATGTTCACGATCTTTCAGACTCACTATCTCCCGGCCTACAGCAGGTTGTTCAATGGAGAAAGGGTGGTGGCTGGTTGTTTTTAATGCGTCAAACACTAAGCTTCTCTCTTTTCACCACTAACGCTTGGATCCTCACTTTGTCATAATAGATATGAATGGCTCTTCCTCTGAGGAAGCCCCTTGCTTTGACAAGTTTCTGCCACTTGAAATGGAAGATTTACATCAAATCCGTTGCTAAGGTCGCTGGAAAAATGGTTTGTTGCTTCTGCCGCTCCTGAAAGTATCTGATACCTGATGGAGTACTACGGCCAAATCTGAGGAGGTGCAGTTCAGACGACACTTTTCCTGACAGAGTACAAAACTGATTTTAAAATCTAGTGGGTGATGTCCTATCAACTTTCTTTGAGCAACTTTCTGACACTAGAGATATTTCTAGTCTTTCTTTGCTCTATTGTCATTTTCACAGGACATTCTCCATGGTTACCGTGTAAAATATCACAACAAAAACTCGTCTAAATACAACACCTGTCAATACTTTCCTTTCTACGTTTGTGTACCTAAAACTAAACGAAGCTTCCATGAGCAGAGTTTTTTTCTGAGAACTACATGTATGTGGAACACAATACCACGGGGCTGCTTTCTAGCGTAATACAAGCTCGCCGTTTGCAAGTCCAATGAAAACATATTCTGCTTAACCCGTTCTCCTTTAAATAATCAATTTCATCCCAATTTCAATAATCGTTTTCTATCATCCCGTCTCACCGTGCACCTGAGAAACTCATTGAACCTTGTCCTCAAGTGGACTTTGGGCCTTGATAATTGGTGATATTTTAGTAAAATTAAGTAAAATGTGATTTGTACGAATGGTTTATAAATTAAAATGATTAGTATGAGTATATTTTCTAGGCTGCAAACAATAGTTTCTACTTAACCCATAGATGGGACCGTGATAGGTACTACTATTTCGGGAGTAAAGGCAACTAAAGGGTACTGCCACACAAGCATAATCTCTCACATTTAGACTCATCATTAGAGTCAATTTCGTGTCAAACTCAAAACGGCTGGGTTCATAATCTGAATAATTGATACAGTTGGCAAAAAAGGTTCACAGAAAAAAGTTAGGAACATCCGGTAAATATGTATTTCGGAGTTAGATTTAGGGTTGGGGTTAGGATTAGGGTTGGGGTTGGAGTTGGGGTTCGGGCGAGCGTTAGGGTTAGAGATAGGGTTAGGGCAAGGTCATCGAGATATACTACAGGCCTGTTAGCTCGAAAATGACGTCACTGCATTGCGTGTCAAACAATGGCCGTCGTAATAATAATAAGAAGGCATTTCGACTTCTCCATTCACTAAATATTCCATCACAATTCAGGAAATCATCCAATTTCAATGATGTTTTCAGTATTTATTAATTAATGATCACGGAATATGATGAATCCATTACTTTATTAGAAAGCTTGGTGCAAATGTATTATTTCCTGTAAACAAAACACACATTTACTAAAGTTATCCAAAATATCAAAACATGTTGACCATACGATATTGTAAATATTTAAAACAAAGCATTATAAAACTTTAAAAATTGCATGTAAAAAAGAAAAGAAAGGAACACGATTCGATTCATCCTGAAACTGATCTTTATTCAATATAAATGTATAGAAAATATTAAGTAGGATGTTTCTAATTTTCTTTTTTTGTTTAGCGTTTACTTATTAATGTGATAATTTTTCATATCACAAACATTGTTCAGTATAGAATTTGAGGAACTCTAGATAATAATTAAACAAGAAGATTAGCATTTTTAATGAAAATAAAGGTCTGTATATGTTTAAAATAATTAAAAAAAAATTAATTATTTCGTATATATTACGAAAAATGCCCCTAAACTCTGTTAATAAAATCATTATACCTTGAAGAAAAATTAATTTTGTTAATTAACGATATTATTATTGAATAAAGCGTTGTTTAATCAATATTTTTTGTGTGTGAAAATATTGATTAAATATGCCGTAATTATTCTATTTATTTTATCTACAAAAGTACAGAGAAACGATAAAATAGACTACACTTAATAAGACATCGAAAAAAGTAATTTTAAAAAATGGAAACAATAATTATTGGCTATACACTACTTTTTTTATCAAATAATGAATAAGTAATTCAGACTTTTGATTTTTTATATAATTAAAAAAAAATTCAAACTTATTTGCGTGTATCCATTTTTGCCGTAATTCTTTCTCTTTTGGAAATCCAAACACACGCAGCAGCCATTTTAACTTTGTGAATGATGAAATGAAATTTAAAAAGGCGCGAAATTAAGTTAACCAAACCCGATTACGTCAGAGGGGGGCAATAAGTAAGTTGCTTGGCCTTGTTAAACTCTCGGTGGCCATGGTTAGGGTTAGGTTTAGGCTTAGGCTTAGGAACTTCCGGTAATATGTATTTCTGGGTTGGGTTAGAGTCGAACAGCTTGCCAAAGGTTTTCCTAGCCAGTTTATAGTCGTGCAGGGGAAAATTATATTTAACCGATAGAGTAGAACTAGACAGGCATAGCACTGCATGTCAGAGTGAACCTGGAAGAGCTGGTAACGGACAGCCAACTCCACACTCCCCAACGCTCCCTAATATCGGCCTAAACGCTGGGGGAACTAATGACTTTCCAAAATGACAAATTTTGGGGGTTGCAGTTTACACGTTCGGCCCTTTTTAAATGTTTTTTTCTTTTTTATTGCTCAAGAAATAACGCTTTTCAATAAATATCAGAGTGTACTAAGTCTATCACTGTTTTTGTCTGTGGGGGGGGGTTAAATTAAGGTTGACATATATTTTCCTCTTCAAAAATGTAAGGTAGGATAGGAGATACTCTGTCAAATATACATTTAACCAGGCCTGGAAAACATGAAATTTGGGTGCGGGATTCTTTTATTTTAATCATAAATTGTAACGGCTGTTAGATCGCTTTTAATTCTAGTATATTATAATTCTAATCAAATATTACAAATTGGTATTGGAATTCTCACTTAGAAATTAAGGTTGAAAATTAAGTTGACGTGAAAAAGAAGGAAGTGACGTAGCATAACAAGGAGTTTTTATTCTAATGAGTTATGAAGTCTAATGAATCATTGCTAATTATTAAGAATAAAGCTCAAGCAAAAAAGTAAATAAAATTAAATTCGTGTGAATCAACATCGTTCAACTTTGTTGATCGGCGTTAGTCTGGTGTTGGAATTCTTGCAGGAGGGGCCACGTAATAGTTGCCAACTTCCCTAAGTGAAAGTGATGTTATGGAACAAACTTGACTCGGACTTGGCAAACCAAGGTCATCAGTCCGTATCGTTGTCCACTTGACCGCCGTCACCTTGCAGATAAATGTTTACAATTGAAAACTAAAATAATTTTCTTTAGTTACAGCAAAAGTTTCAAGAAAAATGACATATAATTATTATTATTTATTAATGATTTAGACCAAATAAAAAGTATTTCAATTACAGGACAGATTAGAGATTTTACTGCACGTTACTTATGATTTTAGGGCTCGCGATCTTGACTGACATGTATATATATATATATATATATATATATATATATATATATATATATATATATATAATGTGTATATTTATATACTATTAAGAAGTCTTTCAGATTTGTCTGTTCGTACGCAAATAGAAACATGTGATTGGATGATAAACAGATAGTACGCAGAGTACACATGACTAAGGAAATAGTGTTTATGATATCAATATTCGAGTACGTTTAAAGGATTTTTTAAAAACTGAGTACGTGGTGTAAAAAGTAAAAGAAATAAACGTAATATTATAACATAAACACATTACATAAAAGTTAAATTGTTTGATTATCCTGAAAAAAACAAATATAAAAGATACACAGCATTAGTTTAAAGGGTAATACGTCAGCTGAAAAGCATAATTACTAACTTTCTAACAAATAAAAATATTCGTTAATATATTCATCCTAGTTATTTAACATCTCATGCGAATACTAGGTAGCGTATTTAACGCGGAATCTTTACAAATACGTGTTTACATACTAGCTATAAAACGATAGAAACTGGCTAAAAATGAACATTGTATTACCCGAGTAGTGTATTACCACCGCTCAAGGATCCAATATAAACTACTTTATTCATATTTATTTCGTGTGAATAGTCAATTCCTTATTCAACGCTTTACATGTTCAATTTATATCGCTTTAATTGTTACTCACATATATTTATTTGTTTAAGAATTAAACAATTTCAATTTTTTTAAAGACTAATCTTATTTCCGACTTCGGAATACTAAGAATTACAAATAAAATCACTGTTTAAATGTCCTTATTTATATGCTTAACTCTATCCACGATATCTCAAGAATCAAACAAATTAGACATTTCAAAATTCATGTTAGTATCTTTGTTGGTAGCAATAAAACGGTAAAATATAACTGATATTTAAAACAATGCACGAACAACGAGCATTGTTTAGCGGACATTTTTTAACAAAAAGTTATTTTATAAAAAAGGAAATTATATGACATATATATGTTAGAAAATGATGAGAAAATCTGTGTATTCGAAAAATATACTATTGGTTTCACATGACGTTTAAGTATAATCTATAACTTCTTCAAGTAACAACTAAGTGTCGAGAGAAAATAGTAATGTTTTCACATCTGAGATAGCAATATGAATGTATATAGAATATAACTGATACACAAAAGAAAAAGAAAAGAAAAGAAAAAGAAAAAGAGGAGAGGAAAAAGAGAAAATGAAGACATTAATTCTTGCTGACGTCTCAAAATGGTTCACCATGATGTTTATTTATTTTTTTATATTTTGAATTCATTAGTGAGAACATTTAAATAAATAATATGTATTTACCAGCACAGTGAGTGACTATGTTAAACTGAAATATAGGAAACGGGATCTTAGACAGAGCGTTTATAAAACAATAAATATTGAACAAAAAATGTATTATATTTATATCTATGATGATAATAAATGTTAGTTAGCCAACGATTATTTTATCTAAAGAGTTTTTCTTTTATACGTTAATAACGAAATGCATGTCAAAATATACCTTAGTTCTGGGATTGTGATATGTTTTAACAGAAATGTTTTAATAATTCTAATTATCTATGGTGTTGAGTAAAACAATCTTTAATATTTCTTATTACACTCCATGAGCAGTTAGAGAAATAGCGACTAACGTTGCTTACGGCTTTCCATATAGGCCTCTTTAGACACCGAACATATGTATGTAAATTAGATGGTAAAATAATAAGTCTCTTTACTCCTATATCCGTTAATTTACTAGAGAGTAGAATAAATAATTCTCGGTATGTATAAAGAATGTCTTAACAGCTATGCCATTACCAATGGATTTTAGAATGACATTAAAGTGCAATAAATGGTATTAATAGTTGTGAGCATACGAAGCACAGGTAGGTCCAGTAGATGTTTAGAGAAAGAGAGTGATTTATAGCAGACACTAACACCCCCATATATATATATATACATACATATATATATATATATATATATATATATATATATATATATATATATATATATATTATACGAGGCATGTCTAAAAATTATCCGGCCTTTGGTCCAGAAAAAATAAATTAAATACGTGACGGGGTTAGGACCCTAATCTCTATAAAAGTAGGCCCCTTATTCTTGCACACACTCAGTCCACCGATCCATCCACTGCCGGAAAGCCCTTTGTTGCAATGGTGTTCATCTCCGCCGTCTGAAAGCTATCAAACTTTAGGCCAGAGGAGTAAGATACCGGACTACAAGTCAGTGGTGACTTGGACACTGGATTTGAGCCCTCTGACCGACATGAATTAACATCTCTACACTGAAGATTGCTTAAGCATGACACATCAATGTCTGTAGGTAATAATAATTAATATTTATTATTTTAAATATTGAGAAATGCCCCAAGATACAAAGTTAGGCGCCATAATCCACCAATTGACACCGGAAAACCTACGAATCGCTCGCCGCGTCGAGAAATTTTTATTAAAAATTTTTTTTTTAACATGATTCACCCCAAACAAGGCAGGACGCCACTGTAAAAGTAAGGGGCTACTGAGAAAAAGGTGAAAGGGGAGAAGAATTAGTGGTTCAGCTTAAATTAGGATTTGAGCAGCTAGATGTCTGTTTACATTAGTTTTAAATTTCTGCATGTCAGTACTGTCGGGGAAACAGGGGGCAGGGAGGGAGTTCCTGAGGCCAGCAGCACGAGGAAAGAAGCTATTTGAGTAGAATGCTCTCCGGCATCTCGGGACCTCCGCAGTGAATGAATGATATTTAGTAGAATGTCGAGTTAGTCTAGTGAATTTACGTCGAGGGGGCACCAGAGTAGCCAACTCATCGGAGCATAATCCATTGAAGTATTTGTAAAACAAACACAAAGATGCCACATTGCGGCGATGGGACAGGGGCTGGAGCCTAGCTGACAGTGAGGGACCTATTAGGTTGACGACTCTTTTTTTGGACTTTGTCAAGGAGGGAGAGACAAGTAGATGATGCAGCAGCCCAGATGTGGCAACAATACTCCATGCATAGGCGAATGGTGGCTTTGTAGAGATACAGGATAATGTCAGGTGTAAGGAGTCCACTAGCACGGTAGAGGGAGCCAACCTTCTTTGCGGCAGCCTTGGCAATGTCTTCAATGTATGTGTTCCAATTCATGTTACCTGTGAATGTTAGGCCAAGGAGTTTGAATGATGAACTCTCAGGTAGGGTGTTAGTTGCCATGACAATCGGTGGTTAGAGAGGCTTCTTTTAGTTGTTGAAGGAAAGGAGCTTAGTCTTAACCAGAAAGATAGCAAAGAAAGACAACGCCGTGGTCTTCAATGACACATGTTTAATAAATGACTTGCTGCCGAAATGTACACACACACACACACATATATATATATATATATATATATATATATATATATATATATATATATATATTATTATTATTATTATTATTATTGTTATTATTATTATCATTATTATTCAGCCCCATTTAAGTAAAATTGAAATTAAGCACTGTCAGGAGATATTTGAAAATTGACATTCACTTAGCTACAAAGCAAGACTCAGAGTAAGGTCCTCGAGTCCTCTAGTCCTCTAGTCTGTCATAATGTTTACGCTAAAATGGCATAAATATTACTTTAACTTTCGATACCACGTGGTCATTATAAATGACCGTGATGGTAGAGTACAAGCGTGAAGATCCAAAGGTTGCTCTGTGAACCGGGTTCGCGCATGACCGTCTGATATTAACTTTTCTACGTTGAAGAGAGCAACAATATCGAAACGACGGCGTCTGTAGGTAAATATATATATATATATATATATATATATATATATATATATATAGTCTACATCAGCTTTGATTCATTTTAAACAAAAGAAAAATAAGGAAAATGCAGTTTAAATTCCAATAGAAACTAACTAAATCCAAAATATTGCAGACTTAGCATTCGTTGGAAAAGTCATTAATAAAAAAGGGGAGATTCAAGTATCTAACAGTGAAACAGAACTAAAAAAAAACAACAACAAAAAAAACACGGGACCTTGACTTAAGCGTGAAATATTACAACGGGGACCATCAGCGGTTTACCATGTAACCGTTTCAGAGATTTAAAAACAGGACAGTAATAATATTCATAGCTCTCCAATGGTACTAATCAAATGACCATTTCCCCAATAATCAAGTGTAGAAATAATTCAGTTTAAATTTCACTAATATATACATAAATAATAATAATAATAATAATAATAATAATAATAATAATAATAATAATAATAATAATAATAATATATTACCCTTCGACTACCGTGTGATATGGTAATTTACATATCAAATGACATCTATTAATAATGGAGATTATGTATCTATCTGTCTGTCTGTCTGAAGCGAAACTCCATCAGAGTAATATTACTATTTACTTAGTCTGCCAGCTTCTATATATACTACTACAAAAACCGCCGTAAACGCTATGCGCATTTTTCAATTCGCATAATTAATTGCTTTTAAACTTCTAATAAATTAGTATTCGATAATATACACTCATAATTGTTTTCTTCAGATTTCCACATGTATTCACGCTATTGTGCTCGCTAACAATCTTACTTATGAATTATTATTAAACGATCTTACTTATAAATTATAATTATTTCTGTTATTATATATATATATATATATATATATATATATATATATATATATATATATATATTATATATATATATATATATATATATATATATGAAATGAGCTACATAGTCAATCTGTCTACGGCGAAACTGATTGAACAGCCAGCGTTAGTCCATTGAATCGGTTACCTCCCTCTGATTTATGAGTATGGACACAAGACGGGCGCGTTATTTTAAATGTAAACAAATCGCTGGCATTTACCGTGTTACTTCTACTCTGATTTTTTAAAATTAAAACATTCTGAGTGTGTTTATTTTCTTAACCTTTTTAGCCATTATGTTTTAAAACACAAATTTATTGAATCAAATTGTTTAATTAAAATAATAATAGATTTACAAATTACTATTTAAAAACACACACACACTATAATGAATTTAGTTTAGGTAAACATTTTTTCGAGAGCATTTAAAAATCTATTCGTGCTTTCTGTATTTGATTTTTTTAATAGTTTTGTTTCAGGTACACCTTAGTTCCGATTTGAAAACTTTCCAATATTATCATTTTCTAACGACCTTCAATGTGTTTATGATTTCGGTTTCACCTTTTACGATGTAAAGCTTTTATTTACAAACTGTTTTTATTAGTCCGTGTTTTACTTATTAAAATAAAAGATGTGATTTTTTTTTCTTTTCTGTCAACAAAAAATGAACACATTGTACTGGAAAACTATATAACTGATTTTAGAATCAAATTGTTTGATTAAAAACATACACACACATTTTAACGAATTTATTTTACATAAACTTTCCTTCCGATAGCATTTAAATAACTAATCGTGTTCACTGTATTTGATGTTTTTGTGCTGTTTTACTGTAGGACACGCGCTAACTTTGACCTCGTCGTTACGGTAAGGGTCAGGGTCAAAGTGGGGGTTAGGGTTAGGGTTTAGAGTTAGGGTTAGGCTTATGGTCAAAGTTAGCGCAGGTCCTACAGTACAAGAGTACCGATTTTGTTATTGTTTTATTTTAGGTACACCTTCTTTTCAGATTTGAATGATAGTGTTTGCTGTATTTAGTTTTTTAAATTGTTGATCATAATAAATTCATTGAATCAAAATATGCAAATTAAAATAATAATAGATTTAAAAATTACTATGTGAAAAAACACACACATTCTAATGAATTTAATTTAGGTAAACTTTTTCTCGAGAGCATTTACATAACTTATCGTGTTCGCTGTATTTTATTGTTTTACTGTTTTATTTTAAGTACACTTTTTCTCCGATTTCAAAACCTTCCAATATCTTCATTTTTTTACGACCTTAAGTGCGTTTAGGATTTTGGCTTTACCTTTTACGCCGTAAAGCTTTTATTTACAAACTGTTTTTATCATTCCGTGTTTAATTTAATATAAAGATGTGATGTTCTTCTCTTTTCTTCTTCTATCAACAAAAATATTAACACAAATTTTTTCTTTCTTTTTTTCTTTTCTTAACTAAAAATATTTCTAAGTATTAGGGAAGGAAAACAAAAAACCTTTTTTGAGGGGGAACATTTTTTTATTTTTTATTTTATAAATAAAGATATTTCTATTTATGGTGGAGGGTAAAAAAAATTGGGGGTGGGGTCGACAGTTTGTTTTTAATTTATTTTTAACTAAAAATATTGTTGGTCGGAAACAAAGAAAATCAATGTCTAACAAGGCAAAAAATATGACTGGGACTCCTCGGTTTACGGGTAAGCGTTCATTTCTGACACGGCAGCCTAGCAAAAATATGCGACCGGAGGGAGCATATATTTGCTAGTTAATTATAACAACAACAACAATAATAATAATAATAATAATGATAATAATAACACTACATTCAAGAACCATTCTGTGATATGGTAGCTAGCAATAAGAAAAAAATGCTTTAATACCTTAGGTACCAGATAAGAAAGTAGATAAGAGGAAGAAATCATATATATGTTTATATGTATACAAGGAGGGAATAACGATGCGTGATGTATAGCTAGAAATATAGCTAGATATACAGAACAAAGTGACAGAATTAGAAATGAAATAGCGAAATAGATGGAAAACCTGCTGAAACATGTTAACAATTTTATAAACAACCATTTAATTTCATATTTCAGTTCAATAATCGTTTAAGATTATAAAATGTTATGTTTACAAATAATTTGAAAAAAGAAAAAAATAATAATAACATCAATTTATATGATTGGGAGATTCCGAATTAAAATCGACATGCATCGGAGTTGGCCATTGTCAGTAATACATGATGGTGTTCTCCAATTGGACAGGTGTTTCAATCGCGTTCCTTTAGATGTAAGTTCAACTCAATCTTAATAATTACACGAAGAACACAACCAAATATATGAAACCTTTTGAATGTCATACAGTGTCAGCTTTTCATTTCTAATGTATGAATATATTTAGGAAAACGGAAACCTAAGATATCTACAAATGTATGTCAGCTCTTCATTCACTTTCAAATGCTACGTTTGCGTAGGTAAAATGAAATATACTGCGCATTTGAAAGTGCCTAAGAATTAAGTAATTGAAGTGTGCTTCCATTTGATCCGCTGTACGTTAATATGTTCCAAAACACTTGGGTCACTCATTAGGTCATATCTTATGAATAATATTAATTAATTATTGGCATTGGTTTCCCTGATATATTTATTGTCCCAATTCTTTCTAGAAATACATCAAGTACTTACATGAGGTACCACATGAAGGTTGAAGACATCTTAGTAAAAAGGTTTCTGTGAAACGAACTTGATTATACATATGCACCCCAGGTCGTCAATCCGTGTCGTTTACAACTTAACTACATTTACCTTCCACTAAGGTCACTAATCGGCTGATAATCTCTTAATAAATAACATGTGTGTGACCAATTCTCGTGTGTCTGTCTATGTGTGTATTTTGCCCCTACGTTACATAGATATTGTTATTTTATTTACTATTTAATAGATTTAATAATAAAATCTAAAATGCGTAAAGTACTAAAACTTACTTTGAATAAATAAATCCTGATAAAAAAGAAGTAATGTTGTAAGAAGGAGCCAATACAAAAGCGAAACACACATGAAAGTAAAACGACTCCCTGGCAACACCGGTAGATACAGCTACTTATAGAATAAAGCGATGTTATTAATAGTTGAGTTTTGTATTATGGGTATTTTCTGTTTGAATTAACATATCATGTTTACTTTCAAATAATATCTCACAGAATATATAATTCACAATGTCTGGTGTCATTTTACTATCGTTTTTGTTTCCCTTTTTATAGAATTTGTATTTATTTAGCGATGCGTACGATTTAACTGTAAATAATTTAGCTTACTTCAATAAGAATTACCGCAATATTTGTTTTGTACCATCAAACGTATCCGTTTCCTGGTGGATCGGATATGTTAATTTTCCAAATTAAAACGTAACTTTCATCTAACTTTGTCCTCGTAAGAACCTAACTAAATACGGAGCACACACCTCACTAATGTAGACTTTTGTAGTTCAACAGTTATAAATTTATACAATATTGATGTATTTATATAAGACACAGATCGTTTGTTTTTTTATCGTTTTAAGTCAGAAAGAAAAACTCAATTACATTGTCTATATAAAATTCGCCTTCACTAAAAGGTCGCTAAAAACGATCACCCACCATAACAAAATGTCTATAACATTTAAATATTCCCATGTTAGCTTTCAATAATCATAAACATATAGAACATCGCAGTATCCTGATAAAGAGATTGTTAAATTTGGTACTTTATCACATTAGGACTCGCGCTTACTTTGACCATTACCCTAACCCTGACCCCAACCCAAAACCTTACTCTAACCCTAACCCTAACTAGGTATACCATGACCTTAACCCTAACCCTAACCCAAAACCCTTACTCTAACCCTAACCCTAACTCTAACCCCTAGTTTGACCATGACCCTAACCTTTACCCTGACGACGGGATCAAAGTTTGCGCGGGTCCTAATGTAAAAAGTTGCATACAACTTAAGAAACCCAATGTTTATTTTGTTCCATCGCAAGTGCCTCTATTTGATGGTTTGTGAAGCTGGTTATCTTCAACAAGAAAAACACCAACATTTTGTCTAACTTTTAACTCATGGTGATGCAAGTAAATAGGAAGTAGATTACTCATACACGTATTAAAAATAAGTTTTAAAGTAATGAGAACGAAACTCTGTCAAGTGGTACTTATTTTTAGGAAGTGCCAACACGACTTATTCATCATAAGATTATGATCAGAAGTTGCTAAATAAAAACAAACGAAAAAAAGTGGGCCTTATAATTTATATATTTCCATTTTCAGCCATCGTTACACACTTAAATTCTAATAAAAGATTTACATAAGACTTAAGCTATTAACTAATGCTTATATAATTTGGGTTATTTTCATATTGTTTGTAATTTTGACAACGTTGAGTTCGATGTAACCTTTGAACTTCATATTTTCCAAGTCCGTATATAAAACTCGAGGAAACCATACGTAATTTCGAACAGAATGTTGAGTACTGTTACTTGGAATATGTCGTTAATTAATAAGCTGATCCGTTTACGTCACGAATTCATGCAGCCAATTCTCGTATAAATTCTAGTTGCTTTAACCCAAATGTTCTGTTAAATGGGTATCATTTTTTATATACTAATACTTCACTATTTACCAAGGTCAAACTCCACTGAAACATAAGTGGTAGTACGATTTCCAGGATAAGGGACGTGATCTTGAAGTTAAGTCGACCATAAGAATATCTGTAAAGTAGAGACAGATAAAAAATAATTATTTCCATGAGAAAAGGGATGCAATGAATAGAATATATTATCTCCCACTAAATTGCGAAGCTGATATTTATATTCTGTCAAGGCAAGAACGAGTGTTCTGAGCAGCACTTCCGGTAGCAGCACTTCCGGTAGCAGCACTTCCGCCGATGTGGCAACAGTAATCCAGTTTTTTGTCTGAATAAAACTCTTATACAGCTAGATGAGTGCATGAAATGCCAGGTAATTCCTGAATCAGTAAAAATATGCAACTATTTTCCTAGCGACTAACGCAACGAATTTTACTTAATTATTTAGCAACGTATTCGTGTAATTATTTGTACTACTTTCTATTTTATATATGTATATACATATACATATATACATATATATATACATATATACAACTATATATATATACATATACATACATATATAAAATATATACATATATACATATATACACAAATATATGCATATATATACATATATATGCACATATATATATATATATATGCATACATATATATACACACATATATCGATATATATATACATATATATATGCATTTATATACATATATATATACATACATATTTATCTATATATACATATATAAACATATATATATACATAAATATATATATATCTATATATATATATATTCATATACATATATAAACATAGCAATATATACATAATTGTAAACATATATATACATATATATACATATATACATATGTGTATCGAGGCAGTCTTTTTTCTTTAAGACACGTATTATTAAAAATAACCGACAATTTTTGTCTGGCTATTTTAGTGTTGATCCCTTCAATTTGCCGGATTAAAATCTTAATCTCGGAAGGAAATTGGCTGATGAAACTGCCATAGTGTACATGTTGGTCCAGAGTACTTTCAGACCCGTCTGGGTCCATCGTCAGTGGAATAATGACAAACAGGTAAAGACCTGGAGTGAGATTTATAATTAATTATGGCGGGAAAATTTAACTATGTTTATTAGGTATTATACGCATTTAAGTATATTAGTGCTAGTGTTAAAATTAATCTTGTTAATAGCAGGTTTTTTAGTTTTAATGAGTAGAGCTTCTAGTATGTGGAGTTTTTGAGTATTAGTATTATGTTCTAGGATTTTAGTACTCTGGACCAACATGTACACTATGGCAGTTTCATCAGCCAATTTCCTTCCGAGATTAAGATTTTAATCCGGAAAATTGAAGGGATCAACACTAAAATAGCCAGACAAAAATTGTCGGTTATTTTTAATAATACATATATACATATATACCCATACATATATGCACATATATACATATACATATATACACACATATATACATATTTATATATACATATATATACATATATGTGTATACATATATACATATATATATATACATATACATACATACACATACATATATACATATATATTCATACATATACATATATATACATATATATACATATATATATACATATATTTACACACATATATATATATTCATAGTTTTAGATACATATATATATACACATACATATATATACATATAATTACACACACACCCATATATATATATATATATATATATATATATATATATATATATTTGAAAATGGCATCTGCCTCTTTGTCCACACTTTCCAAGGTCGAGTTTCCTGACAAAGAGGAACATGTTTTTCTTTCGATCGGATATTTGTTTGTGTAAGCCGTACGTGAACATCACTTGAGTACAATTTATATCTTCAATCTTTGTTGCCATTACCCTAATAAGGGTGCTTGACGATTTTCTTATCTGAGGTGACGTTATCCGCCTGATAATCAAAGAAGCGAGAAACTTAGAGTAACTTACAAGGAGGCTGTCTCATAAGCAGGATAATAGTAATGGGGCTTCGATATTGCACTTAGTGAATGGAGTCTATGCAATGCAGTAGTTTCCGAATCTATATTTGTAAGAAACTTCCACAATGTTTTGTCCTAAATGGTGTATAAAGATAATCTGCATACTCATTCTCTCTGTTTCGTCTTTCAACTCATCTACAAAATCTTTTTCATCCAATATGAAAAACTAAGAAAAAACAAAAGATAATTTTAAAACCAGTTTACCACATTTTAACGTTGATCTTTACTATCAGGTCTACTGTTTCAACATTAAGTGCATGTGTTCAGACCTTTATAGTGTTGAAATACACATACAGGATACCAAACCGGACCTATTCTTTTTGTGTGAAACTGGCTTAAGCCCGTCTGCTACAAACCTTGCATTCAAACCTTACTTGAAGACCGTTATGGACATTAAATTGGTTCCTAGATCATGGAAAGCTTCTTATGTAGCAACTCCCCCAATATGTACTTTTCAGTTAGACTTAGTCAGAGCACCGCGTTCATCTTTGCCCTATAACGATCTCTACAATGACAGAGTTGATATCTTAGAGACTATCTATGGGGAAATGTACTATATCATGTCTATTTACCCTTCTGCCAGCATTCATGTCTGTAGTTACTTTAATTGTTCGTTTGAATCTCAGTACAGACCAATCATTTTCCTGCTTGTCATGAATAAGTTACAAACCCATCTATGACAACACTTTGAAGAGCATTACTTATCTTTCTCATTCTCTCTCTTCCTACCTGGAACACGTGGTGCAATGGGCGAAAACTGATTAGTTACATTTAATACATCTAAGACCAAGCTTCTCTTCTTACGCCAACAACCCTCCGGATCCTCCAATTAGAGTGGATGACTCTATCTTTAAGGGGGCTTCCTGCTTTGATAAGCTTCTAGAACTGACCGTCACTCGAGACTTGAAACTAAAGACTGTCATTAACTATGTTGCCAAGATCACTAGAAAGAGTGTTGACTCATTATACCGCTCCAGAATGTATCTCCCTGCTGACGCACTCCTTTTAAAGTTAAATACGCCCTTAAAAGGACTACTGTTGCCACATCTAGGGTGACGTCGTTCGAAGCACTTTTTCTTGCCTTTGTACAGGACCGACTTCGAAAGCTTGTAGCCGATATTCTCTTTACTTTCTTAAAACCTCTTTCTAACATGAGGGAACGTGCTAGTATTTGTCCGAATAGGAAGAGCTTGTTCTTAAAAATGTAGACCAATATTCCGGAGTGAAAACCGATTAATAACATGACGGATGAGGGATTTTGGTTGTAATCAAGGTAATTTACAATGGTATATTCGTTAAATCTGTATTGTTTAGACTGTGTACACAGATGATATCAGTTGTTGTGTTTCAACCTTGTGTCATACGTGTAAGTTCAAAATCTTACCTTTTGCTGGTGACCCCTCTAGTACTTTTTGCCAGACTGATAAAAACGCCACCGCCTGCAATTTTGTTCCTTTATACCCCCCAAAGGTCAAGTCAAAACAAAACTGTTGAAGACAGGAGATGTTTATTCGTATTGCTCCTGTTTCAAATCACTGATCAGTGCCGCGGAGGATACAGAGAGAGGTTCGTAATTACTGGTTTAATCATATCTTATCACGAATTTTTAAATAAGATGTTCGCATTTCTAGGTTTCCAATCTATCTGACGACTTCTCTTTCTACTCTCTCTCTCTCTGTCTCTGTCTCTCTCTCTCTCTCTCTTTGTACCACGTGACATCACATCCGTTTCTATGAATTACAACAGTCAAGTTGATGGAAACCCTGATTTCTCTAGGTTGACTCTGACTAGACTTCATTTCCTGTTATTTTCAACTAACAACATTATATTCTAGTGGGTCTACTAGATCAATATCCAAGACAGTTAAACGGAAATACATATCGTTTGTTTTAGGCAAAGCATGTCTTCAAATTTAATGTTACGGAAACTATCAATGTCGAATTTACATATCCAACGAAGAAACTACATTTAGCGTTAGTCCAGTTCATATGTTTGACATACGATGTGTTTTGTATGTTGAGACATGGACGTCTATCGAGCGTTTATAAATCATTTATACACCTCTGTCGCCGTAGGGAACTTAGGTTGTTTATTGTCTCTGGGCACAAAAATACTCAGACGCCAATATTCAGTTTTTGATAAGGTCTATTGAAAAAAGAGACGAACGCTCACAGATACAGGTTAGTTTTGTATGCGTAAGAGTAAAAGAGAGATAGAGAGAGAGAGAGGAGAAAGAGAGAAAAACGGACGAAAAATTCATCTCGCAATACGGAACCTTATTGTGTTCTTTACACCCGATCACATTGTGCTCGCTGCCCCCATTTTTAGGACCGCATGCAGACGCGTCTTTCCTCATTGAAATCTCGCCAGCTAAGAGAGATATATAGAACAGTTGCACCGGAAATCTCTTTATTTATGCAATTCTATCAGATGTCTACCAGACACGATCCGTTATTTCGAGTGTTATTCTATACGTAATGGCCAACTAAGAAATCGCCCGTTTCTCAGCTATGCTATTTTGTGTGTAAAATACTTAATATGTTGCTTTCAATCCATATTATTTGCGTTGTTGTCTTTCTTTATCTAATATGTATACACACAATCCCAAACAACAACGCCATAAAATACGCTTCTTCTGCTGCCTGATGCTTATATTCTTCCAGTTGACTGCTAGTCGGACTTCTTTTAAATGAGTCAGCCTATATTCGGTCAGAGGTCACGCATATATGATACATGATGTTCTAACGGTGTCTGTTTTAGATTAGGTCGATCAATCTTTTAAAAGTTTCACTAATACAACTGTTATTAGACACGGATTGATTTTTATACTCTTTCTTTTAATTCGATTATTCTTCACGTTTTTCTTTTTTCTTACCCATTGCTCGGTTTCTTTCTACTTCTGTTTCTTTTGCTGTGTAATATTTCTCTTATTTAATTTTTTGTAGCAAGATTACAAACGAGTGTATAAAATAATGTTAAATACAGTAGTTTTCCATATAATATCAGGGTAAGTATACGGTTAAAGCAGTGGACATTTTCATTAGATGTTAACAGACTAGTGTTGCAGAATATGACGTCATGAGAGGAAGTACGTGGCAGAGAGCTGAAATCGATTCAACATTTTAAGTACACGGCGTCTAAATGACGACGTGTTTAATTTTATTGCATATACCAGAAAGAAAGAATACAAAGATGAGAGACGTAAATATTGATATAGTAATGTCATTTTGACGTCGTGTATTTACAATGCTGAATCGAGCTCGACCTTCTGTCACGTACTTCCTCCCATGACGTCATATTCTGCCACAATACTCTGTTAACCGAACAGGACTTTAGACAGGACGCTACCCAGAAATGGTTTGTTGTGGTGAGGGATAGAAGCACACTACACGCTATGTTACTTCTTTCCTCTTCACCTTTTATTTTCTCCTCTTTCTTCTTCTTCTTCTTCTTCTTCTTTTATTATGATGTTACTTAAAAAAAACATATTCCAAACTTTATAATGTACATATACTTATCTGGCCTTCCACGGGAGTAAATATTGTTATTTGCTTTTATCATTTGTTTTTATTAAATTAAATACATTAATTATTAATATTTTGGCAACTAGCGAATACAAGAAAACTAACATTAAAAAATGGAACCTACAAATAGCATTTTTATTCCCGGTCAACGCCGAGTAATTGCACCTAAAAGGTAAAGTAAATTAGCTGACTCTATTCAGAGCCGACCGGAAGGCTTCCTTTTCATGAGTTACTATAGCGATGTGTAGGGGAAGGCGACATTCCTTTCCCAGGATTACTCCACTTATCTTTGATCCTTTTTAGTATGCCGAGTGTTATGCAAAAGGTCATCAAGTACCATTTTTCAAATCTTTAATATAACTCGACCGAGCATTGGACACTGGATTCCGGCCTTTTAACGACCCCTAACCATTATGTGCCGGTTGATACACCTACTCACATAATAATCGGAACAAGAAAACCCCATATCGACCCCCCCCCCCCCCCACACACAAAAAATAATAATTGTCAGTCTATATGTTCGAGCAGTTTTTTGGCGAGGTACGGACACCCTTAAACAATAAAAAGCTATAGTTTAATAAACATATGTCAATGCTAAAAAGCACTAAAGGAAAATCGCGTATAACGATGGATGCTGAATTTATATTTAATAAAATTTGAAATGAAGTCTATGTATTTATTTTCTGTTTTCTCTCTCTCTTTTTCTCTCTCTCTCTCTCATTCTCTCTCTCTTTCTCTGTCTCTCTCTCTCTCTTTACATATATATATATATATATATATATATATATATATATATATATATATATATATATATATGCACAGCTCCAAATACGTTCGGCGAACACTCTCGAGTAGTCTTCTATCTGTGCCCGCTTCTAGGTACATATAGATCTTAATTTCCCTAAATTACGTGACAGTTTCCGTGGGCCGAGTGGATATGGCTGACTCTGTGTACCGGGTTCGCGTCTCCCGACCGTCTGAAATTGTTACTTCCCTGCACTGATGAGAGCAATAAGCTTGAAACGTTAGCGTCTGTAGGTATAAATAATTTAATATTTATTTATAAATATTATATATATATATATATATATATATATATATATATATATATATATATATATATATATATATATATATATATATCTGCATCTCTCTGTATATCTCTGTCTCAGTCCCTAATATGTACTGATTGTTCGAGGAATCCCCAAAACGCAGAATTTAAATAAATTATCAGCCTAGGTGCTTTATTACTCTCTTAAATCAAAACGTTGAATGGAAAATAAATTAAATACACGTAATTATGTCTGTCTTCTCGCTGTCGGTTATCTAAACTAGTTGTTTACCGAAAATGCATTTATTAATAATAATTCTTTATTTACAGCTGAATTTATTTATGTATATTTAGTGAATTATTTTAATTAATTGCAGCTATTAATTTCTATCTTGTCCGACAATTTCGGATGATTATACAAAAAAAAAGGAATAATAACAATGTAAAAATATCGTACCTCCCTTAGCGTGTGAGGTACAATTCATTTATAATTAGGCTCTTGGCAAATTGCAATAACAATCCAAAACAAAGTAAATAATGGGTTAGATCGAAAAAGAAATGATTATTAAACGTTCAGTCGCTTATTATTAAAAGTTGAAATGGCTTTCGGCATTACTCCAGAACAAAGGCAACAGATTTAAGACGCCATTTTGATTCACTCATGTTTACCATTGGATCTTTTTTATAAACTGTGAACATCGTGAAATGTATGCTAGTGAAATGCACATTGCGTCGGATTAAATATGTAACCGAGTAGATAAATCACAATTTAATTGTTTAATCTGAATCAAAGTGACTAAAAGTTTCCGCATTTCACTCACTATTATCGAGTTGAAAATCTAACGTTAAAAATCCGACCTACTTATCTTTATATATTAGAAAAATATACATATTTTATCACCCCTCCTAAATTTTCTATCATATAGACCACAACATGTATTTAGTAAATTCTATTTACGATTACTTCTTAATTCCTTCAGTTAATTATTAGTATTATTTAAATTCGAGTGGTTGTTAACATTCCAAACAGTAAAATTTGTCTATTAGAAACATAATTGTGTGGTGGATTTATTTTTTTTTAAATCTGTTTAATCGAAAGTATCAATGATTTCAGAATTGAGGAGGTCGAATAAATTTACTATCAAGTATGTTTGAAATTTATTTTGGGTTATGATATATATATATATATATATATATATATATATATATATATATATATATATATATATATATATATTTCACCCTTAATACAATGTATACATACATATATATATATATATATATATATATATATATATATATATATATATATAAATATATATATATATCCCTTTCTCTATATTTCACCCTTAATACAATGTATACATATATATATATATATATATATATATATATAAATATATATATATATATCCCTTTCTCTATATTTCACCCTTAATACAATGTATATATATATATATATATATATATATATATATATGTATGTATATATATATATATATATATATATATATATATATATATATGTGATTTTATGAAGGCTTACCAAAGCATTCCTTTCAAGACACCAATGATCACCATTAAAGATATTTTATCTTACAAATACTATTTATTCAAATTAAATGTTTTTTCCTACACGTGTTTCACTACCAAGCAGTTACTTGCTTGGCAGATCATCAGGGAAATTAAATGTCTGGAATACTGGTTTCAACTGCCGACAAAACACAATGTGGCGTTGTAATAGTTGAGGTCACTTAAGAAGAGAAGAGGAAAAAAAATAAAAATAAAAATAAAAATAAAATTAAAAGTCAAACTTAAAAAGCAAGGAAGAACAACGATAATAAAAGAAAGTCCTAGAAAAGTCTTAGAAAAGTAGCTTGTGCATTATTTCTTCCACCAAGCCAACAAGCAAATAATCGGTCCCAAATACATTCAATAAAACCACAAAACCGGAACAATGTGCGATAATACACTTTCACGTCGGCCGGTACAATGATGAATAAATCCCCCACCCCCACAAGAAAACAAAAGAACTAAAACATTCAAGTACCGCTCACAAGTTACCATTCCAATCCAATGATAGTATGGGAATTCTAAATCCAATTTCTCACAAAGAAAAGTCAACACAAATCTTCGTCCGAGTTCAAAGAGTCTTATTTCAATTGTTGATTTATTACCCTTCGAAATAAACACACGACGAGTTGAATGTCAATCCCGCAGAAAACTCCCTTCCATCAAGAAAAAATCTTAATATAGAAACTATTTATTCAAAATACTGTTTCTAAAAATATTTATTATTAAACCCATTCCTTATAGAAATTAATTATCTAGTGTCTGGGGCGTCATTTTACATTTTGGGAAAATATCCTTCATTTAATTAACTGCCGAATTATTATCGTTTTGTTGTTTAACGAAGCGAAAAAAGCCCATCCCGCAGAATTTGTTTTTAAAAAATTATTCATATATCAAAAATAAACTGTTATTATAAAAAGGCCTTCTACAAAAATCTAGTTATTATTTTAAATCATTTAAAATATTTCCTTAACGGCTGACACAGCCGTTTGCAACTCTCTGTGGAGAATATTATTCTATATTCCATAAATAAATGTTACTACGGAATATCGTTATCAGAAATCTATTTTCTATTTTGAAAAAAAACAAACTTTTTGTTAATGGACCGGTGTATTTTTTTGTCAACTCTACGGGAAAATATCACTCTTACTCGTTAAATGACAGGAGACTTTATTATTACTAATTTAAAATCCCGTAGAAAATACTTTTTATAAAAATCCAATTGTTTCTATTTTTAGAAATTAAGTCCGTGTCGGCATGCATGTTTTTAAAATTATTTTTTCCTTAATTACTTTTCCCCATTCCTGCCACCAAATTGTTTTATTTATTTTAATCTAATTAAAAACTAATTTAATTTAACCTAATTTAATTAAATAGTGATAGCATCCAGGTTGCTATTTCTTATTTTTCACTTAAAATTACTTGAAATCCCCAATGCATTTCGTATAATATATCTATTTCTGAGAATAAATTGTGATTTATTATTTATTATTCCACTATCTTTTTATATGTAACACAATTTCCCCCCTCTATTCCGCTGAATAAGTATTTACTATAGTTGACTATCACTGGGCCTTATTCCAATTGAATATTCCTACCTTATCACCCCCAACCTAAGTCTCGAGTATCCGCTAATAATTGAATCAAGACATATCTTAGCATAAGTATGAGAATTAGTAACACGTAGGAATGGGGAAAAGTAATTAAGGAAAAAATAATTTTAAAAACATGCATGTCGACACGGACTTAATTTCTAAAAATAGAAACAATTGGATTTTTATAAAAAGTATTTTCTACGGGATTTTAAATTAGTAATAATAAAGTCTCCTGTCATTTAACGAGTAAGAGTGATATTTTCCCGTAGAGTTGACAAAAAAATACACCGGTCCATTAAAAAAAAGTTTGTTTTTTTTCAAAATAGAAAATAGATTTCTGATAACGATATTCCGTAGTAACATTTATTTATGGAATATAGAATAATATTCTCCACAGAGAGTTGCAAACGGCTGTGTCAGCCGTTAAGGAAATATTTTAAATGATTTAAAATAATAACTAGATTTTTGTAGAAGGCCTTTTTATAATAACAGTTTATTTTTGATATATGAATAATTTTTTAAAAACAAATTCTGCGGGATGGGCTTTTTTCGCTTCGTTAAACAACAAAACGATAATAATTCGGCAGTTAATTAAATGAAGGATATTTTCCCAAAATGTAAAATGACGCCCCAGACACTAGATAATTAATTTCTATAAGGAATGGGTTTAATAATAAATATTTTTAGAAACAGTATTTTGAATAAATAGTTTCTATATTAAGATTTTTTCTTGATGGAAGGGAGTTTTCTGCGGGATTGACATTCAACTCGTCGTGTGTTTATTTCGAAGGGTAATAAATCAACAATTGAAATAAGACTCTTTGAACTCGGACGAAGATTTGTGTTGACTTTTCTTTGTGAGAAATTGGATTTAGAATTCCCATACTATCATTGGATTGGAATGGTAACTTGTGAGCGGTACTTGAATGTTTTAGTTCTTTTGTTTTCTTGTGGGGGTGGGGGATTTATTCATCATTGTACCTGCCGACGTGAAAGTGTATTATCGCACATTGTTCCGGTTTTGTGGTTTTATTGAATGTATTTGGGACCGATTATTTGCTTGTTGGCTTGGTGGAAGAAATAATGCACAAGCTACTTTTCTAAGACTTTTCTAGGACTTTCTTTTATTATCGTTGTTCTTCCTTGCTTTTTAAGTTTGACTTTTAATTTTATTTTTATTTTTATTTTTATTTTTTTTCCTCTTCTCTTCTTAAGTGACCTCAACTATTACAACGCCACATTGTGTTTTGTCGGCAGTTGAAACCAGTATTCCAGACATTTAATTTCCCTGATGATCTGCCAAGCAAGTAACTGCTTGGTAGTGAAACACGTGTAGGAAAAAACATTTAATTTGAATAAATAGTATTTGTAAGATAAAATATCTTTAATGGTGATCATTGGTGTCTTGAAAGGAATGCTTTGGTAAGCCTTCATAAAATCACATATAAATGCTCTGTACTCTGTAATCGAGTATCATCGAGCTTGTTTTTTATTGGAACAAACCCGGTCTTCACTGAATGATCTATTTTATAAGTGAAAAATCTAAATCTCTCTCTCTATATATATATATATATATATATATATATATATATATATATATATATGTATGTATATATATATATATATATATATATGTATATATATATATACCTTTTCTGCTTCTCTTTCTTTTTCCTCACCCTCATTGTCATATACACAGAACATTTCAACACTTTTCTTCTAACTCACTTATAGTCACACATTACTGACATAGCCAGCTTGTCAATACTCCTACCCCAAAAAAATTTCACACCTAACCACAACAAAATTACCCATCTCCCCCTCACCCATGTAACCCTTTCGACTACTTATTTCACACTCTTACCCACCCACCACACCTACTTTCAAAATATCTTAATTTCTTCAAATTTGTTTCTAAAACTATGATACTACCTACATAGCAAAGACACAGAGTTTCCCCCTACTACTACCCCAGCCCCTCAAAATCCATGCTACACCTCACCACGACAAAATCTTCAGCGCCCCTTTTCCTTCACTCTTATCTTAAGACAAATTCACTAACACTCCCACTCCTCCCCTTTTTCACTCACAGCCATCCACATCCATTTCACTCTCTACAACTGACTTCTCGCAGCCCGGACCTTGGTCTAGCGCTCTCAGCAGCCAGGGCTACTACTTTTTCTCATCAACCCATCATGTATACCCAATATTTCGATATACTTGCATGACATTTTTCTTTAAATTATCATCCTGAGGAAGTCTTACAAATAAAGAAACGTTGAGGAATATATATAAAATATCTCTTGCTTTTTCCTTTTTCATTTCACATTATGTCGTATTACTCTCATCTTTCCTTTCTCATATATATGTATATATATATATATATATATATATATATATATATATATATATAATTTATATATATTCACAAAGACACATATATCTGCTTATTTACACAATGTTACAATGTTATGTAATACCTGTATCAAGATTGTCTGGTGGAAACTCCGTATGATATAATATTTCGGGAACTCTTCACTTCTTCATAAACGTGCTCAAGTCAAGTATTACATAACATTGTGACATTGTGTAGATACACAGATATATGTGTCTTTGTGAAAAATAAATAAACATATATATATATATATGTGTTTATGTATGCATCATATATATATATATATATATACATATATATATATATACATATATACATATATATATAGAGAGAGATATTCGAACATCTTTACTAAAATTTAGATTTCAGAGTGTGTGTATAATATGCACATACACTTTATTAATTCATGTCTTCGACGCAGATGCAGTTTGTCAAAGGCATTGCTAGTAATCACTATGTCAATCAATGTTTATTCCTTGGATGAAATCAAATGATTTACGTGAATGGTTCGGTCGGTATCCAATGTTGTATTCACTTCAGCCGCTTTCACTCCAAGCTATGATCATGTTTCCCTGTAAATGAGATGTCAGCTTGGATGACAAGCCGCTCTTCATTGTTAGCGCTTCTTGACATATACACATTCTAAAAGCTCAACAACCACATGGTTGATGGCAGTATTAATGCAAATAAAAGCATAAGGAAAAGACAGGTGAGAACGAACATTTGATAGTTTATCAAACTCCGGGCATTAATGGAAATCTACAACATCTATACGTTTACCTTTGATATGAATTAACTTTACACAGTTTCATTCTTTTCTAGAGATAAGTGATTTTATGCTAGTATTTATTTACGCCTCTCAAGGAGTTAGGCACAATGCCAGTTTTATCTTACTCCCACAAGCTAGATGTGACCCAAGGTCGGGTCGGGAAAGTGGGGTTTGAAAAGCCAGCGCCCGAGATGTGAGCACTCTGGCCATTAAAAATTGCCTGGGCAGCCCCGTCGTCATTCCGCGGTAGGGGCGCCTCAGGCAGTAAGAAATACACTTACTCCTCCCAAAAGAGGGGAGGCGAAGCCTGGAAGAGTGGACCTTTTACCACTGCACAGGACATACCCATAGACCGCGTAAATCAAGCCCCGAAGGCCAAGACAATATTAGTATATAGGGTGCAGTATCCATCGGAACAGTTTCATCTTAGCCAAAATTGACATATACTTATATATCTAAATCGATTGGTACACATAATTACGATACATATATATATATATATATATATATATATATATATATATATATATATATATGCATATCTTACTGATTCATATATATATATATATATATATATATATATATATATATATATTTATAGTAAACGTATTGTATTAGTTTCTGTAGATGTAAATCTGTTGAAACTCCAGTGTTTATAAAAAAGTTCTCAATAACAAGTAGAGCTGTTCTTAAGTATACATTTTTATTTATACAAACATTATTGGTTACATATGTGCATACATGTTTCGATTTTACTCTTAACAGAGAGTCAGCCTTTTCAGACCAAAGAAGACAGAGAAGTGAGATGAATTTGGAAAACTTTCCCTTTTAATTTATTTTCTTTGGAGGTGATATTTGTTAAATAATTTTTAATCGAGTTACATTCTTTAATTGTTAACTCTTTCAATTGGTGTGTGTCTTTTTTATTACCTGCCTTTTAATTCTTTTCTTTTTCTATTGTTGTATTACCTACTTATCCTGGGCTCCTTCCTTTTCTATTTAACACTTAAAAGTGTTAATCTATTTACAAATATATTGAATCATAAATATCTGATCTTAATATAAAATACACACGTTTGCACAAATTAATGGCTATGCTAGTACATATATAATTAAACATATATACACACCCACACACATATATATATATATATATATATATATATATATATATACATATATAAAAATAAAAAATAAAAATAACAGACACACACATATACGCTAATATCAATACACTAATATACACATATATACACATATATACATTTTCAAGCATAAACACCTGGTCATAATATAAAATACACACGTGCAAACAAATAAATAGATAACCAGTTACATACATAAACACATACACACACATATATATATATGTATATATATATATATATATGTGTGTATATATATCTACACACATATATATATATATATATATATATATATATACATACATAACAAATTACAAACACATAGATATACGCATATATCCATACACATATATACACATATATACACATATATACATTGTGAAGCATAAATGTCTGGTCTTAAAATGAAATACACACGTGCAAACAAATTAATTGATACATAAGTACACACATAAAATATATAAACATACATATATATACATATATAAAAAATAACAAACAAAAATATATACGCATACATCTATACATCGATACACACATATATAGCGTATAATATGTTTATATAAAATACCTACACACATATACATGCACATGTTCGTACAGTACATACATAAATAAACACAGAGACATATAAATATGCCCATTAACGTACACACTAAATAAATATAAAAATAGAATGAAAATATACAACGTTTACACCTGTATAAACATACCCATTTTTATATGTATGTATATATATATATATATGTATATATATATATATATTTATATATATATATATATATATATATACTAATGTATATGTATATACATATATAATCTTATATATATATAATCTAATATATATATATAAACTCAAATATATATATATAATCTAATATATATATATATATATAGATATATATATATATATATATTGATATATATATATATATATATTGATATATATATATAGATATATTGATATATATACATACATATATATATATATATATATATATATATATATATATATATATATATATATATATATATATATATATATATATATATATATAAGGTAATAGTAGCTTGCTTGAAGATAAGAATTTTGAGGCAAGAGCCATGAAATGTTCAAAACCGGAAAGGGGAATATGTGATGAACAAAAACAAATGATAGAAGACGGTATATGTGTATAAATCTCTTACCAATTTATTTTTATTACAAAAATCTTAAATATATGGACAGTAAATTGTAAAATGGGAAACTAACTTCTAAATATGTAAACGTCCGGGATTCTAGAAACTTTAATCATTTTGAGACAAGTAACCATTCTTTTTTCTTACAGAAAACAAAAAAAATGGATCTGACGTGCTGTACGAGAAAACAAAGATGAGTGCCACTATTCAAAACATGATATTCACAGAAAGTAAGAAGGCTCGCAGAAAATTGGGGCAGGGTAAAAAAGAAACAAAATAAAATGCTATCGTTAAGTTATTGTTAATAATTTTCAGAACTAATTTATTCTTTGAAATTTGAACATTTGGATCTTTTTGTTTATTTTTATTTTATTTCATTTTATTTTCATTTTATTTTAATTCATTTAATATTTAGGTTTTGGTATTGCTATTGTAAATATAAGTTCGAATCAACAGATGGCGACAAGGGAAGCAAAGTCAAGCAAATATATATATATATATATATATATATATATATATATATATATATATATATATATATATAAATTGGACGTAGAAATTAAAACTATAACTAATAGTTTGTCCAATAACTGCTATCCTCTTCATGTGATTAGGGCAGTCGACCAAAGGAAAATAAATACTTTTCCGAAATAAAACCAAATTCGGTGACTAAATGCCCAATTTACATTCGTTTACCATGGTTAGGTACAGTAAGTGAGAAATTCGCTAAGCAAATCAGCTCAGCAGTTGAAAAGTGTTATTTTTCTTCGAATGTGCGTGTTGTGTTTTCTACAAAACCTTTATTGGGGTCCTCTCGTAAAGACGTTTTACCCCCACCCCCCACACACACCATAAAAATAATGTAATTGATCATTTTAAATGTAGTTGCGGTGCTGACTACGTGGGTAGAACGACGTAAAGATTGGATAGTAGAGTCTAACAGCACATTCCGAATAAGATCAGGAATGGAACCTTCCGGTCAACGGACGTTCAAAATAACACATACGGGTCTTCCATTACAGACCATTTACTTAAAAACCCGCCGTGCGCTAGGAATTTTAGCATGGACTCCTTCACAATTCTCAGTCATGCTCACTCGTTATACCATCTAAAAATCTTGAAGACGATCCACGTTGGTCTTAAACGTTCCTCCCTTTGTAAGCAAAGGGAATGTCTATTAGGACTAGATGTGATCAGTCTCTAAGATTCACCCTCCATTGTACATATAACACCACGCTATTTTATTTTCTGTACTCTCTCTTTTCACTCCGTTTTTGTTTTTAAATCCCTCGTTTTTTTTAATCCCTCGATACAGCTTTTGTTACGAGAGGGCGAAACCGGTCGGCTGGCATTTTTTTTCTTGATTAACTTTTACTCATGAACGATAGAATTTGTCTTCCATTTATGCTTGCGATAATAAGATTTTGTAAACCCCAATAAATCATGAATTATATATATATATATATATATATATATATATATATATATATATATATATATATATATATATATATATATATATATACAAACAGTAAACGGGTTCGGGACCAGCCTTGCCAAGGTAAAATAGAAAATAATGATTTCAAGCTTCAGTCTGTGTTGCAGAAAAACAACATCTGCCTCAATCCAGGTTGTTGTTTTATGACACATGGACTGCCGGTAGGAGGTAATAAACATACTAAAATGTGTTAAGTCACTGTTTCAATGTAAGTAATTTACGTGATTAAAATAGGATTTATCCATAAATAGTCTGCCATTGCAAGTGGTGATGGGACCCAACAATGACGGTGAAAAAAATTGTATTCATGCATAGGTTTTATTTTGCCCCATGGATTTAGGATTAGGGTGTCTTTTGACGACACGTAGTTCTTGCCAGAGGCGAATAAACACATTAAAAATGTAATAGCATAATAATGAGTGGTCGGATGCAGAAAATTGCAAAAAATAAATATTGTTTGCACCCCAACCGTACCCGTGCTAAAAGAATCCACATGAACAAAATGTTATTTATTCAGAGGTGGAATGTTGCCACACGAACTTAGTATTTGTTTTTGTTTTTTGCAACACATACTTCTTGCCGGAGGTAAATAAACGTATTAACAATTAAAGAGCATAAGTATGAGTAGTCAAATGTAGAAAGTTGCAAAAAATAAATATTGTTGAACCCCTACTCCACCCGCGCTAAAAAGCACGCACGCGAACAAAAGTGTATTCATTCAAAGGTTGTATTAGGTTTTTGATTTCATGACACGGAATTCTTGCCGAAGGTACATAAACGTATTACGAATTAAACATTATAATAATGAGCAGTTGAATGTCGAAGATTGCAAAAAAAAAAAATTGTTTGAACCCCTGCGCATTAATATATCTGGTACTGGTTCAGTTTTTTAGTCGGCATGTGTCGGCCGTCTACGTATAAGGCTGGAAGATGCCGAAATGCTTCATATTTATAATATTTAGTTTATTGAGAAAAGATAAACAAAATTGCGTAAGGCAATAGTTACAAAAAATGTAACATTACTTTTCTTGTGAAAAAAATATAAACTGTTTCCTTGAACTTTTTCGGTAAAACTACTTTAACATTTATTATTATTTTTCATTCGTCTTTTTCTGCATTTCCTCGTCGGTTTGTGTCGTGCAAAAACTGTACCAGTGCAAAATATTGTAATTATTTAAAAAAATAAAATATCTGTATAGCTGAGTCGAAGACTTTGAATAAAAAAAAATGTCGGAAGACTATGTTATTTTCTAGTTTAGTGATAATGTAAACATAATTTCTCTTGTTCGCGGGACGGGAAGGTAAAATCTTTCTCGTTTGAGTCAATTAGCAACGAAGGATTTTGTAAGAAAAGTTATAAAATAATTAAGCTCACTAACTGTTCGGAATATACCCTACGTCCAACTCAATATTCCTTTAATCCGATATCCCTGTGTTACTTGCTACGGTAAAAAGTGTGCCGGCAATGTGCTTTTAGAAGATAACACAGTCAGGTTATTTTTGTGAAAAGGTAAATATCAGAGTATCAATTCAGAGAAAGAAAGTAAATGTTTAAATAAGAAGTAAGGTGAAAAGTTACCGACGCAGAAAGCTGTAGTAATATTGAACATTAGATGTTTTTAGAGATAATAATCATGGTATTTCGAAGCGTTCGTTATGTATTTTGGATTAACCGGTGTTTGTAAAGTAATTTCCCTTGTGTGAAGAATGCGCCCGTTGTATGTGAGTAATGTGGCAGGAAATACTTTTATGAGAGTGCAATTTTTTTCTACCTTCTTTTTGGAAGACGTATTTTGAGGGAAGTACGCATTAGTAACGGCTGTATGTGCTGAGTGGAAAACATTTTCATAGGAAGTGTTCGGATATTTATTTATAGTGACTGAAGTTGCAAGGGAAAATCGAGTAAACTTTATATATATATATATATATATATATATATATATATTTATATCAACAAATTGATGATATATATATGTATCAACAAATTGATGATATATATATTTATCAACAAATTGATGATATATATATATGTATCAACAAATTGATGGGGTGGCCATGGGTAGTCCTTTGGATGCTACCCTTGCGAATATTATCCAAGGTGTTCAGGAATCATTACTATTTTCTCAGGTTTCCAGGCCTTTTCGCTATTGGCGTTACGTGGATGATACTTTTGCCATTTTTGGGTCCCGTAACGAGGCCAATCAATTTTTCCTGAGATTAGATACGCTACACCCAACACTGCGTTTCATTATGGAGGAAGAGCAGATCAATTCCTTGCCATTTTTGGACGTATCAGTGGAAAGGACGGGGACAAATTTACCACAACTATATACAGGAAACCGACGTTTACGGGCCTGTATATTAGTTGGGATTCTTTTTGTCCCCATGAGCAGGAAGATCAGTTTAGTAAATAATCTTATTCACCGTGCGCTGATGATCTGTACTTCTGGTAAACTTGCGGTTGAACTGAAAAGTTGACAGAAATTCTTGCTAATAATGGATTCCCGAAGCGACTAATTTCTAGGTGCATACGTACAAAGCTTGCGAAATTTAAAAACGGCAGTTTCATTGGTCCACCCAAATTTCCGGTTTATCTGAAATTGCCTTACATTGGTTCCACCAGTAAGGGATTTTCGGATAAAATCACTTCAGCTGTTTCACGGTGCTATTTCGCAGTACAGCCTCGAGTGGTGTTCCACACAAGGACTGCTTTCCCAGCTTTCAAAAAAGACGTACTACCGACACTTCAAAAAAGCCACATAGTATACCATTTTAAATGTCAGTGTGAAGCTGACTATGTCGGTCGTACAGTACAACGATTGGGAGTGAGAGTGGCCCAACACATCCTGGCTTGTTTTCGTAATTCACGCGCCCTGAGGAGAAATGCATCGACGGATCTTTGCCACGAAGATCCGGACGTCTACAAAGTACATTTGAACGCTCACAGGTCTATGAGTCATCTATTGGACAGCACCTATACGATAACAAAAAATGTGGCGAGAACTATACCGATGATTGGTTTCGTATCGTGCACAAGGCCCGCTCTAAGCACCATCTGAAGGTTCTGGAGGCCGTGAGCGTTACCAGACGAAACCCCTTACTCTGCAGGCAAAAGGAGCTGTCTCATAAATTAGATCTATTTAGAGACATCTAAAAAAAAAAAAAACGTTTGGCTGCAGTATGGCGATTATCATTTTATCCATTTTGCGTGATTGTTTCTAAGGTTTTGGCGATAGTTCATTCGTTTCCTGTGATGTGTGCCTTTCTTTTTCTTTTTTCTCTTTTTTTATTGTTTTTTTTCGCTCTCCATGGTTCTTTATAAAAAATTGTTTTCTCTCTCTTTCCCCATATATATATATATATATATATATATACTTATTAATGACAATATATGTATTAGCATATACTATCAGTGCCCATTTACTTTGTAGTCTCCTTAAAAGATTCAACTCGATGATTGTCAATTAATGACAACAGAGCCAACATAACTCCGGTTCGTATTCTTTTCCAATAACCATGTTTTTATTTTATTTTTATTTTTTCACATTTCCAAAAAACATACCATTTTTGTGAGATATATTTGTTACGGTCCGTTTTATTTAGTTTGTGCCGAACAACATTTTTATGCCAATATTTTCTCTGCAACATTACAAAATCATCAGAAAAAATTACAAAGGGTAACAAGTTCTTGGATTAAAGTGTCTTGAAAAAACTTACACTATACAGTGGTTACTTTTTAGGTGAAACCAAACTAAAAACAAACAAAGAAATGTATATTCAGGAATATAACACATGGAATCCTTAAGAAATGTTCACAATACTCTCTGCAATCCGACCATATTGGAAACAGATGAACTTCAGTCGATGTCTGACTTGCCCATCCAATTCCAGGCATGAATATACAAATGTATTCTTTTATTATTGAATCCATATAATAATGTAATGTCAATTTTCCTATATTAATTCACCATTAGAACTTTCGAACAAAAATGCTTTATATGCTGATCTATTCAACTAACTTCTTTCCGGTGCTTCTTTTTTTAGAAATCATGCGTCCGTTTTGTTTTATTTCAAACTGCCCTACATTTACCAGTTCAGCAGCTTTTACGAACACAATCATTTGCAGAGGAATTCGGGGGTAATTTTACTCTCGCCCTAACATCCACTCGCACAATCCACCATCTCACGAAATACTGTTGTTTATGGAATTATGTTTTTTAGCAAGATACCGTTAATATTCCAGTTTGTACGTTACTCCTTTGCGCTTTTGCATTTTCAACCTTAGTAATTACAACTGTCGTCAAGTTCAAAGCATTCTAATTTTCTATTCTGAATGCTTATTTTCACATTCCAGTGTCACGGAATATAAGAATAGCACATTTGTAATACTAATATATATATATATCAGTATTAATACAAGTGCATATAAATTTATTATATCTAATTTCATTTCGCATTTTTAACATAATAGGAGTTTTCTAACAACAAAACAGTATTACTTGTTCACTCCGATTACATATTTTCCTCTTCAGAACTCAATTAAATTCGAGGAAATCAGATTTCGCTTCAGATTATATTTCTGAACCGTTAACATTCTCATGCCTAAATAACAGAAAATGGCCGCTAACATTTTTATTAACGTATTTCTTAGTTTATTTCATTTATTTAGTTACTCTTTTCTAAATTCTACTTGAAATATTCATCAGTTATATTGTTAAAGTTAAGCGAAGCATATTCTTATCATTAATACGATGTGTACATTTATAAAAATCACTTCCGTCAAAAAAGATATGTCTTCTTTTATTTAGTTTTTAATGTTGAGACGTATTCTTTAAATAAATAAATAAATAAATAAAAACACTTTTCCAAATCTTTTTCATGACTATTGATATTTCTATTCATCATCTTGATTTTTTTTAGATTCCAAATGTTTCCGACAATGTCGCCGTTGACGTTTGTGTATAAGATTCCCCAATTCTGAAACAATAAATCTGAAACGTAGTGAATATTACAACCTAGATTAGAATAGTACCCATAATAATGGAAAGTATTAAAATAAAATAAAACTATATAAATTCTTTCGGTTTGCCATTGCTTTCATCGGCGAAATAGACGTTTACCGACCTAGCTTGCCTGAAACACTCACCTCAATCCAGGTTGGCAATTAATCTTCACCCATAACCTATTTTACATTAACATCGCGGAGTCTACGTTCGTGCCGGACAACCATAAGCAAACAATAATTAAATAGCTTTAAGTGAGACCTGGAATTGCTTGAGTTAATCTACTTTCCCGGGCAACGCTGGGACATGTGTTTTATAGTTTATGAACACTTATACATCGTATTCTTTTGTGAGTAAAAATGAGCATCCTTTCAGCATACATAGAAGCGATCTGTTCTTTTTTTAATATTGTCATTGTAGGGAATTCTTTAAAATTGTGTCTAAACGCGAACACTAAAAGAAGTTCTAATTTTATAGGAGTATTGATTTACTCCTCTCCAGGAGTTAGGCACAAGGCCAGTTTTTATCTTACTCCCACAAGTTAGATGTGAACCAAGGTCGGGTTGGGAAAGTGGGGTTTAAAAATTGCCTGGGCAGCTCCGTCGGCATTCCCCGGTAGTGGCGCCTCAAGCAGTAAGCAATAAACTTACTCCTTCCCAAAGAGGGGAGGCGAAGCCTGGCAGGGTGGACCTCCTACCACTGCACAGGACAGACCCATAGATCGGTGTAAATCAAGACCCGAAGGCCAAGACAATACCAGTCTATGGAGTGCAGTATCCATCGGAACAGATACTACACTTTGATCTTAGCCAAAAGGTGTGAATGACATTATTTTTATGAGCAACATTTGAAGTAACATTAGCGTCGATATCGAGTGTCGGTACTATGACGTGTGCGTACGTGCTGAGAAAGTTACCTAAAGATCGCAGAGTTAAGTCGGTATTTTTTTTCCTTTTTTACCACAGACGAATAACTGCCATTCCATCGGGGCCTACATTTGCAGAAACGTGCTAACAAAAGATTTCCATCTTGTGCCAGACTTCAGCACTATCTCCAGCCGTGGCCGGGAAAATAATGGACGAATATGTTCATCACCTGCAAGGATGGGCGCGTCCTTATAAGGGGGAAGTGTCCGTCGCCGGCCGGCCGGACGCTAGGGTAGTTTTCACCCGAAACTCGGGTTTTGTGTCTCGATCCTGGTGACTGAGAGTTGGGGGTGACATGTTTAAAAAGAGAAAACGCACATGACTACACGCACACAAAGGTACACGCACGCACACAAAGGTACACACACACACACACACACACAAAGGTACATGCACACACACACACAGGCAAGGTACATGCGCACATACACACAGAGATACACGCGGTGGCACACGGAGATACTATATGACTATCACGTTATGCGAGTAAGATGCCTGCCCGAACAATGTTAATATAATAGATATTTAGTGTTTCCATTAAACAAAGTCAACGCCCCATTTCAACATAATATGAGCTAAATATTCTCCGCGTCTTTCTTCAACATATTTAACTAACAGTTTTTGTCCTATTTAGATGATATTTTATCTTTGTTTATATTTTTTCTGTTTAAGCCATAAAAATATCGAATGAAAAAATATGTGTATATGTATTTGCATCAATGCTATAGCCCTGATGTTTCCGTCTCCTTGTGTTACATTTATGTAGGCCAAAACGAATTAACGTTTTTGAGTTGAATTTTACGAGGAATACAATGTTATTATTGTTTTTGTATTAGGAACATTTACAATAATATTGTGGGGGTCTGCGTATTCACCGGATATCCATAAGCAACTTAGATGGCGTTTTACTTTATTTTATTTATAATATTGGATTCAAAAGTAGAAATTAAAATGGTAATATGTGTTTTTCCGGAGTATATTACAGTCCTTCCTCAATAAATGCTTGTCAGTGTTAATAATATGCATTGCTGCAATATGATAGCATCGCAGGAATTTTGCTAGAGACAATTCATTTTTGTTTACTTTTGTCCGAATTGAAAACGAAACAGCAAAAAAGACGCAAGATAATGATTTGTTTTTCCTACGGCTAATTCTGAATATTTAGAATTCGACTTTTTTGGTTCTTATCGGAAAATCCTGGCGAGTTGTTTTTCGCATTATAGCCGAGCAGAATAAAGATTCAAACTTTAGATGAATTGTAATTTCTCTCTCAGTAAAATTATTCCCTTTTATTTAGACGATTCTCTCTTTGGCTTTTATAACCAAACGAATACCTGAATATTTGTTCTTGCTTAATTTTGTTGTCGGCAGTTTTTAAATGAGATGGTCGTTTGTTTCTGTTGTATATTTTTGATATAAACCTTTCGACAGGTAAGTACTTCGTCAAGCATAGCTTGATATTTAAACACATTTTATCTAATACATTTTAAACATTCTGATATTTATGTCTTATATGGCCAATGCTCGTCGGCTCTTTCTTATTACAAATACACACGGATATATATATATATATATATATATAGATGCAGATGTAAGGGGCTGCTAAGATGTGTGTGTGTGTGTGTTTATGCAGAGCTCGTTGAACCCAACATTAATCAAATATCATTTAATACTGACACTAACGCCCTTTCCGTATTACATAATTAAAATCAAATCAAATATTAAAATAAAGAGAAGAAACTTCAAAAAGCTAACAAGACATATATATACATATATATATATATATATATATATATATATATATATATATATATACATATATATATATATATATGTATATATATATGTATGTATATATATATATATATATATATATATATTCAAACACGAAATTAATCCTTTATACATAGAAGAACAACTATATATACTGTATTGAACATTAATAATATACTGTTTACCTAAAACAATTTATATAGACCATCCACATAAACACCATGCAATGTTTAGAATATATAAGCCTTCTCCCCTTACGTACTGCTAGCAGTATTCCAACACTAATCTACAGCGTTCAAGGAGTTTGAATATTTAGAATATTTACTTAATAAGCAGTACAATGTACCCCCTAGTCGTGTTATTTGTTGTAGAATTGAATTTGAGGAACGTTACATCAAAGGTCTCTAAAGGTTGTTTTTGAGGATGTTCATTGATTGACATCAGGTGATACAGTAGTTTACCTATCTCAAAGTTACCCTTTTCCTTAACATATGATCTTGCCTTGCCAAACAGGGTCCTAGAATTCTTTAAGCCTCTTTTTATGGTGTAATACTTTCTTGTTCATGTTGCGAATGTGAAAAGTGATGAGTGATAATTTTCACAGATGTAGAGTAGATTTTAAAAAAATATCTGCTTCTAGAAAAACGCACGTTTACTTTACTATCGTGAACACAATGCTGATAGATTTTTTAAGTAACGTGGTTATTTATTCACACATCAGTTTAATATCCTTGATCTGCCTTGTCTACAGAACCTATTCTTTAACTAGGACGATAATCCATTATGCTATTATTGGCAGGCGGGCCTTGCAACTTAGTTGTCACACTAGAACAGCCGCATAAAAAACTACTCTCATGTCCTATTGATCATCCAAAAAATTGACACTCATCTGTCGAATTCATTGAACAAACCATATTGTTATCTAATTGATGTATTTTCATGCATGCACAAATAACCACATGCAATCATATTCTAACACGTTCTCGCATTGTTATCTATTGAATTTATTGATCTATTACTTTTTATTTCAAATTACATATCGGATAATTATTGCATGAATAGACAACGCAGGTTTTCATTTCTTACACATTTGGAGTTCTCACACAAATCATTATCACTCCCCCCCCCCGAAAAAACAGGTGGTTTACCCAGGATTCGGGGGATGGAGTAATCAAGTCTCTGCACCCCCCCCCACACACACATATATATATATATATATATATATATATATATATATGTATATATATGTTATGGTTCCGTACTGATATGACGAACAGTTGGACTCCCCCATTCCTAATAAAATACTGGAAGCATTTAGGCTTCTCGTAACCGGATTTAACTCCAGTCTACCCTGGCAGTTAGGACTGATATACCACTTCTCTTGTTCTCTGTACATATCTTTTCTTTAATATATATTTTTTAACCTAACTCCGTGTTCCGTGTCTTCATTTCGATCCCTAAACTGGGCTACAACAAATATATATATATATATATATATATATATATATATATATATATATATATATATATATATATATATATATATATATATATATATATATATATACATATATATATATGCTGGCGGTACTTTTTTTTCTCGGAAGGTGGATTACAGAAACCTTGACTAGGGTTACGTTCGAGAATGTAGATGGTGTTTCATAGTATGAAGCGGTTCGACTGTATATTATGTCCAGCCGGTATAAAGCGAAGCTTGATTGCGGTTTACCGATTTGAAAGATTCGATGAAGATTTCCGTCACATACGGAACGGCTGATGGGAAAAGTAGTGACAAAGGGGTCATTGTTGTGTTTTGTGGCACATTGGAACCTAACAGATTACTGCAGCTACGTAGCGGATCTTAATGATAAAAGGGAAGTTAGGTTGATTAAAATTGAACTTGTTTTCGGCTTGAAGGTGATTGATATGTGCATTAGAATGGCTGGCATTTTGGAAATCGTTAGCAAAATTAATTGTTTGGGGGCAATGTTGACATGAATGGGCCCTCTTGGACGACGAATATTGAAAAAGGCGAGTAGTCGGCTCCGAGGTTATAGTGGAAACACCTTGGAAAGAATAGACAAACAGCATGTGTAGACGGCTCTAACACGAATTGGAAAAACTATAAGGGTGGGGAGTTCGAGGGTTACTTCTTCAGTCCATGTTGAAACGCGGACGAATATAGAATGGCATGATGAATATATCTAACGGAATAGCTTACCAGGAAATAATATACTGTTATGTGGAAGTTTTCTGTGTTGCCCGGTTTTAATTTTTAGAGATTGAAAAAGAAAAATGTGAAACGGAAGACGTAGAAAAATACTTCATTAGTAGGTATTTTGGGAGGATAAAAAGGGATGTATGTTAGATAGTGGTGGTTGAAGATAGGGAGGGCTCTCTGAAAGAGAGAGGGGGCCCAAAACAGAATTCGGAAGTGACGTCACGACTCATTTGGTCGACATCCTCTGTTCCTGACAACCAACAGATGAGGACGTGAAAACCAGGTCCCTTTGCTTTAATCCGCGACGAGCGCAGGGGCACCCATGGTCGGATAGCTTCCTCAGTAGATAATTATTTCTTCCTAACTTTCTCTTTCTCTTTCATGCAAGCAAATCCGAAACGTGTCATGTGTTTTGTGTTCAAATAAACATTCTTACATCTAAACCGGCATCTAGTGTTACCGTTTAGAGCGCGAGATACACCGAACATCATAGAAGAACCCGGGTACATATCCGCCAAGGTATGCAACCTCTCCAATATTGAGAATACAACAATTATACTTACTCACAGCAAAGTATCTACTTTACACGCCACACAAAACACCGCCAGAGTTTTATTCCATTCGGAACTGTTAAACAGAAACACCGCCTATTACAGACTATTCGATTATCATTCCGCTATTACGCACACATAACATTTATACGTTATAGAATAGCGGATTACATTAAAATAAACACATCACACGCTGCATTACAAAACACACACACACTTGCACGCGTAGTAAGTACACTTCCTTATTTTATCACATTACAAATACACATTACATTATAAGAATCGTAATAATATTTTTTTAACATAGTTACACCCAAACAAGACAGGCCGCCACTGTAGACGTAAGGGGCTACTGAGGAAAAAAAGGAAAGGGGAGAAGGTTGGGGGTCAACCTGAATTGGGATTTGCGCAGCGAGATGTCTGTTTACATTAGTTTTAAATTTCTACATGTCAGTACTTTTGGGGAAACAGGGGCAGGGAGGGAGTTCCAGAGGCCAGCAGCACGAGGAAAGAAGCTATGTGGGTAGAAGGCTCTCCGGCATCTGTGGACCTCCACATTGAATGAATGAGATTTAGTTGATTGTCGAGTTAGTCTAGTGAATATACGTCGAGGGGGCAACTGATGCATGTCTAATTCGTCAGTATAAAAAAATAGATTTATTTTAATAAAATTTCTTTCACAATTATTCAACGATTTCATAAAGTTTTTAACTCGAACAAAATACCCAACAAAAACAAACTTAAAAATGACGTCTACCTATTAATTTTTTGGCACATGCGAAATTACAAATGGCTTATTCAACATTATTACGGAACTCAGGGGATATTTGAGCGACGCGATTAGCTACGCTTTTTACTTATTGAACATTACATATAAACATAATATAATAATAATCATAGTCATATCATTATTTGATTATTGGTACGGAATCTCAAATGTTTTGTTTGTTTTACTCACAAAAAAAAGGATATCCACATGAGAAAACATGTTTATAATTTTTTATACATATCAAACTTCACATTCTACCCTCCTCGTCCCCCCACCAAAAAAAAATCTACATTTCCTTCAATGGACAATACGAAATAATCATTTGCTTACTACTAAGGGGTTGTCTGTGTAACGGGGTTTATTTTGGTCATCAACTCATTTTCACAGCGTGGTGCCGTCTTTAAGGATGCCATCAAAAAGTGCTCCAATTAGACTGACGTTTTATCGAAAAGTCAGGTTTACTGACTTTGGAAAACTTCACGCATATTCTTGGATTACATTTGCTTTTTTAAGGTTAGGAAGTGTTTTTTTATTACAAATAACCCACTACTTACAATTGTTAGGGGGATCACCCGAAACATAGTAAAATCTTTTTGGTTTGAGTAAAGACATGCATAAATCCTATTTTAATCACCTAAATTACTTACAGGGTTCTTTACAATTCTTTTATAAGACTTCAAATCCCTAAAGTCATTTAGATTATTTACAGGATTCTTCTAAACCTCCTTATGTACGAATTTATACCCTAATACTTCTATTTTTATATCTCCTAGGCAACGCCGAGGCACGGGTTATGCTAGTATATATATATATATATATATATATATATATATATATATATATATATATATATATATATATATATGTATATATAGGGAAGGTACACGATAATTCATGAAAAAGAAATGTCGTGGTGGCCAAAATGTGTGAAAAATGACAAACGGAAAACAAGTTAAGTGCAGGAGAAAAACAAAAACAAGAGATATTGACCGGTTTCTTTTTGTTAGCTAACGTCTTCAGAAATGAAGATATGGAAAAAAAATCATTTTGAAGGCACATACATGAGATGAGAGAAGGATGATCTGATTGGAAAATATGAGAAAACATAAAGTGATGTTGAAATATGACAAGTGGGTGACACATTCTTCTATGTTTCTTATTCTTCTGTTTATATTTCAATGTATTTTCTTCCTCTTTTTTACTTTCACACCTAATGAGCTAGTATGGAGAAGGTGGTGGATAAGAGGGAAAGGCGACAAGATGAAATATAGACAAAGGAGCTGACCAGGGTAAACAAGTGGGAGTGGACACGGAATTGATATACTGGATGCTAGAACCCAAAGATTAATCAGAATGAATCAGGTATAGGTATGCTAGTTTATCACCCATTAGGTTTTTAAAGAGCAATAACAAATCTTAAACCGACAGTCTATATATATGTACATATATATATACATATATATATATATATATATATATATATATATATATATATATATATATATATATATATATATATACATACATACGTATACATGGGGTGAGGTACATTATCATTCATGAAAATGTAATGCCGTGGTGGACAAAACGTGTTAAAAATGAAACAAACAGAAAAACAGGATAAAAGAGTAGAACAACAAAAAATATATATAGATTTCAAAAAATAGTAACATAAGGTTTAAGTTTCAGAGAGATGTATTAAAATGATTTGATTATCAATTACACTGGTCAACACAATATTTTTGGCAGGCAAAGTAAGACTGGTTTCTGGGGTTTTAAAGGGCGCTGAATCCGAATCTGACATTAGTTTTTTTCAAATTGGCTCTAGTTTTTGAGTTATCACAGGGGGGTCGTTTGTCTGAAATCACCCATTCGCGACCATAGCTAAACGTACAAAAAACGGCTAAATAGTGCATAAATGTCAGATATTGATTTTTATGATGATCTTAAACCACAAAGACAGTGTAAAATCTCAATCTAACAAGTTAAGTTAGATATAACATCATTTCATTTATCCTATAACTGAACACTTTTCATAGATTTCGAGGATATACAAAAAAATTGCTAAAAATTTGTTGAATTTTAATTCTCCAAGTGAAAAAAAACATTTACATAATCAGTTATATATCATAAATTAATGCAAAGCATTATACACTAGATTCTTAGTTACAATGAACACACAAAAATATATTTTATTCACAAAACTAAAATTGACGTTTATACGATTTTCGCTTGTGAGCAACTTTTGGGCAGTCTCTCAAAAGGTTCCAGCAGTAGTCTGCCATCATGTGCTCATCCCATTTGCCTTGATACCTCTCTTCCATTGTTTTGATGTCTTGATGGAATCTCTCTCCCTGCTCCTCACTGTAATCACCAAGATTACCAGGAAATCTGTCGAGGTGGCTAAACAAGAAATGAACTTTAATGCTCATATTTGCCCCTAGTTTTCCGTATGCAGTAAGCATCTTACGGACCAATTGCTTGTAATTGTCAGCTTTGTGATTTCCCCAAAAGTTTGTCACTACATCTGTGAAGGACACCCAAGCATTTAACTCAACCGTGTTCATATGATTAGTGAAGTCAGAATCCCTCATGAGCGTTCGAATCTGAGGTCCATCGAAGATGCCACCTTTAGCTTTTTCGATGGAAAGACCTGGAAATTGCCTGCATATGTACTTGAAGCAATCCCCATCCTTGTTCAACGCCTTAACAAACTGCTTCATGAGCCCTAGTTTTATGTGCAATGGAGGGAAGATGATTCTATCCCTGGGTACCAAAGACTCATTGATGACGTTGGCTGTGCCGACTTCGAGACTTTTTCGTTCTGGCCAGTTCTCCCTTCTCCAGTGCTGGATTCTTGCTCTGCTATCCCACAAACAAAGAAAGCAGGGATACTTTGTGTACCCACTTTGCTGACCAAGCAGAAAATTCACCATTTTCAAGTCCACACGAATCAGCCATTTATGAGTGTTGTAATTCAGCTTTTCAAGAACAAATTTGATAGCATCATACTCTTCTTTCATCTTGGTAGAATGGCCAATTAGTACAGGAGCAAACTTATTGCCATTGTGCAAAAGTACAATTTTTAGACTTGCTTTCGAGCTATCTATGAAGAGACGCCAATCTGCTGGGTCATATGATGAGATCCCCATGCAGTTAAGAAGTGCAGAAACGTCATTACAAAAGACCAGGTCGTCTTCTTTAGAAAAGAAACGAAGCAAGCTGCCTTCCCTTGTCCTATAGTATGTTACTTTTGTGCCAGAATCAAGAATGTTTTTCTCTTGGAGTCGTGATGCAAGAACTTCAGACTGCTCCTTCGACAAACAAAGGTCTCGCACTAGGTCATTAAGTTCAGATTGATTGAAAAGCTGAGGGCCATTTGAGGGTTCTTCATAGTCACTACAGCTATCATCACTTGATATTGAAAGATCAGCTGGAATCTCTTCGGTTTCATCGATTTCAAGCAAACTGGTGAAAACAGGCACAGGTACATCCTCAGAGTGCGCAACAGGACGGATAGAAGAATCCAGGCTAGGATACTGCCAATTTGCTTTCTTGTGCTTGTTAAACCCCGTCATGTCATTGAGACAGAAGTAGCAGTCATCAAAATGATTGTTGGGCTCTCTCCACACCATTGGTACAGCAAACTTCAACTTCAGCTTACCGTTGGTCCAACCGCGGAGACTTTCTACACAGGTTTTGCACACCATATGTGGGGCCCAAGACTTGTCTTGGTCACCAAGTATCATATCGAAGTATGCTTTGTACGCCCTCTTGACAAAGTCTGTAATATTCATCTTTTGTTGTGCCATCATATACTGTCCACAGATGTAACAAAAGACATCCGGTTCATATCTGCAACATCTTCTAGAAGAACTCATTTTCTCTCTGGAACTCATTTTCAACTGTGGAATTAAAAAGAAAATTCTTAATTACTGTTTAATTTATACTGCAACTATATTTATGGAACATGTTATTAAGTAATTACAGTATATAATTATATAAAAATTCTCCCTATATAAATAATTATATAAAAATTCTCCCTGAAATACTTCAATATATACATAATCATTATAATAATTCAATAATATCAGAAAATTATTATTTACTGCTTCTATATTGAAGTATTTCAGGGAGAATTTTAGCAGTTTAGGCTTATTTGGGGCTATCAGTATCTTCTAAACTAGAACCAATCTGGCAAAACCAATGTTATATTCGTAATCAGCGACCTTCAAAACCCCAGAAAACACTCCTAGATGGTCTGCCAAAGAAAAAAAAAATTTGTTGACCAGTGTTATCAATGAGAGCTTGCGATAATCACAAAATATATATACACACATGTACATATACATATATATACACACTTACTAATGTACATATATATATATATATATATATATATATATATATATATATATATATATATAACTTTAATCAGGGTCGCAGCGGTGTAATATATTGCATTGTTTTAGTGCGACTTTTGTTAAGTGTCTGCTTAGGGTATAAGAACCGAGCCTTAAGTTGAAGTTTGATGGCGATGAAAGGAGTATGGTCGCGCTTTCAATGCATTTTCAGCGTGAGAGAGAGTGTTCGCTTTTGAGAAGAGTGTAGTCTGAATGGTTTAGATTGTGGGAGATAGTGTTCCTGTGTATCACTAGAGCATTAGTGGAAATGTTGTGTTTGAGGTCCCGTTCGTGTTCATAAATGCGAGATCTCAAGTTTCTAGATATTTCCCCAATGTAGAACATCGGACATGCGGTGCATTTTATTTTGTAGATTCCGGCAGAGTGAGAGGTGTCTTTGGGGGGTGGTCAGGAGCGGGGTTTGGTATTAAGTAGATTCTTAATAGTTTTTGAGGTGGATCTTACTATATTTATGTCGGGTTTGAGTTGTTTCTGTAGGGAGATAGATATGGGGTTATTGGGGAGAACTATGTAAGATTTATTTTCTTCCGTTGTGTCAGTGTTATTTGTGTCGGTTATTTTGTGAGGAGATATTTTTGTGGAGTTGGTCTTTTCTGTGGAAGTTGAAGGCTTTTTGTTTTGCGTTAAGGATGAAGGATTGAGGGTATTTTAGAGCTTGGTAGGTTTTTGTAACATAGGATTCTTTCATTGTGGAGTTAGATAATACTTTAAACATATAAATAATATATTTAACCAGTAGACTATCAGGATGAAAACAAAGCTCAATATAGTGTATAGAGCAATAATATTAATTGAATGACATAATAAAATAAGAAATCAACCAGATGTTATAAAAGTTCAAAAACAAAGAGTGATATTGCGGCCTTATCTCATGAGTTCTCAAAGAAAATCTTCTCCTCAGAGGACCATTACCGCAATGATATTACTGTCATGCGCTTACACCTCTAATAAATAGATGCCAGACACGGCGGACGATTTGAATAAGGTAAAAGCAAAACAAAAATATCATTAAATCATCAGCAAGCGCTGTTTTTTGATTAAAAAAAAACTTGCATATTATTTTCTTAAAAGTAAAAGTTTTCTTCGGATTATTTATTACTTTTGTCATCTTATGTCGCTGTTAACTTATAAACTTGGCAAAACTCTTTCATATGCCATACTGTAACATTGATTAGTTCAATTTTATAATGAATTGTTCAATCAACATATCATTGTATAGATTTTAAGATGAATCGATTCTTGACTCACATTAGGTCTCCCTTTTGATATGGGTTACGTTGGAATCCAAAAGTTGATAGTTTCATGTTAACCTCTTTTCAGGCTAATCATACCGTAAATTCTATCCGTTTGCACACTCGTTAATGTATCATCATTGTAATTATAAACTAAAGCTAACAAGAACACTTCGTTCTCACTGCAATTCTATAAACGATGCAGTTAGACCGTCTGCACATCCATTTTTCTTTTAAGGCAAAGACATCAGTATCGACTTAATAACACCAATTTCTCTGCTAAAACATCAAAACTCTCATCACAAAATTGTGGGCATTATTTTTAGCGATGGAACGCAGTGACAGACGATGCATTCTGATGCGCTAGTGAACGCCAAATGGCAAATATTTTTCGGGTCGTATCCGACTAATGTTAAGAATTAACCGCTATGTTAGTAGATTACGATCATGCCCATGCGATGTTAGTAATCGCAACTTTCCTTTTCACTAAAGTTCTGGGAGTATATCCAACGCCTGGCACTCTATATAAGCTCTAATCAGCGCTTTTATAGCTTAGGTATATACGCATCGGACGAATCGTGAAACTAACGTCAAGATATCCATATAGTAAGTGTATTTCTTATATTGTTCTGATGTAAATCAATCAGTCAAGATAAAAAGTAATCATGTCGAAGTATATTACCTTCGTCTCATCATGTTTAAAATATCGAAGTAATCTGATCCGCCAAATTCTCTTCTGATGCAATCAACGATTGTGCTTACTTTCACTCAATCGCTGTGGGGTCGCTGTATTTTTCGCACAAACATTTAGATGTGAGCTTTATTTTTACTTACGATGTTACCAGTCAGTGTATCTGTTATCCAGTGGTAAAATAAAAAAAAAGTTTTTTGTTACATCGAACTCAATAAATGTGTCACCATGCTTGTTCATCGTTTCCTCAATTAAGTCGAGGAACAGAGTCATTCCCAAACGGGTAAGTGCTATAGCAGCCGACTGTATATAGCAAATATGGTGTGAGGCCTTAACCCTATTGGATGCTTTGGACTGCATCCCCTCACCTTCGACACAATATTACACATTCTTCCAAACTGTATCACCTACCAGTAAATATCTATTCCTCAAGCGTTTATGATATTTGCTGGTCAAGCCGAACGATTTAAATTTCGTCATGACCTCATCTACAGTGATTATGTCCCCGCTAACACACACAAACACACAGACACATACACACACACCCACACACACACACACACATATATATATATATATATATATATATATATATATATACAGGGTGGGCCAAAATAAGGGTCCTATCTTTAAATTTGAATAACTTGAATTTGAATAACTTCCACAAAATAAAAGTTAAACTCACCAAACTTTATGTGTGTGTAGACTGACCCTTCCGAGATTTTTTTGAAATAAACAAAACAAATTTTAGCCGAAAAACACTTCTTAAAACTTACAAAAACTAAAGTATTGTTTT